>JAJOZX010002739.1:0-235000 GCA_023014485.1 Bathynomus jamesi
GGGGGGGGGTTGTCTGGACTTTATAGGTAGCGCTACAAAAAAATTTGAACCCCCCCCCCCGCCCCGTCAGATTAATTTTATTGAAAATGGAAACACTAAATAGAGAATTATATAATATATACATATATATAGAAGTGGGTGGACATTGAAGTACTGATAAAAGATATTAAAGTAGAACTAAAGAGGAAATAAAAGGTACTGTATGTTATAATTCATTATAAATTTTTAAATTATCACAGAATTCATTATACCGGTATATTTTTATCATTAAAATTCACTATAGATCTCTTGGGCTGAGTGAATGTTGAATTAATGTCATATATACTGTGTATATATATATATGTATATATATATATATGAAAATTATTTCACGAAAGTAACACGTGAAAAAATATTTATGATGAATAAAACCACGAAGGAAAGGAAACAGAATGGTGCTCAAGCGCTTTCGTCTAATGACATCCTCAGGAACACTGTTCCTGAGGATGTCATTAGATGAAAGCGCTTGAGCACCATTCTGTGTTTCCTTTCCTTCGTGGTTTTATTCATCATAATATATATATATTATATATATATTATTTATACATTATGTTAATGCCATGCCTCTGTTTATAGTACGATATGTCAATTTATTTTTCATAGAAATGGTGTTGGAAAAATGCTATACATGAAACTCAAGCACAGAGAGTGAGCAGATACAGAGAGACAGCGTCATTCTCACAGCAGCGATGACGAAATAAAACAGAGTCAAACCAAAGTTCCGAGACTAATGGCAAAATATCAAAGCTATCGGTCCAAGCAGAAGAACGTGAAACTGGGAAGATTTTGAACCGCAGGGAACAGTTGCGGCGGTACCTCTTAGAGATCGATGAATCTCATATTTTAGACAACTGCTCTCCACTCCAATAAAATTTGGCACCAGAAAAGGGATAAATTCCCATCACTGGCCAATATTGCCAGACTATTTTAACAGTGCCTGCCTCTAGTGCTCCAATTGAGCGTGTATTTAGCCATGGAGGCATAATAATGAGGCCCCACAGAAATCGAACTTCAGCAGATCTTCTGAGCATGTTGATGTTCCTTAAGTGTAATGAGCACCTATCATACTTTAAATAAATGCACAAGTCAAACTGGGTAGTGGGTACGGTCATTACACCTTCTGTAACAGATATAAAAAGTAAATAAATAAAAAGTACGTGTATGTATCTATATATTCATTTGTTAATTTATAGGCTACACTTTTTGCATTCAACACACTACATCTGAGAAAGTAATTATTAGTTTATTAATATACTTAACAGTCTAATTTCCATAGTAGTGTAAAACAAATTGAAAGGGCATGATCTTGGTCTCGATCTCGGTCTCGAATTTTAAGGGTCTCGATCTCGGAAGGTAGATCTCGATCTCGAACCTTTGATCTCGGTTCGATCTCGAACCTTTGATCTCGGTCTCGATCTTGGTCTCACAGGATCAGGTCTCGGTCTCGGTCTCAGTCTCGGACTTGGTGGTCTCGACTACATCACTGATATATATATATATATATATATACTGTATAATATATATATATATATATATATATATATATATATATATATATAATATATATATATATAATGAACTTATCTTTTTCAATATTTTTTAATACCTTTAAAAAACTTAATTTTATACTTTTTTAAAAAGAAAAAAAAAAAAAAAAAGTTATTTTTCTTTTAAATTGCTCTCTACATTATTATAAATTTATCATAATAAAAAAAAAATAACCATCGAATTTGTCAAATTTTTTGACGATTTTTTAAAAAATCGACTTTTTCCATCAATTTTTTGGTTTCAAATGTTAAATAAAAATGCAATCTTAGGTTTATTTTTATTTATTTTTTATTTTTTTTTTTTTTAGAAAAATTAAAAAAAAAATTTAAAAAAGTGGTGGTCAAATTAAATTAAATAAATAGACCAGGACGAAAAAAAAACATTCTTACATTTTTTTTTTCTTTTTGTGGGTTACCGTATATTTTTTTAATTTATTTTTAAGATTTTTTCCAAGACTATTGCCAAAAGAAAATTTTCATTAGATAAGATACTTAAAAAATGTAAACTTTCAAACCGAAAATAAAAATTCTTTGAAACAAAAATAAAATAAATAAAATAAAAAAAATAATAATAGCATCTAATGCAAAGAATTAAAAAATCAACCACAATATAATGCGAAAATAATTCTGAAATCGTCATTTTTTGAAAAAAATATTGAAAATTTTTTTTTAATTAAAAAAAAAAAAAAAATTCTAAGACTATATTTTAACTTTTACAAACAAAAGAATTTAAAAAATTTAAGAATATGTGTGCACTAAAATTTTTATTTCGATTTTTTCCATCTCGAAAAAAATTCTTTCAAAAATCTAACCTAACTTTTCAGAAAAATAATTTAAGGTAATCAGCATTTTCAAAAATCGTTTATAATTTTTACTACATTTTTTAATGTTTTTTTTTAAAGGGGATTAAAAAGAAAAAATATTTCTAACTGCATTTTTTATTTATTTTTTATTTCAGAAATTTATCATTGTAAAAAAAACAAAAAAAACAAAAAAATAACCATCGAATTTTAGTCAAATTTTTTTGACGATTTTTTAAAAAATAGACTTTTTCCATCAATTTTTTGTCTTCAAATAATTTTAGTAAAAATGCAATCTTATTAGTAATTTTAGTGACATTTTTTGATGCAAAAAAATTGATGGAAAAAGTCGATTTTTTTCCATAAAAACATTAAATTTTTTTTTTCAAATTTTATTTAACACACACAGAGAGAGAGAGAGTGAGAGTAAAAAATATTGAAAAAGATAAGAAAAAATGTATTTTAATTAAAAAAGATTGAAAAAATAAAAAATGAATAAAATTGGTTTAAATTTTTCAAAAATTTATTTTTCCCTCTCATTTATAAAAACTAAAGAATTTAAAAAAAAAAAAAATTAATTAAACGGAGAAATTTGTTTTATACAATATAATCAAATTTTTTTGACGATTTTTGTTTACAAAAAAAATAAAATAAAAAATAATAATCAAATAGTAAAGTCTAATAATTTTTAAAATATTTTACCAAAAATTAATTTTGAGAAAAGAGAGGTGATAATTTTTTTTTTTAAACAGAAAAAAAATATAAAAGGCTCCAAGTTTTCTTTTCTTTTTTCTTTTCAAATTTTCATCCCTAATTCTTTTTTTCTTTTTAAAACCGGAAAAAAAATAGTAATTCCAGTAAAATATTTTGAGAAAAAATTCGAAATTTGTTTAAAAATTAATGTTTTTTTAATTTAAACTTTTTCATTAGTTTTAGTATTCAGTTTCCAAAAATATTTTAGTTATTTCTTACGATTTTGGAAAACTTTTCGCTTTGAAAATGATTTAAAAAAAAAAAATTCCTAAAAGCCAAAATTTAAAAAAAAATCAAAATTAATCTAAAGCATTTTTTGGCCAAAAATTAGTAATTCCAATTAAAAATTGAATTTTAAATCAAACCATAAAAAAAGCTAATATTTTATAAACAACTAAATAAGATTTTTAAAATTTTTTTAAAATCATACAAATTTAAAAAGAAAAATCATTTTAGGTTTTCTTTCTTTTTTTTATTATTGTCGTTTGCAAAATTTTTAACTGGATTATGTAGAAAATTCGGATTAGAATATAGATTAAAAAATATTGAAAAAGATAACTTCATTTTTTAAAATTCGAAATTTGTTTAAAAATTAATGAAAGAGATGAACCATTTAAAAAAATATATATATATTATTTCAACCCTTCAAAAATTTTTGGAATTAAACAAATTGATTTTTTTTATTTTATTTTTATTTTCTTTTTGCGGAAAATTTTTTAATTTCTTTCTATTTTATTTTCCTCATATTATTATTGAAAAATTATCAGTTTTGTTTTTTAATTATTTAAAATTATTTCTATTTATTTATTTTCTCTACTCTTGTCAAATTATTATGAATAATAATTTTTGTTGAAAATTCAAAATTTTTCGAAAAATTAAAAAAAAAAAAAATTTGAAAAAATCCAAAATTTTTAATTTTTTTTTCCAAAAAATTGATGGAAAAGTTTTTTTTTTTTTTTTTTTTTTCAAATTTTGTTTAAATTTTTTTATTTTAATTTTTCAGCATTTATCAACTTTTGTATAACGCCATGTAATTTTTATATTAATTATTTTACCTTTAAATTTTTTGAATATTCGATCTTTTGTTTAAAGAAAAAACAACAAAAGAAGAAGATATTACATTTTAAGTTAAATTATTCATTAAATTAAAAAAAAAACTAATAAAAATTCTATTTTTAAATTTATGTAATTTAAAACAAAATATAAGAGTATAAATTTTTTATTTCCTCGCTTTCCGTTTCTCTTTTTTCTATTTTTAAATTTTAACGAAAAATTTATTTTCCGGATCTCTCTCAATAATTTTTAAACGATTTTCTAATTAACAAAAATCGTCAAAAATTTTTATTTTTAAACGATTTTCTATTTTTCGAAATTTTTTTTCAATATTTTTTAATCTGACCCTCCTCCTTTCTATCCCTCTCTTAGGTTAAAATTATAATTGTAAATACACATAATAATAATAATAATAATAATAATTTAACTAGACAAAAATCGTAAAAAAAAATTTGACTAAATTTTATGAAAATAAAACTAAATAATGGAAAATTGAGAAACGAAAACTTAAAATTCAGATTTATTTTGTATGAAATTATTATCTTGATTCTTTGAAATTTTAAAATTTTCATGACAATATATATTTTTATTTCGAAATAATAAATTAGAAAGTATTTTTTATTATATTTTTCGATTTTGCGGCCTTTTTATTTATTTATTTTATAAAACAAAAATAAAAAAATAATTTTTAAAGAAATTTTGAATTTTTCGAAATAAAATTGAAATTAATTAAATATAATTAATTAAATAATTATTAATTAAATATAAAATTAAAAATTAATTAAATATAATAAAAAATAAATAAATAGGGCCAAAAATTAGAAAATCGCTTAAAAATTAAATTACAAAAAAATTTAAGTAAAAAAATTAAATTGAAAAAAAATTATAAAAAATAAAAAAAAATAAAAAATAAAAAACTATTTAGAGGATGAAATTTCCAATATCAAACTTCCTTTTTTAAAAAATAAAGATTTTTATTATTGTTAATTTTTATTATTTTTAAAAATATTTATTAATTTTTTTTTTATTTTTCATTATTTTATTTCATTTTTTTCATTTTTCAGGATATTTTTGATTTTGATTTTGTTTTAAACGTAATGGATTTTTTTGAATTATGAAATAAATTTAATCATCTTTCAATAATTTTTAAAAGATTTTCTAATTTTTTTTATACTTTCCTTTTTTTTTATGCAACTTTATTTTTTTTTTTTTTCACTTTTTCATGTAATTTTTTTTATTGTGAAACTGAAAAAAACAGAAATCGACAAAATATTAAAAAATATTGAAAAAGAAAATAAAAAAAACCCGGATTTTTAAGAACTATTAAATAAGTTTTCAGTTTTTTATTTTTTATTTACTTAGTCAAATTTTCTTTACATTTAGTAAACTTTTTTTTTTTTTTGAGGAAGCATTTTTTTTTTTAATTTTGAAAAAAAATTGATGAAAATGAAAATTTCCGAAATCAAAATGTTTCTGTATTTCAAGATGAAATAAATGCAAAAGTTTTCGTATATTTATTTACATAAATATTTTTTTTTCAATTTTTAACGCTTTAAAAAAAAAAAAAAAAAAAAAAAATTCTATAAATTTTGTTTGCAATTTTAGCTCTTTTAAATCATTTACAAAAAAAAATATATATATCTCATATATATATATATATATATATATATATATATATCAAAGCTATTGACTTCTCCTTAGGGAACCGGAGCTTACAGATGAAAAGAAGGATCAACACAACGGCAAACATTTTCATTTATTTGTACATCAGACGTTTCGACAAATCTTTTGTCATCATCAGTGAGTTAAGTCTTAAAACCTTAAAACAAAATGAAAAGTGAAAGTTACATCAATACAATATTAAGACCATTAAAATTAAAACCTTAAAGCAAAATAAAATTGCATCAATACAAAATTAAAACATTTAAATTTCATCACTATAAAAACTAAAATTAAATTAAATTTCATCATAAAAACTAAAATTAAATTACCTCAATAGGCAACACTAGCAACACTAGCAACACTAGCAAATGCATTTCTTTGCCATTACGAAGAAATTTGGTTGAAAAATTGTCCTAGTAGTTTTAAACCCATATATTACAGAAGATACGTGGATGACACTTTCTTAATATTTAACCATCCTTCACACGTAAAACTTTTTCGTGATTATCTTAATAAACAACATAGTAATATTAAGTACACGTGTGAAAACGAAACAAATAATAGTTTACCTTTCCTGGATGTTTTAGTTAAACGGGCCCATATAAGTTCCATACTTCACTATTTCGGAAACAAACTTTACTGCTTGGGAACCAATTATTTAAGTTGTATGTTTATAAATATAAGATTAGTGCTATAGTAACATTATTAACAAGAAGTACCGTATTTGTTCGGATTACTTTCGTTAAACGAAGAATTTAAATTTTTAAAACAGTACTTTATTAACAATTACTACCCTTCTCATCTATTCGATAACCAATTAAAGAAATTTTTAAATAACACTTTTGATACTAAACTCCCCGTAACTACAGTACAAAAAGAAACCAGATATATTAAATTCCTTTTTATGGTTATTTATCATTGCGTATTCGAGGTGAATTGTCCAAACTACTCAAGTCTAGTTATCCCCAAATAAATTTTAGATTCGCCTTCGTCAACCCACTTAAATTATCAAATTTTTTAAAGTTCAAAGATGAATTCCCCAAAACTGTATGCCCCAATGTTGTTTACAAATACACGTGCGACAGCTGTAAGGCTGCGTATATTGGCAGCACTCAACTCCAACTGGAGGTGCGCCTTTCTCAACATTTGGCTTGTCAGTCCGTACAACCGTCCCCTCAGTAGCCCTCCACAATCCGCAATTAGAAACCACAGTAATGAAAAACGACCATCCCCTTCACAAAACTCAGTTTGAAATTTTAACTAGATCCAATAACCTTACAGAACTCCGAATTTTAGAATCTTTGTACATCTATAGAAACAAACCCTCCCTTAATAATAATAGCTCATCCTACAAATTAAGACTCTTTTGACAACCAACCGTGTTTCACAGATATACCCTTTCTAATCCCCTGACACCTAGTGGTCTCTTAGACTTGCCAAGTATGGAGGTGGATGTAAACATTGTGTATTTACCTATTGAGGTAATTTAATTTAGTTTTTATAGTGATGAAATTTAATTTAATTTTAGTTTTTATAGTGATGAAATTTAAATGTTTTAATTTTGTATTGATGCAATTTTCATTTTGCTTTAAGGTTTTAATTTTAATGGTCTTAATATTGTATTGATGTAACTTTCACTTTTCAATTTTGTTTTAAGGTTTTAAGACTTAACTCACTGATGATGACAAAAGATTTGTCGAAAACGTCTGATGTACAAATAAATGAAAATGTTTGCCGTTGTGTTGATCCTTCTTTTCATATATATATATATATATTTACGATTTAATTTATTTCATAATTCAAATAAAATGAACTTATCTTTTTCAATATTTTTTAATCCAATTCCTCCCCCAAATTAATTATTATTATTTTTTATAAAGAGTAAAATAAAGCAGTTTTTTTATCAATAGTAGTATCATCGAATTTTAGTCAATTTTTTTAAGATTTAAAAAAAAAAATCGAATTTGTCAGATTTTTTGACGATTTTTGTCCAGTAGTTTTTTATTTTTATTTTCAGGTGTCATAATAATTTTTTTAATTTCTAAAAGCAATAACCATTTTTTTTTTTACTTTAATTATTCATTTTAAAGTTGAAAATTTTAAAAAAAATTTATGGATTTACTAACTTATTTATTTTTTCTTTTTACTCAAAATTCAAACATTTTGACCGACTCGACGAGACGGTTTATATTTGTAAAATAATAATGAAATTAAGTCAAATTTTTTTTTACGATTTTTGTCCAGTGCAGTTTTTTTTTTCTAATTTTTTTGTATATATATAAAATTTTGTTGCTGGCTTGTAAAAAATTTTAGAATTTACGACTTAATTTATCGATTTTTTCCGTTTTAAAATTTTTTGACCGAAAAAAAACAACTTTAGTGAAAATAGTTTAAAAATTATTGAAAAAGATTTCGGTATTATTCTACTATTACACCCGTCTAACGTCCAGCAATTATTATAGTCATTAAATAGATTTTTTAATTCTAAGACACTTTCCTTCTATAGCGTTTCCGTCGCAAATGCTTCGTTTTCGAGCTATAAAACATTTTTTTGGTGTGTATCTAGTGTGTGTTCGTACGTTCGTTTGTGTTCGTACGTTCGTTTGTGTGTTCGTTACATGTCTGCCCAATCACTGCGTTCCATCCATTTCGAATTTGAATTACTTTCATACCGGAATGGAACACTCATTCCACTCATTCAGAAGTACATTAGGCCTGGCTCTGTGATTTATAGTGATTCCTGGGCTGCCTACAAGACTATAAGTGATTTAGGTTAGGATAGGTTAGGTTAGGATAGGTTAGGATAGGTAAGGTCAATTTTGAAGGTGAAATTTGTTTTCCTATGGTTTTTGATGTTTTAAACGAATCTGACCTTCAAAACCGTCGGAAATGACTCGTTTTCGATTGCCGGCTGGGGGGAGGGGGGTTATCTCAAAAACGAGTCATTTCCGACGGTTTTGAAGGTCAGATTCGTTCAAAACACATCAAAAACCATAGGAAAAACATAAATTTCACCTCGAAAGGGAGACGGGTGTAATACTGTACATTTACCAAGATTTCGGAGTTCCCTCCCACTTTTTTTTTTTTTCACCCAAAATGAATGGATTTTTTAAAGAAAGTTTCAAGAGATTATATTTTTTCTTTTAAGAAAAACGATAGACAAAAATCGTCAAAAAAATGTGTGTGTGTGTATATGTATATATATGTGTGTGTGTGTATATATATATGTGTGTGTATATATATATGTGTGTGTGTGTGTGTGTATATATATGTGTGTGTGTGTATATATATATATATGTGTGTGTGTGTATATGTATATATATATATGTGTATATGTATATATATATGTGTGTGTGTATATATATATATGTATATACAGGGTGTACATAAAGTCAGGATCTATTTTTGTGAAGCACTTGGAAATTATATGGAATTCAATCATAAAATGATAAAGTGGTAACATTTATTAAATAATTAAGAGTAGGATTCGACGTGACGCCCATCAGTATCCCTGCACAGCTCAAATCGTTCCGCAGCATTTCTAAACACATTCTGGAGCATTTGCGGGGTTATGTTATCTGCAGCAGTTCGTATACTTGTACGTAAGTTTTCAAGACTCGTAATCTTCGTCTGATAGACGTGCGATTTGATAAAGCCCCATGCAAAGAAATCTAAAGGGGTTAAATCTGGTGATCTCGCTGGCCAAGGTCTTTTGTTGCTTCCGCGTGCGATCCAGCGATTTGGAAAACGTCCATTTAGATAATCCTGAACAATTTTGGCATAGTGACAAGGAGCACCATCATGTTGATAGACGACGGTACTAACAATCCTATCCCCAATCAGCTGAGGTTCAAAGAATTGCTGCAACATGTCCAGATAAATAAGCCCCGTAACTGTAGCTTCAGCAAAGAAAAAAGGACCATAAACCTTAGATTTTGTTAAACCCATCCAGACATTAACTTTAGGCGAGTCTCTTTCCCAATTTTGAACGAAATCATTCGGTCTTTCATCTGCCCAAATTCGACAGTTATGGCGATTTACTTTTCCACACGTATGGAAAGTGGCTTCATCACTAAAGAGAATGTTGTCCATTAAATTATCACTCCAGATTTGTTCTAAGAGATCAGCACACACAGCACTTCGTCGAGGGAAATCTTCCTCATGTAAGTCATGTAAAACCTGCAAATGATAGCTTTTCTTCTGCAAATTAACTTTCAGAATTTTGTGCACAGATGACGTCGGGAGGCCGAGTCTGTGTGATGCAGCACGAACGGACGTACGTGGCTCCTCAGTGATAATTCCGCGTACTGCATTCACGGTAAGATCTGACATACACGGTCGTCCTGATCTTGCTTCATCATTTACAGATCCCGTTCGTTTAAATTTGTTCACCAATTTTCGTATTGTCTTGTCTATTGGCCCCGGCTTATGAAATCTCCTTCTAAACTTCTCTCTGATGTCATTGTATTTCTTTCCCTCGATTCGCCAAATTACTATTGCCACACGCAATGTACACTTTATGTACACCCTGTATATGTGTGTGTGTGTATATATATATATATATATATATATATATATATATATGTGTGTGTGTGCAGTACAGTATATATGTGTGTGTGTGTATATATATGTGTGTATATATATATATGTGTGTGTAAATATATATATATATATATCTGTGTGTGTATATATATATATGTGTGTGTGTATATGTGTGTATATATATATGTGTGTATATGTGTGTGTGTATATGTGTGTGTGTGTGTATATGTGTGTGTGTGTGTATATATGTGTGTGTATATGTGTGTGTGTATGAAACTGTATATGTATGTGTATATATGTATATATGTAATAATTTAGGGTGATTAAAAAATATCGATTGTTAGATTTTTTCCGGGCCACCCTCTAATTATGTTTAATTTGGTAAAAACATAATGTATACAAAATTTCAGGTGATTCTAATGTATTTTAGGGGTCGCTACCGTAATCTAAACTATTACTTTTCTGTTTACTTTCAGGAAATTGAGTTTTGAACTGTGACGTTTTTCTTATAACATCTGTTCCGTGTGATAAGTGCGTTAATGCACATAGAGCTAACAGTGCTGAGGTAACACAACACTCTTGTAACCATTTACACTCTCTTGTGACCGAATATTGAGGGCAACCGGCACTTGTACACCGTACTGTCTGTACAGCTATAATTCACTAGTCGTCTGACTGTCGTGAGTGTAAGAGGTTCTGCTGTTGACTCTCGTCATGGAACCCCCGCCATCTTCCAGCAGGGGTAGTGCTATGCACACAAGAAAAGATACTAATGTTTGGCTTATTGGAGAACCATCAGATACACTTAAAACAACAGTTCTTCCATCAAAGCGAGAAACTATGGACTTTGTTTATGGCTTACAGAAACAAAAAACAAATTCGAGAAGCCTTCTTGTCTACTGCAAATGATGTGTTGGCAGTATGGGGAGGAGCACGAATTCCAACTAGAAAGAAGTCGCACGTTGTTGACAAAATTGAGAAACTGTTCAAAGAATGGCAAGGATTAAAGAAAAATAAAGAGAATAAAGCGAAACAATCAAAAATCTATTAGATAAACAAACCAAATGGAACCAAGAATTAGATAGCCTGTTTGATATAGCACATGCAGATGCTATGAAGCTAATTGATATTGAAGAAGATAAGTTATTTCTAAAACTCCAGCGAGAACAGGGGCGAAAAGGAAAAATGGATGGGAGTGATAAAGAGTTTGCAAAGAAAGAAAAGTATGCTAAGAAAAAGGAAGAACAATTAACCATAAGAAAAGCAAGAGAAATGTCGAGATTTGAAGAAACTGTAGTTCTCATTGACTCAACTAGCAGTTCTGGTGCCGAAAGACAAAATACAACATCTGATGAAGAGTTTACGGTTGATCCTAGTGAACCATCCACCTCAAAACAAACTGTACGAAAGAAACAAAAATTGCTCGATGATACATTGCTTGCAGCCCTTGATGTAACAAAAATGAGCAATAGAAGTGCATCATTAGTGATGATACCAACGATTGAAGGTCTTGGAAAAAATGCAGAAGAATTCAATGTTAGTTATTCATCTATAAGAAGAGCAAGAGAAAAATTTTGGAAAAAATTTGGAGAAAATTTAAAGAAAGAGTTTAAAGCTGATGTTCCTTTAACCATTCATTGGGATGGTAAACTAATAGAAGACATAACAGGACGAGAAGTTGTTGAACGACTCCCTATACTGGTTTCAGGAGATGGCATTGATCAACTTCTTGGTGTTCCAAAAATCACTGCAAGCACAGGAGAATTAACTGCAAATGCCGTCCACCAAGCTTGTTTGGATTGGGATATCTCAGACAAAATAAAATGCATGTGTTTTGACACCACAGCATTGAATACAGGTCGTAGAAATGGTGCCTGTGTTCTTCTAGAACAGAAAATGAACAAACGTATGCTGTGGCTGGCCTGCAGACATCACATACTAGAAATAGTGTTAGAAGCTGTTGTTTCGCATTCATTGCCTGCATCATCAGGACCTGATATTGCAATTTTCAAACGATTTAGAATGAAATGGTCAAAACTAGACACAAAAACTACAAAACAGCATTAGATGATCCAAATACCATACCCAGTATTACTGATATAAAAGCAGAAGTGATTGAGTTTGCTACCACTCAACTTGAAGAACATCAACCTCGTAACGATTACAAAGAATTGCTGGAACTTTTTCCTTGGTGGAGTACCAAAGAGAGGGGTTTCATTCAGAAGACCAGCTGGCGTTCACCGAGCAAGATGGATGGCAAAAGTCATTTATGCCATGAAAATTTGTTTGTTTAAAACATAATTTAAATTAACACCCAGAGAAGAAAAAGGCCTTAGAGATATCTGCCTCTTTGCTGTACACATATATGTTAAATCCTGGTTTACAGCGTCAGTTTCAGTTCTCGCTCCTCGTCTCGATTTAGAGATGTTGAAGAAACTGCAACTGTACAAACTAAAAGATGAACGCATTGCAACTGTTGCCCTGAAGAAAATGATGAATCATTTATGGTATCTTTCAGAGGAGTTAATAGCATTTGCTTTCTTTGATGATGGCGTGCTACACCAAACTAAAAACCGAATGAAACAAGCATTGGAAAACGGCGCCGAACCAAATCCAGAGAAAAAAGCGGTTATTGACCCTGAAGTTATTGAAAACAGAGAACTGGAAGGCTTTGTTAGTGCAAATACAAAAGAGTTTTTTAAGACTTGGTTTACCATCAACGTTTCTTAATAAGAACTCTGAAGAGTGGAATGAAGATGACTACTACAACAACGTAAAACAAATCATAAGAAAAATTCAAGTTGTTAATGACAATGCAGAAAGAGGAGTTAGATTAGTCGATGAATACAACAAACTAATCACAGATGATGAAGAACAGAACCAGTATCTCCTCCAAGTGGTAAAGAAATATAGAGCTGCTCTTCCAAATAAAAACACGAAGACAATATCATTAAGAAATTAACAGTGAAATATAATGAACAAAAGGTTATTATTATTATGGAAGTCTTATTATTATTACAGAAGAACTGTCAATTTGAAAATGTAGAGTGGTTGTGATAGGCCTACCGGGGAACTTCCACTTAAAGAAAAAGGTAACGCGCCGTATGCTTTACCTCAAGGGTGGTGTGGAAACAGCATATATTTCTTATTTTGTGTCTGATTTTCAACTTATGGTAGCGACCCCTAAAAATTAATTTTTTTAATTCAAAATTTGCATGCATTACTTTTTTACCAAATTAAACATATTCAGAGGGTGGCCCGAAAAAACATTCCAAAAATTTTTTCGGTCAATTTTGAAATCACCCAACTACATAGTGTAATTGCAGAGTCGCGATTAGGCTATACCCAAAAGTGTACGCAACCGGAAAACTAACTCTCTATTAAGACTGCAGTAGGCCTATTCAAGTGTTGTACCAATACCGTAATTTTGTATCACCCTGTTATTGTGTTCATTCGTGTAATTTACTTATCTTGCATCTCATTGTTTGTGATCTTTTATGCATTTCATTCTTAACCCTTTTAAGGACTAAAGGTACAAATTGCTAAAGTTTCAAATACACGCATTCATAACTTAACCCTACAAAAAATTTAGGGCTTAAAGGGTTAACGACCTAATCCATTTACTGTATCAACCGTACGTGCATTATTTCAGTTATCAATTGGCTTCATCATTTTCTCCCATTCCAACAACTGTAATTTTGACCTCTCTCTCCTCATTTGCATCTAATAACACATATATATATATATATATATATATATATATATATATGCAGTGGTGGGCACCGTTAACCAAAAAGTTAACTTCGATAACGATAATCCGTTAACCCCAATTTTTAACTCCGATAACGATAATCCGATAATTTTACTACAAAGTTAACGAAATTAACGATAATCCGTTAACGATAACTATTTCTTTACTAACATTTAAAAAAATCAAGGAAAAAAGCTTTAAAACCCATAGAAAATGTTTATTTATGCAAAATCCAACAATAAATAGGTATTTAACTGTATTTTTATCGTTTTGCAACTTTTTTGCTTAACTTTTTTTTTTTTTTTAATAAAAAATGTACTGATTACATGTTCTGAAACCCTTGTAACCCCTTGTAACCACTAACCATTAACTAAATTTTAATTTACCAGAGAATTATTATGGCGGGAACTGAAAGGTAAAATTAAATTTTAGGCACATTTATTAAAGACTATGACACAATGTGCTGGTTGCCCTTAAGAAAGACCAACTTCTCAAAGTTAGGCCCAACTGCCAGTCTTGACCTCTTGGGCCTCAGGATGTCCTTGCCGAGAGAGAAGAGCCGTTCCACTGCGGCAGAGGACGGAATTGGCAGACTGAAGTTATGGCGGTTTGAATTCATTCGCGGAGCGGTGATCTTCCGTGAATGACTCCTCGCAGTTAACGTGTTAACGGACTTTAACAGACTAAATATCGAGTTATCGGAAGTTAACTGGTCCGATAACGATAAATGGGAATTAACTTCCGTTAATAGTCCGTTAAAAAAAGTTAACTTCGTTAATTAACTGTAATCGGATTAACGCTTTAGTGCCCAACACTGTATATATATATATATATATATATATGCGTATCATTAGATGCAATACATTTTACTGAACAAATGTTATAACCTATGAAAATGCAAAACAAATCGTTTTCATCACCTACGATACAAATGCATTTTGGATAAGATTTTTTAAAAATCACTCATCTTCAAATTATAAATGTTATTAAGATAATGCAGTTTACAATATCTTATATTTGATTTTATCATAATAATCATAATAATAATAGTAATAATATCATAATAATAATACATTGTACTGTGTTTCGTCAATTGTCACAAATTTTCCTTACAGTATTTGGTGCTTCAGCTTTGTAAAATTACACTTGTCTACCTTCACTCTTCACTCTATTCGTTGACGTTGAGCTTAAGCTTAAATAGTTCACAGATTTTGTAGGTAAATAAATTCGTCATAAATTTTGTAGGATGAATATTCTTCATTTCGAGTTAAAATTGCGAGCACCAAAAATCCCACTGAGCCAAGGAATGCCCAATTCGTAAACAAAATGTGAATGGAAGAAGGGTGAGAATTCAACATGAAGTTGTAAAGCAATGCGTATTGAATTTCATCAATCAGTGGCCAGCTTGCTTCCACAAAACTCACTAGAAACATCAAACGCCCAACTTCGTTTCTGTCGGCGAGCTGTGAATAGAAAATGGGAAACAAACAAATAAATATAAAAGTCTGCATAAGTAAAAAAAAGAAAAAAAACATATGTACTCGTATTTAAGTTAGATAAGACATTCAAATGGCGTTTCACTATTTAGGGTATTTAACAATTTATATAATGAAAAAAATAACTTAGAAATCTTACCTTCGAGATTCCAGCCCGAACTGCTATTTCTTCCATTTGATATGCGAACCCGATAAACATCACAGCATACATTAATAGTGATTGAGAGGATGAAGTGATGTTAGCTAAAATACAACCTTGTATACCATCCAGTGAAGTAGCTATCAGTCCAACAATGCCGTCTTGTATAGCATAACTCCTGATTATTAAACCTATTCCTAATGTAGATCCATTCACTAAGAGTAGGTATAGTCCTTGCCAATTACTGAACGATACTTCATCCCATAGTAGTACTCTCCTGCTCCATAAATACAAATTATGGGGCTTTCCACTTACAATTGGGATCATGAGTAACACAAACAAACAAATTTTGACTTTTGTTTTGGTTTAGCGAGGTTTTCGAATTACGTAGAAAAGCTATTTTATATTTTCTATACTAAATAATTTGGGTCCGATGGCATCACTGTCCATATCTAATTCGTGTAATTCGTTTTTCATCACGAGGAAAGTGTAAATTATACATAAAATATATAAAAAGAGAGAAGTTCCAAAAACATACATATAACCTCCCATATTATATATGAATGGACCAAGAAATACACCTGCTGGTTGTCCTAAAAACCAGAATGCTGAAACGAGTGTCATACGATACGTTCTGTTATTGCCATTTGTTTAGTCGGCTATGTAACTGTAAACGGCATTAGAAAATAATACAGAATCTCCACCCAAACTCCTTAGAACATGTCCTACCAATAACACTGGAACTGGACACAGTGGATTTGAAATAACGATTAAATAAATTATCATATCAAGAACTTTTCCAGATAATGACATGAGAATGAGCAACCTCCGTCCAAAATAATCACTCCATGTAACCATAAAAAGGAGGATTATAATAGGTATAACCGCCCCAATAACTTCTTCGATCATGTTGTATATATTTTCTATTTTTTGACTTTCTATTTAAATTTTAGAATAATTTTCATTGGCAGTGTTCGTGCAGGCATCATTACTGTGTCCTAAATAAAGACGGCAAAACCTTCCTATTTTAAAATTATCTTCGATTACTTGGGGCGAAAATGTTGCGATATTTTCTATGAATAACATTGGCTCAATAGTTATATATTTTACAAAATTTGAAAAATAAATTCTGTTTGACTTTTCTTTTGAAGAGAGAGAATATGTACTGAGGCTCATTGAAACTTGCCATGGAAATTCACTAACACCACCTCCTTCAGTTAACCACACAACACCTCTCAGCACATATTTTAATGAATTTATATCGTTAATAATAAAAGATCATTCACTTTTTTATATTGCTAAATTTTTCCATGTATTTTTTAATCACATGATGAAAGCACACCAAAATCCTTGATAAAACTGCTTTATTACTTGAATCAAATTTCCCATAAATATACTTGTATTAGTTAGTTTTCTATATGAAATGCCCAACTGTTCATATTCACTTTAAGTACACGAGGCAGCTAGGTTTTAATTTCAATTTCAAGTATTTTCAGTCAAGGTTAGGAATGCAAGTCAAACATTGAATGAATGAGTTCTTTTTGCCAAATTTGCAGTCTTTAACCGAAATCTCAGGGTATAAAATTTTGAGTGGTACGTAGGTGGTCTACTGATGTGTAAGATTTAATTATTTTTTGAATGGAGTTTACATATTAATAGCAAAAATTATAACCAAAGCCTACGTACATCTAATTAGTCCATGACTGCATTATATCTCAATAATTTCATACGAAAGATTTTGTATAAAAATTTTTAATCTAGCGAGAGCTTAACATTTCTTTTAAGCCCACAAGGCACTTAGATTTTAAATGCGAAATTCAAAATGTCGATGGTTAACAGAGGTTAAAGTACATCCGATTCGAATATATTCCCATGGAAAAACAAGAAAAGTCCAAATATGAAACCGCTGATATCGATCATGCTGTCACATTATTAATTAATTAAAAATAAACAACGATACATTTACGACGTAGAGATATAGCCAGAGAGATGTATACTGTATTATGGGCAAGGCCTTCACATCCAAAGCCAAAGTGTAAAGATCTGTGAAGTTTCTATAAAATTTAAGTGATCGATGAGCTAAATGTTAATGTTAAACTCTTTCTGGCTTAACGTTTTCCTTTCAAAGTGATTTTTTTTTTTACATCGTTTTAGTGTCCTCATGGACTGACTAGACGGATGTAGACTTTTGTCCGAGTGTTCTGTTTACACACTTGCTAGCTCCCTCTACAGTATAAAATTTTGGAGGCTCCTGTACTGTGATGTATTGGTTCCTCTTTATTTTATAATCTGGAGGCGTAATGATAAATGTTAGGAAAGTTAGATGTATGCAAATAACCCATCATGTTTGAGACTGTTTGGTTTTAGTTCAGTATTGACAGCCATTAGTGATAATCGTGTAGCATTATGTTATGTTATGTTTGGGCCTAACTCTTTTCGACGAAAGAAAATTGAATGATAAAAGTGAAATAATGTTTACAGAAACCGCAAAGAGAATTTATTCCAATCGACACTCCGAAATTAATAAAAATTAATTTCATCATCAGCAGCAGCAGCAGCAGCACGGAATTTGGTGACAACACCTTTTGTGATCCATTTCCTGCAGGGTTTTCAGCAACTTTTTTTTTTTTCTAGATCGGGTGTACCCCCAAAAATTTATTCCAATTTCACCCCCCCCCCCCCCCCGAAATAGCTAAAACACGAAGAACTTAATTTCAATATTTTGAACTACAATTTTCTTAAAATAAACCAAGTCCCAACCCGCTTCTACAACGTTTCATGCATTTTCGTGGAATGAAGAAAATCAAATTGATGAATAAATTTAGAAAAGAATGTAGCCATCAAAATTCTTAGCTACGCATCGGAAGACATCATAGGTAAAAAAAAAGTGACAAAAAATGCGACATGTATCTGAAATTTAAGTGCTTCGTGAGCTTCAAGTGAATTCTGTGAAGCTGCATTTAAAACTTAAATGATTCGTGAGCTACTTGTAAATTTTAAACCCTAACTCAATTAAAGAATACTAGTACAGTTCCCGCCGCTTCGCTGACGGTTAGACAGGCTAAAATACAAAAAAAGAACCCAGCCGTGAAAATTTTGAGCTTCACATTGTGTCAACATTTCTGAATCTGGTATCTCCCAAAACCTCCTCATCCCCATTCATACAACTTGGGGGCTAACCCCCTCCCCCATTACCCCCACCCCTCCCCCATTACCCCACCCATCCCCCATTACCCCCACCCCCCACCCTTCCCCCATTGCTAAACTACAGAAAAGAACACAGTCGTGAAAATCTTGAGCTTCACATTGCCGCCCGTAATACAATTTCTGAATTTTTTTTACAATTTCTGAATTTTTTTCTCACAATTTCTGAAAGTGTGACGGACAGACAGACGGACAGCTCTCTTATTATATTATATAATATAGAATATAGATTCCGCCCGTAGGACGGTAGTTTTGCTAGTTTGAAATAATAACTTTTGATAAATATGTTTCTAAAAATAAAAGTTTAAGAATTTTAATAGTTTAAAGTTAAACAATTTTATTTTTCACTAGGAACGAAATGGAAAGTTTTTTTAATAGAAAACCTTATTAATAGCTTTACCAAAGCCTACTTATGATTAGCTGCAACCAAAACTTTTATATCAGGGACGACTAACTTCTTTATGCTCGAGGGCCATTTTCTTACGTAGACTGTAGTCTGGGGCCGAAACTATATGACCGGGTGAAGTACATTTAGAATTTGTAACACGAAATATTAAAAAACCAAACTATTTTAAAAATCAGAAATACAAAATAACACTGCCGCGGGCCGCCAGTTGGCCATCAATGTTTTATAGTCAAAAGGTTCCCTGAAAACTTTTTAGTCCTCTATAACATTCTTCTTCTTCCGCAGCTTATTATCCCATCTTTACATGGGGTCGCTGGTTTTGGTTCGTCTTCTCCACTCTCCTCTGTCGTATACCACGTCCTCCTCCAAGTCCTTCTCCCTGATGTCCGCCACCACACAGTCCCTCCATCTCGTCTTCGGTCTTCCTCTTCTTCTCCGTCCCGGCAACTCCATCTCCAGCACTCTGCGCCCCACATACTCCTCCTTTCTTCTCCTGACGTGTCCATACCACCTCAGCCTGGCCTCTTGCACCTTCTTAGATGCTTCCGCCACCTTCACTGTTCCTCTTATATGCTCATTTCTGACCTTATCCCTCCTCGTCACTCCACACATCCATCTCAACATCTTCATTTCAGCCACATCGATTTTTCTTTCATTGCTCTTCTTCATTGGCACAGTCTCCATTCCATACAACATTGCCGGCCTCACCACTGTTTTGAATACCTTTCCCTTCAGTTTCACTGGGACCCTCTTATCACAGTCCTCTATAACATTATCTGTATCTTTTCCGACTTAAAGGTTAAAATTTCACCCCAGAGGGAATGGACTCGCATTGACTATTAAGATTTGGCTAATTCATACATATTATATGACGTCACTTATGTGGGGAAAAGTAAAGCGCCCTTTTTAAAATTTATTTTCAGTGCATTTAAAATTAATGTTACCGAAAATGACATTTGCCCCATTGCAACCCGCGACAGCTACATTTAGCACGATTCTGATGTGGACATCACCCCAACTTACAGACATATAAACACGGACTAGACGACTCCACAGACGACACCTGCAACCTGTGCCAGGACACACCACAAACAGTTGAACACATTATGACAGACTGTACCGCTCTACCACAACACAGAACACAACACAACACAACATCACTAGTGCGCTGAAACTTTGGTCCACTCCGAAGAGGGCGATCGGTTACCTGCGTGCCGCCGCGCCGGCTTGCTCGATCAGGGTGGGCTGATCGGCTAACTACCACCACCAACAACAACAACACCAGAAATATTAAAAATTACAGATGCAGCACAGTCTCAAAAAAAAATTCTGTAACATGACCCGTCTTTTTGCTTAATGACTACATTTCCATTCAGTGGCAAGTGCGATAGTTCGGCGGAATAACTCTACTAATTCAAACATTCGATATGACTTGCGTCATGTGCAGAATAGGTGGGGGATAAGTAAATGCGTCCTTTTCAAAATTTATTTTCACTGCATTTAAAGTTCGTGCGTTACTGAAAATTTTAGTTTATGCCTTTGCAACCTGCAACAGCTACATCAGATATATTTAAAACAAAAATGCAGTGGATGATTCATTTCCAAAACACAAGGAAAGAGTCGGGATTTGAAGTGAATAAAGGACATAAAAATGTGAACCCAAAGAACTTTTATGGGCCTACAGACCACTCGGTACATGGTTTTTTTTTATATGCAGGAAGGAGGGACCAAGGGCGAATATGCCCGCAGAAACGTCCTCCCCGATAGAGGAAAAAGAGGGCCAAAATGAAGGTCCAAGGTTTTCGAGATGCAAGGACACTCTGCGTTTGATAGATTGGAAGTTATAGACAGGGGGAAAGATGGATTGAGGAAGGTTGTTCCAGAGTTGACCGGTTTAGTAGATGAAAGATTGAAAATACCAATTAACTCTTGAGTTAGAGAGTTGGATAGAAAAGAAAAGAGAATGTGCCGAAAGTCTGGAATTGTGTGCTCTCCTTAAAGGAGGAGGCATGTAGTTAGAATTTAGAAGAACAGTGTCTGTTATAATAGTAATACTAAAGAGAGAGAGAGGCAACATTGCAGCAAAGAGAGTGATTGAGAAAAAGTCTTTGATTCCATCCAGTCAAGTACGACTGTGTGGGTTGAGTCACCCCACACATGAGAAGCTTACAGGGGCGGACAAGAGCCCCCGTACAGAGACAACAATTAAGTGGGGGTGAAGAAATTGCAGAGCAGATACGGCACACCTAACCTCTTAAAAGATGGTTTCGAGAAAGAGTATCTGTGATCTTTTCAGGAAAGATCATGAGAAAAGGAAACGCCAAGAATGTTAAGAAAAGAGGAAGAATTGAGTTGTGTATTGTTGAAGTTAAGGGGATAGTTGTGTTGAAGATTGTGACCAGTAGACAGATGAAGAAATTCAGTTTTTGAGGCATTGAAAGCCACAAGGTTTTCTCTGCCCCAATCAGAGATAGTAGAAAGATCAGACGTCATATGCACCATAGCCGTCCTATACGAAGCAGAATTGTCGTAATTGTAAGGTTAGTGAAAAGTTGTCATTTATTTTAGAGCCAACTTCTTGGGGTCTTGTGGCATCATTTTTTTTTAATACTGATAGTGTCCTTGCTACTCTTTTTTGAAAGGGGCATTGATAGGGCATGGTCTTATAGAGAGCTCTCTTGCAATTCAGTTTGGTACTCTGGATACAGGATTGTTGCACCATGGAATGGTGCAGGTTGTGTTTAGAAAGAATTTTATTTATGCTAACTGAGGCCTGAAGTAGGCCCGCGTCAAGTCGACAACCCTGAGGCAGGACCGAATAGGACCTTCAAGTCCATAAAGCCTCTTTAGTCTAGCTTATCTTAGGCTATAAGTTAAGGTAGCCCTTCAGAACTTGGCCTTTTAGGGCTCAGATGGGATTCCGAATCCAATCAAAGAAAATAATAACACTTAGCTGGGCGAACCACTGCGTGTCCTGGGATTTAATGGGGATATGTATACCGCGTCTTGGCGAATTCGCATCTTCTGAAGACGCGCTATGTGAGGATTTACTCTAATTAGTAAGTAGTTACGCTTTTGAAACAATAACTAGTTATTTTTACGGAATATCTCCTATACAAGCGTCGTTCTTTACGTATATATATATATATATATATATATAATATAGACTGCATATTATGCTCCAGATAGACAAGAAATTCAGAGAAGCACGAAAGCGGTCGACTTGGGGGTAATAATGACCGAAGATGCCAAATTCGAGACACAAAATCAGATAGCAATAAACAAAGCAAAAAGAGTCGCGGGACAGGTACTAAGAACATTCAAAAGGAGGGACAAGACAGTAATGATTCCCCTGCTGAGAACACTGATCATACCAAAACTTGAATACTGCTCAGTTTTGACGTCCCCATATAAAAAGGAAGAAATTAATAAACTAGAAGAAACGCAGACACATTTCACAGCCAAGATTGATGGCTCCAAAGAACTCAACTACTGGGAAAGACTACGTAAATTAAATATGTACTCCCTGGAAAGAAGAGAGAGGTATACCATAACCTACATATGGAAAATTATCGAAAAACTGGCACCAAACCTCAAACAAAACCCAATTACCACCCAGACAAAGCTGGAAAATAGGAAAGGCAGAATGTGTAGTGTTCCCAAATTAAAGGCCCGACAAGGGGCCTCCTCAACTCTGAAGGAAAATAGCTTGGTTGTCAGGGGACCAAGACTTTTCAACCAGCTTCCAAAGGACCTCAGAAACGTAACGGGGGTCAAAGTTGAAGTCTTCAAGAAAAGACTAGATGCCTGGCTCAGGACGGTACAGATGAGCCGGGTGTACCTGACTATGTACGATGGAGAGCGCAAGAGAGCAACTCGCTCCTCCACCAAGCCAGGACTTGAGGCGGGCCCACCAGCTTCACCTTCGTGTGAAGAAAGACCGACGCACGGAACCCAAACAAAGTTAACAAGGTATATATATATATATATATATATATAGATATACACAGTGGTGTAGTGCTAAATAAAGAAGTGAGGGAACGCATTTTGAAAGTGTTACTCAGATGCAGGCGGGACAATGGCGAGCGCGGCGAGCCCATACAGCTGGGGTCCGGGGGCACTGTAAGCCCCCCGGGAAATCTTTTGAAATCTGACCAATTTCAGGATATTTTGAGGTCATATGCACTGGGTATTAGGATATATTCCAAGGTTGAAGATGCAGTATTTCCAGTGTCATTAGATATATGACATCCAGTACGATCAATAAAAATAGCTAACAACTGGAATGATTAACTAAAAAAAAGTTAACAACTGGTACGCCGTGGTGAATGTTTCACCAGATCTTTATAGGCTAGCATTGCCTCAGTCGAAGCTAAAAGAAATGACAGTTAATGATTCTTTCTTATATTTCTTCTAGGGGTGGGAATTAAAATTTCATGACGTTAGAGATTTGTAAGTTCGGATTTATTTGAAATAGTGAGGGAACGCCGTTCCGTCTACCAAAAAAAGTAAGGGAACGCCGTTCCCACGCGTTCCCACAGCACTACACCACTGTATATATATATATATATATATATATATATATATGATGAATAAAACCACGAAGGAAAAAAGAAACACAAAGGGGTGCTCAAGCGCTTTCGTCTAATAACATCCTCAGGAACACTGGAGTGAAAGGACAGATCAAGGCAATATATAGGTTACAAAAATAAACATACATACATACATATTCACATATATATACATATATATATATACATATATACATATATATAGTAAGCATAGAAAAAATTGTGGGAGGAGCCAACATTTATATGGTCACAAAGGAATAAAGAAATAAAAATAAATATAAATATAAATTGAGAAAAAATTAATTACAAAATAGTGCCTTAGTGATATATATGTCAGCCTAAATAATCATAAAGAAATAAACAGGCAAATAAAAAAAACCATAAATATACATACATACATATATATATATATATATATATATATATATATATATATATATATAAAAAGACACTTTTAGCACTTTGGCCGACCTTCAATATAAATTCAAATGGCTTGTTTATGGAACAGGTCACAAAAGAATAAAGAAATAAAAATAAATATAAATATTGTAAGTGGAGTCTACCAATTCAAGCTCAAAAGGGAAGTTTTACAATCAATTTAATAGATGCTGCCAAATTGATATATATGTCACAAAACTTTTCACGTGTCACTTTCGTGAAATAATTTTTCATATATATATATATATATATATATATAATATACCTCGCAAAATGAAACAGATCTGAGAATTATCGAGTCCTTATATATAAGTATGTACAATATATAAGCAAAAACCGAAGTTGAATGACTATAATTCTGCATACGTATATAGGCGCCCGTCCCAAAGGTCTCCTTAACCGGTCTCCGCAGCGAGGCCACCGATGGAGAATCTCACCCTATTTGTGTCGCGAATTCAGCTCTCGAACGAGGCAAGCGATATTCGACACATGATAGAAGAAATCATTGGTGAACACAGTATATTGATAGTTAATAAACTAAACACGAAATCTCCGTATTATAACTCTTTTAAAGTAATAATTAAAGGTATAAATGCGCATTTCAACCCGTATAATATGAGTCAATGGCCAGACGGTATTATTGTTAAGGAGTTTATTCACTTTTCCAGATTTGATAACAGGCAAAATAATAATAATAATAATAATAATAGGCGCCCTAACGGTAATGCCTGAAAGTTGTACTGTGTATAATAATAATAATCTTACTAATAATAAATTTTCTATCAGTCATAGCGGATAACTTGTTGAAAATAGTCTCATATAATGTAAGGTCAGTGAGGAATTCAACTGTAGATGTTCATAAAATCTGCGACAGTGCAGATTTGATACTCCTGCAGGAGCACTGGCTACCTAAGCAAGAGCTAAAATTCCTCTCTACCATCCATGATGACTTTATGTACCATGCGTCATCAGCAGTAGACTTGTCAGATGAATTAATGTACGGTAGGCCTTTTGGTGGTGTTGCTTTTTAATTAAGGAAAAATTTGTCAAAACATATAAGATTTTTAACAAACGATAACGTAAGGTTGTTAGGCACTGAATTACAAGTGAACAATGATTGCATATTAATTGTAAACTACTATTTACCATACAACAACGGCAGTAATCTAGATGAATACATTGATTTGCTTTACAAAATTAAGTCTTTATCAGATAACTCCAAATATTCTCACGGTATAATAATGGGGGACTTTAACGCACATGTGAACTCGGAATTCTGTGGAGAATTGGGTAACATGTGCGAGTCGGCCAATTTAAGTACTATAAGTGATGTAGATGTATTAGGGGTAGCCAGTGATAATTTTACATACGTTAGCGATATGAGTGGTACCACCAGGTGGATTGATCATTGTCTCACTCGTGATAATCTAAAGGATCGAATTGTTAGAGTTCATATTTTGCATGATTTCCTTCTTTCTGATCATAGACCATTAGAAATATTAATTAACGTTACCAATTTATGCGCAACACGACTTAACAAGAACTCAATAGGTAAGAATAATCGCGTCGATTGGTCCAATGTTAATATACAGCAGAGAATAGAATACAAAGACAGAACATGTCACCTCTTTAATAATTTAGAAATTTTGCACCTTGCCTGTAATAATCCTTGCTCAAATGATTCTCACTGTAAACTCAGATTGGTATTATAGTAAGATAATATCCCTGTTAAGAGAAGCAGGAAGCCCCTTGATTAAATCTTACAACTATCATACTAAGGTTATTCCTGGATGGAATGATTTTATTGCCCCCCTGAAGAGGGAATCGAAAGACGCCCATGATTTGTGGTGCTTTCATGGTAGACCCAGATTAGGACCAGTATACATAAATATATGTAGAAGTCGGGGTCAGTATAAGGCGGCCATAAGGCGATGTAAACAGGAAGAAGAGTCTATTCGAACATCAAAAGCCTGTGAAGCTCGCATAAATAACGATAATAACAAATTTTGAAAATTTGTTAAGAATCAAACGGGTGTCAAAAATGTCCTCCCTCCGACAATCGATGGGGTGTCGGGGGAAGATGAAATTGCAAAGCTGTGGAAAAACCACTACTCTAACATTCTTAATAGTGTGAGTAGGGATAATCTTAAGATAGATTGCAACGAAACGATTGTGGGAGGGACAAGAGAAAATATTTTGATATCATTTTCTGAAGTAAAGAGGTTAATTAAAGAGTTAAAGACTGGTTCTGCGTCAGGGGTAGATGACTTATCGAATGAGCACTTAAAATATGCAAATGACGTAGTATGTCTGCATATATCATTGCTCCTATCAGCCATGCTTGCTCATAGCTATATCCCTGCAGAGTTCATGAGGGTATATATCTTGCCCCTGTTCAAAAATAAGTACGGAGACATTCTGTCCAGCAATAATTACAGGCCTATTGCTGTCGCTTCCTGCTTCTCGAAACTACTAGAAAAACTCTTGTTACTCCGATTAAATGATTTCCTATGGACATCTCCTAATCAGTTTGGCTTTAAAGGGTCCCATTCAACTGACCTGTGAATTTATGTACTTAAAGAAACAATATCTAAATACATTGACAGTAATTCAACCATTTATAGCTGTTTCCTTGATATAAGTAAGGTATATGATAGGGTGAACCACAATATTTTATTTGCAAAACTAGAAGACAGGAAGATTCCCATGTACATATTAAATTTATTGAAATTTTGGTATTCCCACCAATCTTTCACTGTTAGGTGGGGCAATGTACTATCCGAGTGTTTTGGCTCCTCTTGCCGGGTGAGACAAGGCTCCTTGCTCTCCCCTATGCTGTTTAATGTGTATATTGACGGATTAATTGCTTCACTTAATGAGGCAACAGTAGGATGTTGTATAGATAACACAAGGATAAATAACTTAGTTTATGCCGATGATATGGTGTTAATAAGTCCCTCTGTTAAACTTAAAGGTCTGGATCGACTACTAAATGTCTGCGAAGTGTATTCGCAGAAACATGATATTCTTTTTAATGTTACAAAAACTAAGGTTATGCAATTTCATCCTAAAAGCTGTAGTCAGCCAGCTGATATAAGGTTTAAAATGAATGGTGAAGTAATTGAGGAAGTACAAGAATTTAAGTATTTGGGTCAAACTATTACCAGCTCCTTGAGTGATGACTCGGATATAAGAAAACAATCTCGAAGCCTGTATGCTAAAGCGAATATGACCATAAGGAACTTTCGTTTCTGTACAAGTGAAGCTAAAAACACACTCTTTCGTACTTTCTGCAGTAATATATACGGTCAGCAATTCTGGGTGAATTATAAAAAAGGTTCTGGCAGAACCCTAAATTTGCTGTACAACAGGTCTTTTTAGACTCTTACATAAATTACCCCCGAGATGCTCAGCTTCGCAAATGTTTGCTACCGCAATGTCCCGAGCTTCCCGGAGGTAACAAGACGTGCTCAACACAGTCTAATGCAAAGAATTCAAAAATCAACCAACCCGATCATCCAAGCTATCCATGAGTCCTGCCATTTATCCTCTCAGCTATGAACTTCTAGGTATGAAAACGTCTGTCTGTAGCTCCACTTAATTTCGACAGTGCAGTATTATTTCTAATCAATTGTATATATTTCTATCCTTAGTATATGAACTGTCATTGTATTAATAATATTTGTCATATGGACTATAGTCTGCCAATAAACCTTTTCATTTTCATTTTCATATACTAGATCCAATAACCTTACAGAACTCCGAATTTTAGAATCTTTGTACATCTATAGAAACAAACCTTCCATTAACAATAATAGTTCATCTTACAAATTACAGCTCTTCTAACTAACCAACCAACTTTCATAGACATATACCTTCTAATTAACTTACCATACAGTTTTCTCTCAGTTTCTGCCAAATATGGAGGTTGACGTAAACATTGTGTATTTATCAGTTGAAGTAATTTTAATTTAACTTAATTTTAATGATTTTAATTTTCTTTTGTATTGATGTAATTTTTATGATTTTAATTTCCTTTTGTATTGATGTAATTAATTTTCATTATTCTCATTTTTGTTTTAAGGTTTTAAGACTTATAAGTCACTGATGATGACAAAAGATTTGTCGAAACGTCTGAAGTATAAAAAATAAACGAAAATGTTTGCTGTTGTGTTGGTCCTTCTTATATATATATATATATTATATATAAATGTACGCAGAATTGCGTGTGTGTTAGGGCTAGGCCTAGCTAAGCTCTGAGGCAAATGTATAACCTAGTAACTCCTAAATAGGTCTCATTATTAAGCTATACAAGCTGCTCACGCATAATTTTTTACTTAAATACGCTTGACCTTTTCAATCTTTGGTCAGATTAACGCAAATTATGTATGTATACGGTGTGATCTGCAGATTATTTATATGCATAATGTCAACAATGACGTAAGAAGAAAAAAGGGGAGCGGTGACTCTGTTTTGGGAGAACAGAGTCAAAAGTCACTGAGCAGCTGGTCGCCGATTCAGTCAGATTTCTGTGCAGGCTGAAAATGCTGGAAGCCCAGCATTGTATATTTACCTACACTGTACTCAAATATTTCTTTGCAGGCTGAAAATGTAGGAAGCCCAACAATATATGTACAGTAGTTCCGCTCCACCCTCTCCGAGATGTGAAAAAACCGCAGTCCCTCACCCTCACTCTTCCCCTCCTCCTCCTCTTCCTCCTCTCAGGTGTTGCCATAGTAATGCCTTTATTTTTTGAAAACCAATTACAGAATAACTATATTGTCCACTAGTTTTGGTGGTAATGCTAGGATGACTATGTATTTTATTCATGCATTATTCCTAAATTTAGGGAATAGAGTAGTTAGGTTATTTCACAAACGTAGGATACTTTGAAAGCTTTCAATCATAGGATTTTGATGAGGCCATGTTATAGTTAGAGTGTAAGATAAGTTGTAGTATCGACTTTTCCTCCAGTCAGTAACATTTCTGTTTAAAGTCCATGCATCATCATCAAATGATTAGTCAGAAAAAAGTCTATCCATGGAGAGATAATGATAACATAGCTCAATTTTTTATTACAAAAATAAACATGAATAAAGTAAATTTAGGGATTTTCTTAATTAAGAACATACAAAACATGATGTTCAAATTATAAGGAACTGACAATTGTTCAAATTAAATAAATATACAGGGTGATCTGTTTGGGTATGGAAACTATGGATAAAATAAAATGGATGTGAAATGGAAACGGTAACATTGAATAGTTTAATATTTGGCAAATAATGCCCACAAAGATGGGAGATTGTGACAAACCTAATTAGTCTTCAACGTGACAACCCTTCCGGACACGACAGAGGTCATAACGAGAGGCTAATTCTTACGACCACCTGCATGCGGTTTAGTGATAGACCACCTTCAAATGTGCGGTACCACTGCACTATGGAGTCGTATTTAGGAGCTTTACGAACACCATACACACGGTGAAACTCACGCTGTACCGCTGTCACACTTTCAAACTTAGCAAACCAAATGACATCTACGAAACTGGCATGTCTCATAAGTCTGATAGCAGATGGCGCTCGTACGTCTGGCAGCGGATGGCATAGCCTATTACAAACTCCCACATTTTATGACCACACGTGCAACAGATGAGCGCTGTATCACTTCTCGGTAGATTCTCACGGCGTTTTTATTTTATCCATACCCAAACGGATCACCCTGTATATTTACTATATCACAGCCATAACATTATTATACACAATTACTCAATACTTGGTCCATCCTCCATTATTATTATTATTATTAATGACCTCTTGTAGCCTATTTGGAACAGATGCTACGTGATTGTAGATGACTTGTGGGTTCCTGCGGAAAAGTTCCCCTCTGCCATGGTGTTCCAGCAGGCGCTGAGATGTCCGCTCGTGCCCAGGCTCCCAAGCGTTAACCACATTTTCCCACACATTTTCAATGGGGTTTAGGTTACCCATTGGTGGTCCAGTTCGGCAGCTCGACATCTCGTTGTTCCTGAAACCGCCGTCTGATGATCCTGGCAGTATGAACAGGGCAGTTATCCTGTAATATATATGCTAGCCCTCTGTCTATGGCCTTGGGTGGTTCGAGGTTGACGGGGATTCTGGTTAGGTGGCAACAACGGATTTTCTCACTCTGGGGTAGCTGGTACCGTATAGGGAATCGCAGTAGTTTCTTTTATACTACACTCCGATTTCTTCTTGTAGTGGGTTGGAGGACTCTGAAAACTTACTAAATTATCTAACGGTTCCTCGATTCTTCTTGTACCATATCGGAAAATTATTTATTCTACAGGATGTACATAAAGTCAGGATCTATTTTTGTGAAGCACTTGGAAATTATATGGAATTCAATCATAAAATGATAGTGGTAACATTTATTAAATAATTAAGAGTAGGATTCGACGTGACGCCCATCAGTATCCCTGCACAGCTCAAATCGTTCCGCAGCATTTCTAAACACATTCTGGAGCATTTGCGGAGTTATGTTATCTGCAGCAGTTCGTATACGTGTACGTAAGTTTTCAAGACTCGTAATCTTCGTCTGATAGACGTGCGATTCGATAAAGTCCCATGCAAAGAAATCTAAAGGGGTTAAATCTGGTGATCTCGCTGGCCAAGGTCTGTTGCTTCCGCGTCCGATCCAGCGATTTGGAAAACGTCCATTTAGATAATCCTGAACAATTTTGGCATAGTGACAAGGAGCACCATCATGTTGATAGACGACGGTACTAACAATCCTATCCCCAATCAGCTGAGGTTCAAGGAATTGCTGCAACATGTCCAGATAAATAAGCCCCGTGACTGTAGCTTCAGCAAAGAAAAAAGGACCATAAACCTTAGATTTTGTTAAACCCATCCAGACACTAACTTTAGGTGAGTCTCTCTCCCAATTTTGGACGAAATCATTCGGTCTTTCATCTGCCCAAATTCGACAGTTATGGCGATTTACTTTTCCACACGTATGGAAAGTGGCTTCATCACTAAAGAGAATGTTGTCCATTAAATTATCACTCCAGATTTGTTCTACGAGATCAGCACACACAGCACTTCGTCGAGGGAAATCTTCCTCATGTAAGTCATGTAAAACCTGCAAATCTCCTTCTAAACTTCTCTCTGATGTCATTGTATTTCTTTCCCTCGATTCGCCAAATTACTATTGCCACACGCTCTTCTGTATTCATTCTAAGGGCTTCTGAAAAGAAAAATAGAAAAAAAATAATTATTTCACAAAAATAGATCCTGACTTTATGTACACCCTGTATTTTAAAACTAAGTCATTGTAAATTGAAACGATTGCATTTATTTTATTATTAATAAAGGTTATTCAATATTCAATTCATTTCTGCATATAAAGTCCAAACTCGCGTGACACTCTAACTGTATATAAAATGAAAGTTTGGAAAAAAATTTAATTTTCTTTCTATTTTATTTTTGCTCAGTAATTGATGAATTATTTATTTTTTAAATTAGGTACCTAATAACTTTTTAGATTAAGCTTAATCATGTAATAGTGTTAAATTCTGCAATGTTCATTTTTTTTATATACATTCTCTCTTAGTTGTAAAAGGTGAAGTCATAACTGTAAATTAACACTTAATTTTAAATTTTAAGCATTTAAGTTTGGTTCATATGCATGTTTAATTTTAATCCATAATAAAATGCATATTTCAATTTTCATTTTTAGTTAACTCGGCAAATCATGATCATCAGATCTGTCAATATGCTGTTGAAAAGAAAAATGACTTCATCTTCAAATATCTTGTTTGTTCTGTGGAGAAAACAGAGCTCAAATGAGAAGACAAAGAGATCGTCTAACTGAATTTTACTGCTTCTGAAATATTACAGGTAATACTTTAGCCTCTAGGTCAGATCAGAATAATCAGAATGATAATTTGAAAAATTACAAGAGTTTACAGTATATGCTAATAATTTGGTGACATGAATAATTTTGAAGCTCGACTATTTATTTTATTTAATTTGGCCCTTAAGCTTTAGGCTTTACTGGGCTCTTATTAAAAATAAACAGCTAGTTGTTATTAATTAATAATAAATAAGTAAATAAGTATTATTAATAGTTAAAACGTGTATTAATCTTAAATTATCACTACTGACACGACAAATACAAGGTTACCATTGAAGGCACTATACCAATACCATACAAAGAAACCAATATTATACATGAGAGATAAGAACTGAACAATCCCAAGAAATGTGTTTTTAATACTAGATTACACACGAGAAATTAATAATTAGTAAACAGTAGTAGTGGACACTAATCCAAGATTTTTGTTAGTATGCCATTATTAATCGGAATTTCAACTTGGTTTTAAACAAATTTACATTCGCAATATTTTTTATATCGGCATTTAAGTCATTCCATTGTTTCAATCCAATGAAAATAGGTAGCTTTTGAGATGAATACAATCTAAATTGAGGTATAACAAGCTTTGATCTACAGTATTTCTGGTCTGATATGAGTGGATTTCTTGACGAGTTACAAAATATCTATTTACCCATTGTAAATTAATGATTTTGTTCTTACACTTGTAAATAAAAATAAAATGTCTCAGTTTGGTTATGTCGTTGAGCTTTAGTAGGTTTAGCTCTTTAAATAATGCACTAGAAGGATCAAGGAAATCAACATCAGATAATAACCTTATTGTTCGTTATATAAGGAAGAACAAGAGTATGATAAAGAGTCAATAAAACTTGTTTAGGAACTACATTTCTAAGTTTAAACATTATAGCAACGCTCCTTGAAATCTTTTTCGCGATATAATTTACATGATCACTCCATTGCAAATTCTTATCTAACATTACACCAAGAAATTTTGTTACAGTACACTCCTTTATAGCGAATTCATCAACATTAAGTTCATCAAGATATACATTTCTTTTATTAGTAAAAATCATGAAATTTGTTTTACTGGTATTTAGGAAGAGTTTATTGGTGGTCAACCACTTCATTACACTGATGAATTCTGAATTAAATATATTCTTAGCTGAATTAACATCTTCGCAAGAAAAAGAGACAGTTGTATCATTTGTAAACATTATGAAGTTCAGTATATCGCATGAACGTGGAAGGTCATTTATATATAATAAAAATAACAGTGGACCCAGAACTGAGCCCTGTGGCACACCATGTTTGACAAGCGCTTTAGTTGAGCAAAACTTGTTTACTGATACAAAATTATATCTATTGAACAAATAACTTTTAAACCAATCACTGATTGCTCGTCTAAAGCCGTAACCATATAATTTATTAAGTAGAATATTATGGTCTATTACATCAAACACCTTACTCAAATCCATAAATATTGATATCATTATTTCTTTGTTCTTTTTAACTATATTTGCAATTTCCATAAGATTTAAAATAGCCATTTCCGTTGTTTTATTATTACGGAAGCCATATTGATTTGGAGATAATAAATTGTAGGATTCTAAATATCACTGCATTCTACTTTTTACAATTTTTTCAAAAACTTTGCTGAACACAGATAATGAACACACCGGCCTGTAATTTGTTGCTAGTGTAGGATCACCCCCTTTAAAAAGGGGTGTTATACAACCAGTATTTAGCAATGATGGGAATATTCCTTTGGAAATACTTTGATAATTTTAGCCAAAGTTACAGATATCTTATCTTTAACAAGTTTCAATATGGATACAGGAATGTTATGTTATTTTTTGTATTTTTTGATTTACCAATAATATTCCGGACCCCAGTAGAGGTAGCAGGAACAAAAAAAATTAATTTAGTGGGCTGAGTAGCATATATTCTTGAGGTGAGTGATCATTATTTATTAATTGTGAGCGAAGCTTATCCGCTATTGAAGTAAAATGTGCATTTAAAGAGTCTGCAATAGCAGTATCATCAGTAATTTCTTTATTATCAACATTTAATTTCTCTATTGACTTTTTCTTAATTTGTTTTCCGAGAAAACTGTTTATGGTTATCCAAGTGTTTTTCATGTCTCCTTTACATTTGAAAAATTTATTATAGTAGTAGTTGTATTTTGCAATTTTGATTATTTTAGTTAATTTGGTTCTGTACTGAGTATATTGTGTTTTAGGAATTTTGCTCTGTAATTGCAATTTGAATAATTAATCTCTGTTCTTTATTGAAGTGATAATTCCTGGAGTGATCCATGGATATGTGACACTTTTGGGCGAAACCGTTTTTCTCCTTAAAGGAAAACAAATATTAAAAATATGGAATAAGGTGTCATGAAAGAACTGAAACGTATGAGCTGGCTCATTTAAGGTTCGTCACAGTCAGAGTATTTTCTACAGCCCCAATAAATTTTCTTTTGTTAACCTCTCAGAATATTCTGTAATCAATAGTTGTTTTGTCCGCAACTTGAACAATGTTATTGAATATACTGTAGCGTAAGTAGGAAAATGATCACTGATGTTTGTGGTTATAATTCCAGAATTTACGAGGGCATTGCTATTTACAAATATATTAATCACTGGGCAACACTTATTTTATTGAATGATATCTGACACTTGATTCTAGGTAATTTGGGTGCGCTGAATACGAATTTCAACTCGGTTTGGCTCTATCAGGTCCTGATTCTTGTCGACAGCCTATGTGCCATTTTCCAGATTTTTCAAATTAGGACTAAAAAATTAAGTCATGTGTTAAATTTTTTTTTCAAGTTTCATGAATACAAGCAGTTCAAACTACAGTAAAATTACATTATAACGATAGAAATGACTTAAAATAAAAAAACAAACAGATATGAAGATTTCACTGTGGCAAAAATTTTCTTTTGTAAGACTTTCTAGCGTATTTGCTTGTTGATGGCAGGTCTCTTTCAAGCACCAGCAGTAATCAGCCATCATGTGGGAATCCCAGCGGCCTTGGTACCGTTCCTCCATAATTTTTATATCTTGGTGGAATCTCTCCCCTTGTTCGTCACTTACATCACCTAAATTATTTGGAAATTGGTCAAGATGGCTATTCAAAAAATGCATTTTTATGCTCATATTGCAACCTAACTCTTTGTAGTCCCTTAAAAGTTTTTTTACGATTTCTTCGTAGTTATCTGCCCTATAATTGCCTAAAAAGTTTTCTATCAAGTCCACGAATGAGAACCAGCCATTTTTTTCGCGTTCATTCATGACATTAGGAAAATTGCTGTCTTTAATCATTGTTCTTATTTGTGGACCGTCGAAAATTCCCGCCTTGATTTTTTCATAACTTAAACTTGGAAATTTTGAAGTTATGTATTTGAAACACTCGCCGTTCGTATCTAAAGCTTTTACATATTGTTTAATGAGGCCTAGTTTTATATGCAGAGGAGGAAATATGATTTTATCTCTGCTCACTAAAGGTGGATTAATTAAGTTTTTTTCTCCGACAGTAAGTGATGTTCGTGCTGGCCAGATTTGTTTGAAATAATGTTCTTCCTTGGCTCTGCTGTCCCATAAGCAAAGGAAGCAGGGATATTTAGTATACCCTCCTTGTTGTCCTAGCAGAAAATTAACCATTTTTAAGTCAACACATATGATCCACTCGTGCTCCCTATATTTGATAAGATTTAAAACCTTTTCTATATGTTCATACTTTTCTTTTAATTTTGTTGAGTGCCCAATCGGTATCGAGCCGTATAGATTGCCATTATGCAACAACACACACTTAAGACTTCTTTCGAACTGTCTAAAAAAAGCGCCAATCATTTGCATCGTAAGACTCAACCCCCATCTTCTTTAACAAACCAACTATGTCGCAGCAATATACTAAACTATCCTCTGTTCTAAAATATTTAACAAGTTCTTCTTCTCTTTTCTGTAAAATGAAATGTATGTGTTGAAGTAAGCAAGTTTTTCTCTTTAAGTCTTGAAGCTAAAATTTCCGCAGCCTTTTTTGGCAAATTTAGATCCCTTACAAGATCATTCAACTCGGCCTGGTTAAACTTTGCGGATCGTTTTTGACTTTCAAATACGCTGGGGTCAAATCGGTGTCTGACTCCTCAAAGTGCATAACAATATTTTCAGGAACATCTTCAACTAATTCTTGAGTTGGCAGACCCTTAAATTTTGGAATGGGGATCTCATTTGAATGTAGCACAGGTCGTATCGCGGTGTCGAAATTTGGGTACTCGATACAATGTTTATTTTTCTTAGTGAAGCCCGAAGTCTTGACAAAGCAAAGGTAGCAATCGGTCTCGTGGTTAGTAGGCTCTCGCCACACCTGATATGGAAAAAAAATTGTAAAGCGTTAACAAAAGCGACGAGAGACTTGTTTTTATGAATTTTATCAAAAGTTATCACCCAAACATTTAACATTTCTATGTGTTTCAACCTTATGCAATATTTGAGATTCTTATAAACATTTTCTGTAAATTTTTGTTTATGTACCTAAGTTACAATTACATTTAGGTAAGTTACAGTATACTAGTGATTAAATTACGTAGTTTTATGAAATCATAAACTTACCATCGGAACTCCAAAAGGTATTTTTGAATCCGAACCCTTCGTCCAATGTCGCAGTCTTTCAATGCATATAGTGCAGGCTTTATGTGGAGCCCACGATTTATCTTGGTCCCCCAGTTTTATGCCAAAATAAGCTAAGTAAGCTCTTTTTACGAAGTCAGTTATATTTGCTCGTTGATGTGGAAGTGTAAAATTTCCACATATATAACAGAAGGAATCAGGGTTGTTTTTGCATTTGAACTTTCTAGTGCTTGATGACATATTGCTTGATTGTTCTGCCAATTTGTAAAGGTATTTAAAGCCCTTAATTCATATAAATTTAAGAAAATCTGAAATATAAACACAAAAATTAGTTTAAATAGGTACTTATTATGAAATAGGTACTTACAATCTATGAAATTAAACTAGAAACACGGATGAGTAGGTACAATATAAATTACGTCTAATTAAATCAACTATATTAAATCACGATGACAAAATTACTCACTAAATCATATGCCAATTCAAAATTATGTTAATGCCCAAACTTAATTAACTAACTCAACTGACTGACTGACTGACTGACTGATGATGACTGATTGAACTCTCTGGAAACGAGTCGCTTTTATATATTTTAGTTGTCCCTCTAGAATACTCTACAGAGAACAGGAACGCTCGAGAAAATTTTAGAATTCTATGATATTTTTAGCTTAATTTACTAATATTAAAATGGGTTAAAAATGACAAAATTAAAAATATTTTTAGGGTGTTACATATAAAAATATACATAATACAACAATACCATAACAATAGGTACAAATACCTAGATAAAAACCTAGTTGCATAATGTGTAACTGCAAAAAGACAGCGAGTATTGAGAAAAAAACCTTTTTATGAATACGACGAAAGAGGAGGGGTGTTGAGCAAAATCAGGACCTGATAGAGCAAAACCGAGTAAAAATTCGTGCTCAGCGCACCCAAATTACCTAGAACTAACTGTCAAATCTAATTCAATAGACAAAAAGTTGAAATTTGTTCCCCAGTGTTATCAATCGTAGATTCTGTTATTCGATTGCCATAGCTGCAGACTCGAGTGGGTTTGGTAATAGAATGACTAAGATAGAAAGAATTCATTAAGTTTAAAAATTTATGAGAGATTGCTTCAGATTGCAAATTGATGTTGAAGTCACCCGCAACTATGGCATTCGATTTATGAAAGTTGCATAACATGTTATCTAAGTGAATTAAAAAGCTATTGATATTAGTATTAGGGGTCTATATATTGCATGGACAGAATATACATTACTTTTGTCTTTTATATTCACAATCAGGTTTTCATTGTCACTATTACATAGAGAAAATACTTCGTTAGAGTCGTAAGTTTGATGCACATACAGAGATACCCCCCAATCTGACCATCTCTTACAGTATGATAAGCAACGTAATTATCTATATATAAGGTTTTAATACTACTATTTAACCAGGTTTCCGTGAGAATTATAACACTAAATTTGACCGTAGAAGTTTTCAAAAGGGCCAATAAGTAGTTATAGTTCCTAGGTAAGCTTCGAATGTTTAGATTTAGCACTGAAAGATTTTTATAAATATCTTTTTGTAATACAAAGGCATTAAACTCGTCATCGATGAGACCATGCAATTGCCTACACCAGATTCCTGTTCTAGATTCTCTAAACTGGATAAGAATTTTTTGGTAATGAATTGAAATGATTAATATCGGCACATATACTATGAAAGTCTTTATCGATGAAAGCCATTTAACAGTAGTTCTCAAACAATTTCACTAAATACAGAATACGGGAATAAGGAGTTACCCCCAGTTGAACCGAGAATGGGAAAGTCGACTGTGAGATTGTATCCCTCCTGTGTGCCACTGTCGGCTGGCGTTTTCGTAGTTTCAGTCAGCTTCGAATGCTTTTTCACTAACAAGGTGAACTCCTTTGACCGAAGTATTCCGCGTTGGAGGAGTCTCTCTCTCTTTAATAATTAACTTCGCTCCAAGGAAGTAGGCAACTTTCCCGAGTCTCCTCGCTTCTATGAGTTTAGGGAGCTTTTCTTTACGAATTTTACGTGTTTCCTCACATACGTCGTCATTGACGAAGATTTTTTATCCTTTCAGCTTTCTTCTGTTTTTTAGTATGAAAACTCTGTGAGTTTCGTCCTCATATTACTTTTATAGCTGAAGTGGCGTCTTAGATTCAGTCGTGTCATTAACTCTAGAATTTGCTTTTGTGGTGGAAATTGTTTTTTTAATCTAAAAGCACTTTTGATCTTAATATTCCCCAAATTCAGTCTATCTTTTATTATGTCCTCCACCTTTTTCTTTGTTTCACCGTTTGCCGCCTTCGGACACTTACGAAGTTAGCATTAGTAGTATAGCCGCAAAATGTCGGACAGCAATGGATCAATTTGAAAATTTCCCCCCCCTCACCGTCCTTCATGGCGGTCCTCCACCGTCCTTCATGGCGGTCCTCCACCGTCCTTCATGGCGGTCCTCCACCGTCCTTCATGGCGGTCCTCCACTGTCCTTCATGACGGTCCCTCCTTTATGAGGTGTCCTTCATGGTCCTTCAAAAAAAAAAAAAAAAAAAAAAAGGGGGGAAAAAAAGATGCGGGGGGGGGGGGAATTAAATTTAAAAAATAAATTTAAAAAATAAATTTAAAAAAATAAATTTTAAAAATGATTCGTCTTCACCTTCCTTCAAAAAAAAAATTTAAGAAAGGGTTGATCCTGGCCTTCCTCCTTCGAAAAAGTTCTTTCATGAGGCAAACAAGAACAAACATGAAAAAACATACATACATTCAAGTACTTTCTGTTCAGGCAAGTTAGAAGACAGTAGAAATGAAAACTTATATGAATATCTGAAAGGTTTTAATAAGCCTAACCACATTGCGCGTCAACACATCCAATTTTCGTCTGTTATCAATTTGCGAACAATACATAAATCAAAATCAGATTGGACATATTTTAATCGAAAAACAAGTTCTTTGTTTAAGATCTGTATTATGAAAAGTAAAATGAATATTTATTATTTTAATTTAAATAAATTAATTTCTCTTTTTAAGGGAAACTGGCTTATTTTCAAACGAGATTATCTTCAAATACAATATATACTTATAGTACACTCATATTTGTTTATTTACTTTTAAATATGTAGTTTTCTGTTATTTACACCGATATATACCATCACATTCACTTTCACTTGCCATCTTCTGGTATGTGAATTAATAATTTTACTATACAGCAAATTTCGTTATAAAATTGCATATGTTAAAAAGAACATCAAGCTGCGTAACACAGCTTTGAAACTGAAGCATCAATTCTGTTATCCTCCTCTAAACATTCACTTAAATATTATTACTAATATTGATTTATTGTTATTATTACATATATATGTACACGTGTTAAGAGTATTTAAATTAAATATATTGACTTCAATTCCCTTCGTAATAAAAGCATCTAACAACTCTACCCAATCTTGCTATATTTTTCGCACAGTAATTGTTTTGAGAGTAGTAGGCAAGTTTAACTTTCTTTTAACGACTATTAGCTGCAACTAATCTTATATATTATTATTATTATTATTATATATATATATATATATATAACATCCAAATAAGTAGGTTCGGGTAAAAAAATTTTTATTAGATGCAATTAAAGAAAACGGGATGTCGAATTTGTGTGGGTTGTCATTTTTAAATAGATGCAGCGGGAAATAGGTACTGAAAGTTGAGAGATTTTTCATTAAGAACCTTTCTACTTATAGTTATAGTTAGGACTATTCACATTACTTAATTATCATTTCTCTAATTTAACGGCTGTTCACAATTCCTCATAATTCTCATAATAAACGTATTTGTTTTCACACCAGTCAGGCCACTGTTTACATCAATCACACAGAATGTTCATGCTTATTGTTTTTGTCATTAGCTGTACCAATCATGTCTTTACAGACTGAAGCCTACCGTTATACAACGTTTAAAATCTTATAATTTAATACTTTATGATATCAGATCTCGTATAAAAACATCATTTTCTGTACAAATGGCCACAAAAATACTTTCAATCATAATAATGTACTCATAGAACGCACCATACGCTTTTCACTTGTATTAAAAACGTAAAACTGAAAGTTGTATCATCACGCGATATTCGATTCTGCAATGGCGTAAGCGAGCCCTAATATTTAATTTAAAATTATTTAACAGATCATTCGAGGGAACTGTACATCGATCTCATTATAACTTCTGACTCATAATAACCCGCTATGCATATTTACAAGAGTCGAATTTAAATAAATATATATATATATATATAGGGTGGGCCGTAAGTTTCCATACATAGGAAAAATAAACATTTTTTTATGGACAACCATTTTTATTTATATAATATGCTCTACATGGTTGCCATTGTTTTGAAACACATTTCAATACGTGTTCCCCACTGTTGATGAACACGCATTAGCACAGTTGACGTTATGCTTGTAATGGCGTTGGTGATACGTTCCTTTAGATGATTTATGTCTCGTATCTTTTCCTGATACACCATGGCCTTCAAGTGCCCCCAAAGATAGAAATCAAGGGGGGTGAGATCTGGGGATCTGGGAGGCCACTCCACAGGACCACGCCGACCAATCCAAGCATCCGGAAACTGCTGCTGATCCAATACCGACGCACGTGAAGACCATAATGAGGTGGAGCTCCATCTTGCTGGAAGTAAACTGGGAAGTTACCTTCCTCGTTTAGCAGGGATGGGAAAATCTCTTCTTGCAACATGTTAAGATACCTTTCGGCATTAAGATTTCCACTGACAAAAATTGGTCCAATAATTCTGTCACCCCATATCCCGGCCCACACCATCACTTTACCGGCACCTTGCATCTTCGTCGGACTCAGCCAGTTAGGGTTAGCATTACTCCAATAACGTATGTTTTGCCGATTAACCTCTCCATTGACGTAAAAATTTGCTTTATCAGTAAACAAGATCTTACGTCAAACGCATATTCTTAGGGTATCTGAAATATAAAAACAAACGTTTAATTTTTCCTATGTATGGAAACTTACGGCCCACCCTGTATATAAGGAGTTTGTATGTGGCATTCCAGCAGAAGGCAGGAAGTGTCTGAACCCTGTTTCTCCCATCACTGTCCTCTTCATCTGGCCTTTTTGCATGTCACGTCTACCCTGTAAGCAGTCCAGCTTCTCACTATATCCTTACTACACACGCATGCATCTTACACACTACACAGTCTTTTCAAAAAAGGTGTAATTTCAATAGTTTCGGAGATTCGCGATTGGCCCCTCCTTCCTGCCTGCATCGTATATAGTACCAAGCAAGTCTCTCCACACTTTACAGGTTTCCTCATTGTCTAAAATTTATAAAGTTCTCTCTTATTGTTTTCCTTATTGTAACGGACATCACAACCGAATTTAAATAGTATTTAAGTATTATGTCGAGCAACATAGCTAGATAACCCCGCCACAGCCTAGTTTCTTTGCATAATCATGAAACATGAAACAAGATTATTTATATATATATATATATATATATATATATATAATATATGTATACACGGCAAAAGTAGTTTGAAGATTTATTCCATCACACGACTGATTATAATTATACACTTTAGAGGAGTTTGCAAATTGCATATACTTAGACAAAAAGTATTAGATCTTATGATGATTTCATGTCATTATCAGCATGCTTCACTGTCCTTTCAGTCATTGTGACCGTAGAACGTACCAGAAGTATGGTCTTGACAAACCACAATGTGTTAAATTTAAATATTGACTTATTGTTATTATTACATATATATGTACACGTGTTAAGAGTATTTAAATTAAATATATTGATTTAAATACATTTCGTAATAAGAGCATCTGGTAACTCTACCCCAATTTTGCTATATGAAAATGAAAATGAAAAGGTTTATTGGCAGCCTATAGTCCATATAGCAAATATTATTAATACAATGACAGTTCATACACTAAGGGTAGAAATATATACAATTGATTAGAAATAATACTGCACTGTCGAAGTTAAGTGGAGCTACAGACAGACAGACGTTTTCGTACCAAGAAGTCCATAGCTTAGGCCTAAGAGGATAAATGGCAGGACTCACGGATAGCTTGGATGATCGGGTTGGTTGATTTTTTAATTCTTTGCATTAGAATGTGTTGAGCACGTCTTGTTACCTCCGGGAAGCTCGGGACATTGCGGGTAGCAAACATTTGCGAAGCTGAGCATCTCGGGGGTAATTTATGTAAGAGTCTAAAAGAACTGTTGTACAGCAAATTTAGGGTACTGCCAGAACCTTTTTTATAATTCACCCAAAGTTGCAGACCGTATATATTACTGCAGAAAGTACGAAAGAGTGTGTCTTTAGCCTCACTTGTACAGAAACGAAAGCTCCTTATGGTCATATTCGCTTTAGCATACAGGCTTCGAGACTGTTTTCTTATATCCGAGTCATCACTCAAGGAGCTGGTAATAGTTTGACCCAATTACTTAAACTCTTGTACTTCCTCAATTACTTCACCATTCATTTTAAACCTTATGTGAAAAATGCTCTGTATCAATTGGTCCACAATTAACCCACCCCTTATATCCACAGTCTAACTATAGAGTAGATTAAGTCTAGCCTTGTAGGGGTCAGCCTAGAGATTCCGGAAATGGTCCAGAGCGGGCAGATAAATTGAGGTCCACAGTAGGATTCCTCACCAAATTAGGTTAGGGCAATCTACCTTCACCTTTGTTACGATATGAGTTGATGCTAGGTCTTAGGCCACAATGTAGGCCTAATTTGTCTGACCCAGCTTAATTTACTGCGTTTACTTCTAACTGGGTTAAAAACACAATTAGTCACTTACTACTAGTTATTAGAGACCCTTTTCCCCTTTTGTTTAATTGTTGAGAGCGTACTTGCTGGTGGGGATCTTTTTTCCGTGTTTGTTCTTCCCCCTTCCCTCGTTCCGTCTTGTAGCCCCGTTCCTCGTTTTCGTTCTCCTTGTCCACCTTTTCGCTGGGCTTTTTCCACCAGCGACCTCTGGTTTTCTTGGTTGGTTGATCGGTAATGTATATCTATTACCGAGCACGCTCTTGTCACACAGTATATAAATACTAGTGTGGAGAATAACTCTGGTGAGCAACCAATTGGTTTCATCCACCCAGTTATTGACAATAAAAGGAATTTAATAATTGTTCGATTAACTACCTACCTACTCAGTGAACCATTTTCGTTACATCCCAACTACCCACACATCAGTTTTCCATATACTGGGGGCCCGGGAGATAAAAATTTTGGTGTCAATGTCACCAATTTTTATGTCTGAGTGTAGACTAGCTAACTATTTGACTGTAAATGCCTGTTAATCTGATTAACAGTGACTATCTCACATCTCATGGAGAAGATGTAGCATTTAATTAGAAGAAAAGAATACATACATCCATAAGATGAAACTGTCTATGGTCTTTACCATAAGAAAAGGAAAAGTGAAAGTTAGAAGATAAAATTACAATTCCCCAGCATCTATTTTTTGTTGTAAAAACTAGTTGCGCCTTTAATGCTGTTTGTCGCTGAGGTCATGTGTCTGTCAATGTTGTAGTAGGATGCGTTACCACTCCTACTGTCAAAGGAATAGTTACTGGAAGTTCAGTGTCTCCAGTTGTTACTGGCGGTGAAGAAGGTTATCCAAAGTCCATTGTTTTGGGTCCAGGCTCTAAGGGGTACAAAAGAGAAATGTCTCTTGTGTCACCCGTTGAAGTCCTTAATTTGACCACTCTTGTTACCCCGTCTGCCCCTGGTCTGAGTTCTAAAACTCTAGCCAGAGGCCAGTATTGTCTTGGAGTACTGTCATGTATGAGAACAAGGTCCCCTACCTTAATTGTGTCAGACCAATCCTTCTTAGTCATTTGTTATGTCTCTCCCTTAGACCCATCAAGTACTCAGTTTTCCGCTGTTTAATGAAATGAGCTTTAACTCTAGTTAAATGTTGTAACTTAGTCTGGAGCTCATCATGTCGTTGAGTCCAGTTTGGGTCTTCTGAAGAGTCTATATAGTAGTCCGGCAGGAGACTAACTTGTTCTCCCCGAATCAAATGATTTGGAGTTAATGGTTCCGGGATCATTAATGTTGTCACTTACATAAGTGAGTGGTCTATTGTTAATGATGTTCTCAATCTCAGCCAGGAGAGTGAGCAACTCAAACAAGTGTATCTGTTTTTTACCATTTGCTTTCTTCAAGCAATTCTTTACTGCTTGTATATTCCTCTCCCAGATAGAACCATACCAAGGAGAGGCAACCGGAATATACTTCCACTTTATGTTTGAATTTTGTATATATAATTGTGTGAATTCATTGCTTAACAAATCGTGGATGACTTGTTCACCAGCCTTGAAATATGTAGCATTGTCAGTCCAAACTGTCTTGGGTACTGAATGTCGTGCACAGAATCTCTTAAAGACAGCAACAAAAGACTCTGCTGTAAGGTCCTCCACAACATCCAGATAAACAGCTCGTGAGGCAGCACATGTAAACAGTACAATGTACATTTTTTGTTCAGTGTCAACCAACCCCACAGTCAATGCTCCTGTATAGTCAATGCCTACAGTCTCAAAGGGTCTGTTGAGAGTAACTCTCTCCTCTGGCAAAGCAGGAGGATTTGGTATCCTATAGGGCCTAGCATGAATACGCCTACATGTGATACACTCACTCAGGACTGTTTTAACAGTGATCCTTCCCTTGGGTATCCAATAAGTTTTTCTTAATGTAGTTAGTGTCTGTGGTACCCCCATATGATGTACATCATTGTGTGTGTTTGTCTGATGATTAATGTTGTCAAATAGCTAAATCTAGGTAAAAGGATTGGATGTTTGCTTTTGTAAGACAGTTTTGATTTGTCTAATCTCCCTTTACACCTTAGATGGCATTCCTCATCTCTGAACAAATTTAGATCCACAACTACTGATGGTACAGGTTCTTTTGTTTGTTTCCCATTAGTCAAGAATTCTAACTCTTTATTGTACTCCTTTTGTCGTGCATGCGCTATCCAGTACTTGGTTGCAACTTCTGTATAATTATGATTGTTTTTATTTAGCTGTTTGTTTATTGTAGTTAAACAGTTGTGAGCAAACCTCAAACAGTAAGCTGTGACCCTGACAAGTTTGCTGAAATCAGAATAATGTTCATAATTAGTGATTGGTTCAACCTTTTCATTTGAAAAGATTAAATTTAATGTCAAGTTAACTTGTTCCACAGGCCATTGGTCTGTATTACAGAGCCACTTAGGTCCCATGAACCAAGTTTTGTTTGACTTCAACAACTTGTAGGATAAACCTCTGGTCAGAAAGTCTGCTGGATTTTGTTTAGTTGGAACATAGTGAAAGTTTACTTGTAGTCTTTCATTAGCTTCAGCTATTTCTTTTAGCCTATTTCTTGCAAAGATATTCTTACTATTAATGCTAGCATTCCGTATCCAGGCAAGACAAATCTGACTGTCAAGCCAGATGTGGATATCAGTTATGTTCACAACATGGTAAGCATCCTTAAGCAATGAATTGGTTTTAATGGCTAACGCAGCAGCCAATAGTTCCAGTTGAGGTATGGTTCGGGTAGGTTTGAGGGGTGCAACTTTCCCTTTTGCATAAATTAGATGATTTTCTGTAGGACTTACAAGGTATGCACAGTACCCATAAGCATGTGTGCTTGCATCAGCAAACACATGAAGTCTCTGTGGCTTATCCCTAAACCCACAGCACCTTTGAATTTTAATGTTCTGCACTTTTGTTAAATCAGCAGCTAACTTCTTCCAAAATTTTTGCTATCCATTTGTTATTGGATCATCCCACCCAACATTTGTCATCCAAACTTCTTGGAGGAGAATCTTTGATTTTATTGTTGAAGGCAGGAATAGACCCATGGGGTCAAAATTTTTTGAAGCCTCTGATAATATTTGTCTTTTAATATTTACTTCCTCATCAAGTTTAAAACCTTTAGTACAGATTGAATCATGACTGATAGAAGATGCATCCAAATAACAGTTCATACCTAAAGTTTTAACTCTGTCTGATGGATCAGTAAGACCATTATTATCCTTTAAAATCTTTTTGTTTAATTCCTCATCATTTGAAATCCACGCACTAAGTTCAAAGTTACCTTGTTGCATAATGTTTTGAGAGTGTTCATAGACCTCAGATAATTCAGATTTTGTTGTTGTTGAGCCTATTAGATTGTCTACGTAAAAATGTTCCTTGAGGAAATTCATTGTTAAAGAGTTATTAAACTGGTTCAAATGATGTCTAATTGTCATTGCTAATAGGCTAGGTGAGCAATTGGCTCCAAACAACACAACATTAAATCTATAGGTTATGAGCCCTTTATTCAAATCAAATGGATCCCTGAACCATAAGAACCTAAGTTGGTTCTTGTCATATTCATTTTTTAGATTTATTCTCAAAATTGCCTTGAAATGTCACTTTGTACGGCATATTTATCTAACCTGAGGAGCCAAGTGAACACCTCTCCTCCTTTCTCTCCTTTCTCTTGGGGGATAACGCCACCTCCAAGTTTCCTTGTTGCACCTACAGCATCCCCCACCCCCCCTTTGCTTTTGCAAGCAAAGGGGGGGTGGGGGATGCTGTAGGTGCAACAAGGAAACTTGGAGGCGGCGTTATCCCCCAAGAGAAAGGAGAGAAAGGAGGAGAGGTGTTCACTTGGCTCCTCAGGTTAGATAAATATGCCGTACAAAGTGACATTTCAAGGCAATTTTGAGAATAAATCTAAAAAATGAATATGACAAGAACCAACTTAGGTTCTTATGGTTCAGGGATCCATTTGATTTGAATAAAGGGCTCATAACCTATAGATTTAATGTTGTGTTGTTTGGAGCCAATTGCTCACCTAGCCTATTAGCAATGACAATTAGACATCATTTGAACCAGTTTAATAACTCTTTAACAATGAATTTCCTCAAGGAACATTTTTACGTAGACAATCTAATAGGCTCAACAACAACAAAATCTGAATTATCTGAGGTCTATGAACACTCTCAAAACATTATGCAACAAGGTAACTTTGAACTTAGTGCGTGGATTTCAAATGATGAGGAATTAAACAAAAAGATTTTAAAGGATAATAATGGTCTTACTGATCCATCAGACAGAGTTAAAACTTTAGGTATGAACTGTTATTTGGATGCATCTTCTATCAGTCATGATTCAATCTGTACTAAAGGTTTTAAACTTGATGAGGAAGTAAATATTAAAAGACAAATATTATCAGAGGCTTCAAAAAATTTTGACCCCATGGGTCTATTCCTGCCTTCAACAATAAAATCAAAGATTCTCCTCCAAGAAGTTTGGATGACAAATGTTGGGTGGGATGATCCAATAACAAATGGATAGCAAAAATTTTGGAAGAAGTTAGCTGCTGATTTAACAAAAGTGCAGAACATTAAAATTCAAAGGTGCTGTGGGTTTAGGGATAAGCCACAGAGACTTCATGTGTTTGCTGATGCAAGCACACATGCTTATGGGTACTGTGCATACCTTGTAAGTCCTACAGAAAATCATCTAATTTATGCAAAAGGGAAAGTTGCACCCCTCAAACCTACCCGAACCATACCTCAACTGGAACTATTGGCTGCTGCGTTAGCCATTAAAACCAATTCATTGCTTAAGGATGCTTACCATGTTGTGAACATAACTGATATCCACATCTGGCTTGACAGTCAGATTTGTCTTGCCTGGATACGGAATGCTAGCATTAATAGTAAGAATATCTTTGCAAGAAATAGGCTAAAAGAAATAGCTGAAGCTAATGAAAGACTACAAGTAAACTTTCACTATGTTCCAACTAAACAAAATCCAGCAGACTTTCTGACCAGAGGTTTATCCTACAAGTTGTTGAAGTCAAACAAAACTTGGTTCATGGGACCTAAGTGGCTCTGTAATACAGACCAATGGCCTGTGGAACAAGTTAACTTGACATTAAATTTAATCTTTTCAAATGAAAAGGTTGAACCAATCACTAATTATGAACATTATTCTGATTTCAGCAAACTTGTCAGGGTCACAGCTTACTGTTTGAGGTTTGCTCACAACTGTTTAACTACAATAAACAAACAGCTAAATAAAAACAATCATAATTATACAGAAGTTGCAACCAAGTACTGGATAGCGCATGCACGACAAAAGGAGTACAATAAAGAGTTAGAATTCTTGACTAATGGGAAACAAACAAAAGAACCTGTACCATCAGTAGTTGTGGATCTAAATTTGTTCAGAGATGAGGAATGCCATCTAAGGTGTAAAGGGAGATTAGACAAATCAAAACTGTCTTACAAAAGCAAACATCCAATCCTTTTACCTAGATTTAGCTATTTGACAACATTAATCATCAGACAAACACACACAATGATGTACATCATATGGGGGTACCACAGACACTAACTACATTAAGAAAAACTTATTGGATACCCAAGGGAAGGATCACTGTTAAAACAGTCCTGAGTGAGTGTATCACATGTAGGCGTATTCATGCTAGGCCCTATAGGATACCAAATCCTCCTGCTTTGCCAGAGGAGAGAGTTACTCTCAACAGACCCTTTGAGACTGTAGGCATTGACTATACAGGAGCATTGACTGTGGGGTTGGTTGACACTGAACAAAAAATGTACATTGTACTGTTTACATGTGCTGCCTCACGAGCTGTTTATCTGGATGTTGTGGAGGACCTTACAGCAGAGTCTTTTGTTGCTGTCTTTAAGAGATTCTGTGCACGACATTCAGTACCCAAGACAGTTTGGACTGACAATGCTACATATTTCAAGGCTGGTGAACAAGTCATCCACGATTTGTTAAGCAATGAATTCACACAATTATATATACAAAATTCAAACATAAAGTGGAAGTATATTCCGGTTGCCTCTCCTTGGTATGGTTCTATCTGGGAGAGGAATATACAAGCAGTAAAGAATTGCTTGAAGAAAGCAAATGGTAAAAAACAGATACACTTGTTTGAGTTGCTCACTCTCCTGGCTGAGATTGAGAACATCATTAACAATAGACCACTCACTTATGTAAGTGACAACATTAATGATCCCGGAACCATTAACTCCAAATCATTTGATTCGGGGAGAACAAGTTAGTCTCCTGCCGGACTACTATATAGACTCTTCAGAAGACCCAAACTGGACTCAACGACATGATGAGCTCCAGACTAAGTTACAACATTTAACTAGAGTTAAAGCTCATTTCATTAAACAGCGGAAAACTGAGTACTTGATGGGTCTAAGGGAGAGACATAAACAAATGACTAAGAAGGATTGGTCTGACACAATTAAGGTAGGGGACCTTGTTCTCATACATGACAGTACTCCAAGACAATACTGGCCTCTGGCTAGAGTTTTAGAACTCAGACCAGGGGCAGACGGGGTAACAAGAGTGGTCAAATTAAGGACTTCAACGGGTGACACAACAAGAGACATTTCTCTTTTGTACCCCTTAGAGCCTGGACCCAAAACAATGGACTTTGGAGAACCTTCTCCACCGCCAGTAACAACTGGAGACACTGAACTTCCAGTAACTATTCCTTTGACAGTAGGAGTGGTAACGCATCCTACTACAACATTGACAGACACATGACCTCAGCGACAAACAGCATTAAAGGCGCGACTAGTTTTACAACAAAAAATAGATGCTGGGGAATTGTAATTTTATCTTCTAACTTTCACTTTTCCTTTTCTTATGGTAAAGACCATAGACAGTTTCATCTTATGGATGTATATTTTCTCTTCTAATTAAATGCTACATCTTCTCCATGAGATGGTGAGGATAGTCACTGTTAATCAGATTAACAGGCATTTACAGTCAAATAGTTAGCTAGTCTACACTCAGACATAAAAATTGGTGACATTGACACCAAAATTTTTATCTCCCGGGGCCCCCAGTATATGGAAAACTGATGTGTGGGTAGTTGGGATGTAACGAAAATGGTTCACTGAGTAGGTAGGTAGTTAATCGAACAATTATTAAATTCCTTTTATGTCAATAACTGGGTGGATGAAACCAATTGGTTGCTCACCAGAGTTATTCTCCACACTAGTATTTATATACTGTGTGACAAGAGCGTGCTCGGTAATAGATATACATTACCGATCAACCAACCAAAAAAACCAAGAGGTCGCTGGTGGAAAAAGCCCAGCGAAAAGGTGGACAAGGGAGAACGAAAACGAGGAACGGGGCTACAAGACGGAACGAGGGAAGGGGGAAGAACAAACAACGGAAAAAAGATCCCCACCAGCAAGTACGCTCTCAACAATTAAACAAAAGGGGAAAAGGGTCTCTAATAACTAGTAGTAAGTGACTAATTGTGTTTTTAACCCAGTTAGAAGTAAACGCAGTAAATTAAGCTGGGTCAGACAAATTAGGCCTACATTGTGGCCTAAGACCTAGCATCAACTCATAGCGTAACAAAGGTGAAGGTAGATTGCCCTAACCTAATTTGGTGAGGAATCCTACTGTGGACCTCAATTTATCTGCCCGCTCTGGACCATTTCCGGAATCTCTAGGCTGACCCCTACAAGGCTAGACTTAATCTACTCTATAGTTAGACTGTGGATATAAGGGGTGGGTTAATTGTGGACCAATTGATACAGAGCATTTTTCACATAAGGTTTAAAATGAATGGTGAAGTAATTGAGGAAGTACAAGAGTTTAAGTAATTGGGTCAAACTATTACCAGCTCCTTGAGTGATGACTCGGATATAAGAAAACAGTCTCGAAGCCTGTATGCTAAAGCGAATATGACCATAAGGAGCTTTCGTTTCTGTACAAGTGAAGCTAAAGACACACTCTTTCGTACTTTCTGCAGTAATATATACGGTCTGCAACTCTGGGTGAATTATAAAAAAGGTTCTGGCAGTACCCTAAATTTGCTGTACAACAGTTCTTTTAGACTCTTACATAAATTACCCCCGAGATGCTCAGCTTCGCAAATGTTTGCTACCCGCAATGTCCCGAGCTTCCCGGAGGTAACAAGACGTGCTCAACACATTCTAATGCAAAGAATTAAAAAATCAACCAACCCGATCATCCAAGCTATCCATGAGTCCTGCCATTTATCCTCTAAGGCCTAAGCTATGGACTTCTTGGTACGAAAACGTCTGTCTGTCTGTAGCTCCACTTAACTTCGACAGTGCAGTATTATTTCTAATCAATTGTATATATTTCTACCCTTAGTGTATGAACTGTCATTGTATTAATAATATTTGCCATATGGACTATAGTCTGCCAATAAACCTTTTCATTTTCATTTTCATATAGCAAAATTGGGGTAGAGTTACCAGATGCTCTTATTACGAAATGTATTTAAATCAATATATTTAATTTAAATACTCTTAACACGTGTACATATATATGTAATAATAACAATAAGTCAATATTTAAATTTAACACATTGTGGTTTGTCAAGACCATAGTTCTGGTACGTTCTACGGTCACAATGACTGAAAGGACAGTGAAGCATGCTGATAATGACATGAAATCATCATAAGATCTAATACTTTTTGTCTAAGTATATGCAATTTGCAAACTCCTCTAAAGTGTATAATTATAATCAGTCGTGTGATGGAATAAATCTTCAAACTACTTTTGCCGTGTATATATATATATATATATATATATATATATATATATATATATATATATATAAATAATCTTGTTTCATGATTATGCAAAGAAACTAGGCTGTGGCGGGGTTATCTAGCTATGTTGCTCGACATAATACTTAAATACTATTTAAATTCGGTTGTGATGTCCGTTACAATAAGGAAAACAATAAGAGAGAACTTTATAAATTTTAGACAATGAGGAAACCTGTAAACTGTGGAGAGACTTGCTTGGTACTATATACGATGCAGGCAGGAAGGAGGGGCCAATCGCGAATCTCCGAAACTATTGAAATTACACCTTTTTTGAAAAGACTGTGTAGTGTGTAAGATGCATGCGTGTGTAGTAAGGGATATAGTGAGAATGCTGGACTGCTTACAGGGTAGACGTGACATGTAAAAAGGCCAGATGAAGAGGACAGTGATGGGAGAAACAGGGTTCAGACACTTCCTGCCTTCTGCTGGAATGCCACATACAAACTCCTATATATATATATATATATATATATATATATATATATTATTTATTTATTTAAATTCGACTCTTGTAAATATGCATAGCGGGTTATTATGAGTCAGAAGTTATAATGAGATCGATGTACAGTTCCCTCGAATGATCTGTTAAATAATTTTAAATTAAATATTAGGGCTCGCTTACGCCATTGCAGAATCGAATATCGCGTGATGATACAACTTTCAGTTTTACGTTTTTAATACAAGTGAAAAGCGTATGGTGCGTTCTATGAGTACATTATTATGATTGAAAGTATTTTTGTGGCCATTTGTACAGAAAATGATGTTTTTATACGAGATCTGATATCATAAAGTATTAAATTATAAGATTTTAAACGTTGTATAACGGTAGGCTTCAGTCTGTAAAGACATGATTGGTACAGCTAATGACAAAAACAATAAGCATGAACATTCTGTGTGATTGATGTAAACAGTGGCCTGACTGGTGTGAAAACAAATACGTTTATTATGAGAATTATGAGGAATTGTGAACAGCCGTTAAATTAGAGAAATGATAATTAAAGTAATGTGAATAGTCCTAACTATAACTACAAGTAGAAAGGTTCTTAATGAAAAATCTCTCAACTTTCAGTACCTATTTCCCGCTGCATCTATTTAAAAATGACAACCCACACAAATTCGACATCCCGTTTTCTTTAATTGCATCTAATAAGAAATTTTTTACCCGAACCTACTTATTTGGATGTTATATATATATATATATATATATATATATATATATGATAATAATAATAATAATTAGTTGCAGCTAATAGTCGTTAAAAGAAAGTTAAACTTACCTACTACCTCTCAAAACAGTTACTGTGCGAAAAATATAGCAAGATTGGGGTAGAGTTGTCAGATGCTTTTATTACGAAGGGAATTGAAATCAATATATTTAATTTAAATACTCTTAACACGTGTACATATATATGTAATAATAACAATAAATCAATATTAGTAATAATATTTAAGTGGATGTTTAGAGGAGGATAACAGAATTGATGCTTCAGTTTCAAAGCTGCGTTACGCAGCTTGATGTTCTTTTTAACATATGCAATTTTATAACGAAATTTGCTGTATAGTAAAATTATTAATTCACATACCAGAAGATGCAATGTGAAAGTGAATGTGATGGTATATATCGGTGTAAATAACAGAAAACTACATATTTAAAAGTAAATAAACAAATATGCGTGTACTATAAGTATATATTGTATTTGAAGGTCATCTCGTTTGAAAATAAGCCAGTTTCCCTTAAAAAAGAGAGAAATTAATTTATTTAAATTAAAATAATAAATATTCATTTTATTTTTCATAATACAGATCTTAAACAAAGAACTTGTTTTTCGATTAAAATATGATCATCTGATTTTCATTTATGTATTGTTCGCAATTTGTTAACAGACGAAAATTGGATGTGTTGATGCGCAATGTGGTTAGGCTTATTAAAACCTTTCAGATCATTCGTTTTCATTTCTACTGTCTTCTAACTTGCCTGAACAGAAAGTACTGAATGTATGTGTTTTTTCATGTTTGTTCTTGTTTGCCTCATGAAAGAACTTTTTGAAGGAGGAAGGCAGGATCAACCCTTTCTTAAATTTTTTTTTGAAGGAAGGTGAAGACGAATCATTTTTAAAATTTATTTTTTTAAATTTATTTTTTAAATTTAATTCATCTTTTTTTCCCCCTTTTTTTTTTTTTTTTTTTTTTGAAGGACCATGAAGGACACCATAAAGGAGGGACCGTCATGAAGGACAGTGGAGGACCGCCATGAAGGACGGTGGAGGACCGCCATGAAGGACGGTGGAGGACCGCCATGAAGGACGGTGGAGGATCCTCATGAAGGACGGTGAGGGGGGGAAATTTTCAAATTGATCCATTGCTGTCCGACATTTTGCGGCTATACTACTAGCATTTAGCAATAAATAGTTATTTGATATAAGGGTTTTCAGTAAACTGCAGTCAAATGATTTAGGCATTTACTCTAGCAAAATATGTCTTAACATACAAGATATTTTTATATCAATCATAATATATTATGATGATATATATATATATATATATAAATCATGCGGGTTGCTTCTACAGAGCTTCAATTTAATATTTAGGAGAAATCCAATGACAAGGAGAAATGTAAATGCCATGAAAAGTCTTCTTTAATGCGCAACGTTTCGAGCAATACGCTCATCTTCAGGCTGTTTAATAACAATGTGAAATTAAAATCAATATTGAATGAAAAACAAAACAGAAAATTTCTATAACCTATTCGTAAAGACAAATTTTAAAAGACTGAGAAAAGAGGGTTAAATTCTAAGTTATACAGATTTACATATAAAAATTAAGAAGTTATTTTTAAATACATGTAGTAAATGTGAAATTAATACACTGGAAAAATTACCAATAGTACACTGGAACAATGGAACTAAATCTACCTTACACTGCAGTATCCGAGGCTGATAATTTGAGCAGAGACAAAGAACGGGAAACACGAAGGATGGCGAGGGCGATTGGGGAAGGAGGGATTATAAGGAATTGGGGAAGGAGGAGGGATCATAGCAAATTGAGAGGGACGGCCGATGAGTCAACATTCAGACTAGGGGACAATGCTTTAATGAAAAGGGATTCTAAAATTCTTAGTGAGTTGGGACAAGTATTACAACCAAGAATTTTAAAATTGTCTAAAGTGACATCAATTTTACATTTAATGCTGTGTTCACGAATACTCGAGGCTTCTTTAGTTTTTAAAATTTTACCTGTTCGGCCACTTATTCCCATATGCGAATAAAATCTAGCCCTGAGAGAGCGAACAGTGCTGCCGATGTAATTCCCAAGGAGACACCTGGGGCAGGTAAATAAATATACAACACCGCTACGCAACGAGTCAGGGGTTCGATCCTTCGCTGAGAAAAAGCTACCTAAAGACGTTTTATTAATAAATATGATGCGGAAATCAGTATGAATGTTGACTCATCGGCCGTCCCTCTCAATTTGCTATGATCCCTCCTCCTTCCCCAATTCCTTATAATCCCTCCTTCCCCAATCGCCCTCGCCATCCTTCGTGTTTCCCGTTCTTTGTCTCTGCTCAAATTAGTCAGCCTCGGATACTGCAGTGTAAGGTAGATAGTTCCATTGTTCCAGTGTACTATTGGTAATTTTTCCAGTGTATTAATTTCACATTTACTACATGTATTTAAAAATAACTTCTTAATTTTTATATGTAAATCTGTATAACTTAGAATTTAACCCTCTTTTCTCAGTCTTTTAAAATTTGTCTTTACGAATAGGTTATAGAAATTTTCTGTTTTGTTTTTCATTCAATATTGATTTTAATTTCACATTGTTATTAAACAGCCTGAAGATGAGCGTATTGCTCGAAACGTTGCGCATTAAAGAAGACTTTTCATGGCATTTACATTTCTCCTTGTCATTGGATTTCTCCTAAATATTATATATATATATATATATATATATATATATATATATATATATATATATACACCTTACCTTACAACCTTACAACGGTTTCGCGCAATGACTTCTCATTTCGCGGAGGTCAAGCTTGTCGCCCCTCCTCTCGAGTTGGCCTGGTGAAGTAGTGAGTTGGATTCTTGTGCTCTCCACCTCACATAGCCAGGTACTCCCGGCTCATTGGGGATTGTTCTGAGCCAGGCGTCTAGTCTTCTTTTGAAGATGTCCACTGCAACTCCCTTCGTGTTTCTCAAGTCTTTGGGCAACTGATTAAACAGTTTTGGTCCTCTCACTACAAAACTATTTTCTTTCAGGGTTAAGGATGTTCCCTGTCTCGCCTTCAATTTGGGAATACGACACAGTCTACCGTTTCTACCTTCCACCGTTGTTTGGGGAGTTATAGGGTTCAGAGTAAGATTAGGGACTAGTTTCTCATTATTTTCCAAGTGTAAATAATGGTGTATCTCTCTTCTCCTTTCCAGTGAATATAGATAGAGTTCGCGTAACCTTTCCCAGTAATTTAGTTCTTTGCACCCATTGTTTTTGGCTGTAAAGCTTCTCTGGATCCCTTCCAGCTGTCTAATGTCTTCTTTTTTATATGGGGATGTTAGGACCGAGCAGTATTCCAATTTGGGTATGATCAGGGTTTTCGGTAGAGGAATCATTACATTCCTATCTCTTCGCTTAAAGGTTCTCAATATCTGTCCCGTTATTCTCTTTGCTCTGTTTACTGCTATCTTATTTTGTGTTTCAAATTTCGCATCATCTGTCATTACAGCCCCTAAATCTTTTGTTCTGGAATTTCTCTCAATTTCCTGTTCATTTGGAGTATAATATCCCATGGATTTTAGGTCTTCTCTTTTTCCGTACTGTAATAGCTGAAATTTATCGGTGTTAAACTTCATATCGTTGTCTTCCGTCCACTTGTAGATTCTGTTTATGTCGGTTTGTAGAGATCCTATGTCTTCTGGGTTTCTTATTTTTCTAATGATCTTTGTGTCATCCGCAAAGGATGTTACTGTGCTGTCTCTGGTAACGTCGTCATCTATGTCAGTTAGCATGATTATGAGTAGTAGTGGCGCTAATACTGTTCCTTGTGGTACTGAGTTGAGGACCTCTGATTCTGGTGAAGATACTCCTTGTACTGTAACGACTTGCCGCCGCTCATTAAGGAAATTATATATCCATTTCCCTACTTTTCCTGTTATTCCCATATATTTCAATTTATGTATTATGATTCCGTGGTCACACTTGTCGAACGCTTTAACAAAGTCTGTGTATAGTACATCATAGTTTTCATTACTTTCGAGTGCATCAATAATGTTGTTGTAGTGTTTCATTAGTTGTGATACGCATGATCTGCCTGACCGAAACCCATATTGGTTATCATTGAATTTTTTCTGAGTTTCCAAAAAGTCGTAGATTTTCTAACTATTCTTTCAAATATTTTAGTGAGATGAGGTGTAAGCGACACTGGCCTATAGTTTTTGGCCTCGGATCGATCTCTTCCTTTATATATTGAGACTATGTTCGCGCTCTTCAGGATGCCCGGTATTTCTCCCGTGTCTGGTGATCGTCTCCATATCCAGTATAGGGGCTCAGCAGCGATTGCATTCTTGCAGTTTTTGAACAGTGTGGCATTCCATTTATCCGGTCCTGCCGCTGAGTGTGTTTTTAGTTTCCCTACGGCTTGTGTAATATCATCCGTCGTAAAGTCGAAATCCGTTATACTTTCCCCTTGTGGTTCTTCTTCAAAGAACGCGTTTCTATCGCATACCAATTTGTCAGTTTTTGGGATACTGAAAGATGATTCGTACTGAGCTCTCAATATTTCAGATACTTCTGTTAGATCATCAGATAAAGCACTGTTCTCATTTTTTAAAGGTCCGATAGTCGCATGGTTTTTCGACTTTCTTTTTTGCGAAATTATAGAAGTACTATGAGTTAGCCTTTATCGCTTCTATAGCGTCATCTTCTTTTTCTGTATGCTTCTCGATTAGTTCCTGTATGATGACATCGATACTTTGGAGTTTATCATTTAATATTTTTCTGATGTTATCTTTACAATTACTTAATTTTGCAGTCACTCTTTTTCTCTTTCGAAACAATGCCCTCTTTTGTCTCTCGAACCTGCTCTCTTTCCTCTTTGTTGTATCTTTGGGACATGTTTTCCCACAATTTCTAACGTCTTCTCCTCGAACATTAGCATCTCCTCCGTTGTCTTGGCCTCGAAAATGGTTTTCCAATCTATTACTTCCATGCTGGATGTCACATCTTCCCAGTTTATAGCTTTGGATGGATGTCACATCTTCCCAGTTTATAGCTTTGGAGTGAAAATTAAAAATTTCAAATTTGCTTCTTTCTGTTGTGCGTGTTCTTTCTTTTCCTGTTGCCTTTATATTAGTTGTTATTTCAATGATGTTGTGGTCCGATGTCATAGTTGGGGATATTTCTACATTATCAATTAGATTACTGTTGTTTGTGAATACCAAATCTAGGCAGTTGTTTTTTCTTGTGTTTTCTGTTATTTCTGGGTGGGCCGTAAGTTTCCATACATAGGAAAATTTAAATTATGGTCTTCACGTGCGTCGGTATTTGGATCAGCAGTTTCCGGATGCTTGGATTGGTCGGCGTGGTCCTGTGGAGTGGCCTCCCAGATCCCCAGATCTCACCCCCCTTGATTTCTATCTTTGGGGGCACTTGAAGGCCATGGTGTATCAGGAAAAGATACGAGACATAAATCATCTAAAGGAACGTATCACCAACGCCATTACAAGCATAACGTCAAATGTGCTAATGCGTGTTCATCAACAGTGAGGAACACGTATTGAAATGTGTTTTCAAAACAATGGCAACCATGTAGAGCATATTATATAAATAAAAATGGTTGTCCATAAAAAAATGTTTATTTTTCTTATGTATGGAAACTTACGGCACCCTGTATATATATATATATATATATATATATATATATATATATATATATATATATATATATATATATATATATAACAATCCCTTAAATGTGTGAACAGAAATGCATTATAGGTTATCTTTACAATCTTTGTTTAGTTACGAAATCGACCGTTGCAGAATATTCAAAGCAGTTTCCGCCGAGATTGATGAGCAGCGAAGGAGTCAATAAGATCTGTATAGCTAAGAGCTCTCGTGAATTCCGATTCAATACTAAGGATAGGTAAAGAGTTGAGACGATTTTATGACATTACTGACCGTAGGTAGTTCTTTAGTCGTCGCAGTACAGAAAAAGATCTTTCGACAGAACAGTTGGAAGCTGGCGTACATAGGAAGATCCTGAGTGCAATATCAACATATGGGTAAACTTCTTTTAATCCTTTTGCTTGGGATATCATCTCACTCATCTCAAGAATGCTCGTAGGAGTTTTCTCCAAATTCAGAAGAAACCCACTGAAATGAAGACACTCATTAACAAATGCTTCCGCCAAGTCATCCTTGTAAAATTCCCAAAGCTTAATAGCATTGACAGTTATATCTGTCGGATTCAAGGTGGTGACTTTTGTAAAAAATTCAAACCGTGCATACACATCTTTGCGACGGTTTAATTCCGACAATAATCTGTCAAGTACCACAAGACAAGTATTAATGAAGAAGTTCCTCCGTCCATCTAATTCTACCTCGCCTTCGCGAGTTTCGTCGACTCGAAGTTTTCTTTTCTTTTTTTTTATTGTAACTTCATATTCGCGGATAGATGATTTCTTGATTGCTGCTTCTTCATAAAAGTCGAAGTTGTCTCTTGCATTTTTTACATAGAATGTCAATGACCCATACAGTTCTGCTACGACACCAAGATCAATGTTAACTGCTTGGAGCTGTTTACTAGTAGCACTGAACCTTTCCAGAATGTCACCCCACATTAAAAAGAATTGTAGTTTCAAGGCGTTGCAGTTGATTGAGGTAGCCTGATGCTTCACTGCGTGTGCAAGGCTTTTCTGATTCATCTTCTTCAATGGACGTAAGTACCTCTATAACTTCTTCCTAGTCTTATTGAGACTCCTACACGCTTCTTCACGGGTTGACCATCGAGTGTCTGATAAGCTCTTTAGTGTTACATTTTCAGATTTGGTAAAATGATTTTCTAGTATTTCCCAACGGTGAGTGGAGGCAGTGAAGAACACGTAAAGATTTTGGAGAAGTGCGAAAAAAATCAATGGCTTCCTTACAGCAACTTGCTGCACACTGTCCAATCAAATTTAATGAGTGTGCAGAGCAGGGTACGTAAACTGCTGCTGGGGACGCTTCTTTTATTCTGGCTTGCAAGCCAGAGTAAGTCCCTGACATGTTGGGAGCGTTATCATAAGACTGTCCTCTGCAGCTTGCACTGTCGAGATATGCTGGAGACTGAGTTGAAAAGCTGCTCTGATTTGTGGCCTACGCTGGGGAGGAATGCCAAAAATCGCTCTACGGGATGCCCATCTTCTTTTACGTATCTCAGAATAACAGAGTTCATCGACATGTGATATGCCTGGGGTGGAGTCCACAATAATGGAATAGTACTTCGCACATTTCACTTCCTCAGTTATTTGTTTGGTAACTTTGTCAGCCATTAGTTTGATGAATGCTCACATGTAAACGAAGACAAGTGTGAGGTATGACCTTTTCCTGGATTTTTGTATTTTGCAATATGTTCCGCCAGAAAAGGGTCAAATTCAGTAATAAGTTCCAAAGCCATTATAAAGTTTCCACTGTGGACAGAACCAAATTTCTCAATGTAGCCCCTAAAAGGTAAACCATGAGATGCCAGTGACCGGACCACTGCAACAACTTGTTGTAAAACATTTCTCCAATACTTCTCTTCATCAATTTGATAGAAAAGTTGTCTGTCAATTCTTCCGAGAGTTGAACTTCTCATTTTCATAGCTAACACACATGACTTATGTTCAGAGGAATTTTCATGGCTTGTTAGTGCTTCACTGCCATGCTTCCAGTCATCAAATCCTTCCTTACCAATTATAGTAGTTCCACCAAATAACTGACATGGAATGCAGAAAAATGAGCCTGTGCTCTCCGAATACATTAAATATGTTCTCTTCACCTTCTCTCCGTTGACAAGCTGTGTTTCAAATAATGTTTCACAAAAATATCTGAATCGTTCACCAAAACGTCTTTTTGATTGAGAAAAGTCCGTTTTCTAGGTCCTGAATTATGCCATGCCCTGACACATAATGACGTGTAGCATCATTAACTTCCCATAATGCTGGGTCTTGTCCAATGGAAGTATTGCTGGAGGTAGTTGATGCTACCTACATAGGCTGACCATATTTCCTTGAGACAAAAACGGGACATGGGATGGCAAAAAAGGGACGGGGGTTATGTAATATCTGTATTCATGAAAAAGTAAGTACATAAACCGGGACAAAATTGACATTTTTATTAAAACGACGGGACGGCCAGGAAATATAAAACAAACGGTACTGTCCCGTTCAAAACGGTACGTATGGTCAGCCTATACCTACATCCAGAGCTGGGCAATAAATACAGTGAATGTATTTAAATACTAAATACTAAATACATGGGAGAAATGTATTTAAATACTAAATACTAAATACATTTTACGAATGTATTTAGATACTAAATACAAAATACATCAATTGTATTTAAATACATTTGTAAATACATTTTAAATACATACAAATTTTAACATATGCATTCACTAATTCATGAGTAACAACAATATAAAATGCTTGATAAAGGATAAAGAAATAGTACAATCTAATTTCGATTATATATTTCCCTTTTTAGAACAAAACAAAAACAAAAGAACTTAGAACTTACGATGTTCAACCAGTGACATATTATACTCATTACACTGGCAACACGTATTTTATTGAATGATATCTGACACTTGATTAGGTAATTTGGGTGCGCTGAATACGAATTTCAACTCGGTTTGGCTCTATCAGGTCCTGATTCTTGTCGACAGCCTATGTGCCATTTTCCAGATTTTTCAAATTAGGACTAAAAATTAAGTCATGTGTTAAATTTTTTTTTCAAGTTTCATGAATACAAGCAGTTCAAACTACAGTAAAATTACATTATAACGATAGAAATGACTTAAAATAAAAAAACAAACAGATATGAAGCTTTCACTGTGGCAAAAATTTCTTTTGTAAGACTTTCTAGCGTATTGCTTGTTGATGGCAGGTCTCTTTTCAAGCACCAGCAGTAATCAGACATCATGTGGGAATCCCAGCGGCCTTGGTACCGTTCCTCCATAATTTTGATATCTTGGTGGAATCTCTCCCTTGTTCGTCACTTACATCACCTAAATTACTTGGAAATTGGTCAAGATGGCTATTCAAAAAATGCATTTTTATGCTCATATTGCAACCTAACTCTTTGTAGTCCCTTAAAAGTTTTTTTACGATTTCTTCGTAGTTATCTGCCTATAATGCCTAAAAAGTTTTCTATCAAGTCCACGAATGAGAACCAGCCATTTTTTTCGCGTTCATTCATGACATTAGGAAAATTGCTGTCTTTAATCATTGTTTTATTTGTGGACCGTCGAAAATTCCCGCCTTGATTTTTTCATAACTTAAACTTGGAAATTTTGAAGTTATGTATTTGAAACACTCGCCGTTCGTATCTAAAGCTTTTACATATGTTTAATGAGGCCTAGTTTTATATGCAGAGGAGGAAATATGATTTATCTCTGCTCACTAAAGGTGGATTAATTACGTTTTTTTCTCCGACAGTAAGTGATGTTCGTGCTGGCCAGATTTGTTTGAAATAATGTTCTTCCTTGGCTCTGCTGTCCCATAAGCAAAGGAAGCAGGGATATTTAGTATACCCTCCTTGTTGTCCTAGCAGAAAATTAACCATTTTTAAGTCAAACATATGATCCACTCGTGCTCCCTATATTTGATAAGATTTAAAACCTTTTCTATATGTTCATACTTTTCTTTTAATTTTGTTGAGTGCCCAATCGGTATCGAGCCGTATAGATTGCCATTATGCAACAACACACACTTAAGACTTCTTTTCGAAACTGTCTAAAAACAAGCGCCAATCATTTGCATCGTAAGACTCAACCCCCATCTTCTTTAACAAACCAACTATGTCGCAGCAATATACTAAACTATCCTCTGTTCTAAAATATTAACAAGTTCTTCTTCTCTTTTCTGTAAAATGAAATGTATGTGTTTGAAGTAAGCAAGTTTTTCTCTTTAAGTCTTGAAGCTAAAATTTCCGCAGCCTTTTTGGCAAATTTAGATCCCTTACAAGATCATTCAACTCGGCCTGGTTAAACTTTTGCGGATCGTTTTGACTTTCAAATACGCTGGGGTCAAAATCGGTGTCTGACTCCTCAAAGTGCATAACAATATTTTCAGGAACATCTTCAACTAATTCTTGAGTTGGCAGACCCTTAAATTTTGGAATGGGGATCTCATTTGAATGTAGCACAGGTCGTATCGCGGTGTCGAAATTTGGGTACTCGATACAATGTTTATTTTTCTTAGTGAAGCCCGAAGTCTTGACAAAGCAAAGGTAGCAATCGGTCTCGTGTTAGTAGGCTCTCGCCACACTGATTATGGAAAAAAAATTGTAAAGCGTTAACAAAAGCGACGAGAGACTTGTTTTTATGAATTTTATCAAAAGTTATCACCCAAACATTTAACATTTCTATGTGTTTCAACCTTATGCAATATTTGAGATTCTTATAAACATTTTCTGTAAATTTTTGTTTATGTACCTAAGTTACAATTACATTTAGGTAAGTTACAGTATACTAGTGATTAAATTACGTAGTTTTATGAAATCATAAACTTACCATCGGAACTCCAAAAGGTATTTTGAATCCGAACCCTTCGTCCAATGTCGCAGTCTTTCAATGCATATAGTGCAGGCTTATGTGGAGCCCACGATTTATCTTGGTCCCCAGTTTTATGCCAAAATAAGCTAAGTAAGCTCTTTTTACGAAGTCAGTTATATTTGCTCGTTGATGTGGAAGTGTAAAATTTCCACATATAACAGAAGGAATCAGGGTGTTTTTGCATTTGAACTTTCTAGTGCTTGATGACATATGCTTGATTGTTCTGCCAATTTGTAAAGGTATTTAAAGCCCTTAATTCATATAAATTTAAGAAAATCTGAAATATAAACACAAAAAATTAGTTTAAATAGGTACTTATTATGAAAATAGGTACTTACAATCTATGAAATTAAACTAGAAACACGGATGAGTAGGTACAATATAAATTACGTCTAATTAAATCAACTATATTAAATCACGATGACAAAATTACTCACTAAATCATATGCCAATTCAAAATTATGTTAATGCCCAAACTTAATTAACTAACTCGACTGACTGACTGACTGACTGACTGACTGATTGAATTGACTGATTAACTCTGGAAACGAGTCGCTTTTATATATTTTAGTTGTCCCTCTAGAATACTCTACAGAGAACAGGAACGCTCGAGAAAATTTTAGAATTCTATGATATTTTTAGCTTAATTTACTAATATTAAAATGGGTTAAAAATGACAAAATTAAAAAATTTTTAGGGTGTTACATATAAAAATATACATAATACAACAATACCATAACAATAGGTACAAATACCTAGATAAAAACCTAGTTGCATAATGTGTAACTGCAAAAAGACAGCGAGTATTGAGAAAAAAACCTTTTTATGAATACGACGAAGAGGAGGGGTGTTGAGCAAAATCAGGACCTGATAGAGCAAAACCGAGTAAAAATTCGTGCTCAGCGCACCCAAATTACCTAGAACTAACTGTCAAATCTAATTCAATGGACAAAAAGTTGAAATTTGTTCCCCAGTGTATATCATTGCAAAATGAGTAACAATTAATGAGTAGATGAGACATAAACGTAAACATAAGACGTAAACATAAACATAAGGCACCTTACGAATTCTCTTTATTTCACGGTTGCTGCGGATCAAAACCAATCTTTCAAAAGTTTTGTCTGAAAGAGAGTTTCTTTTGGGAGTCAAAGTGATTCCGCGAATGAGAATATTCGCTCTACCGGTGCCGAAGATGGTAATGTCGTGTTATAGCGGAGGAACAGTTTTTTATGAGAGGATGTTTTCCCAAATGTTGAAACATGAACCATGCTGTACTACACTGTCGACGCGTCGTACTGTGCTAGTACAGAACGTGTATTAAACCAGTAAAAGTATTTACATTTTTATATTTTGAGTATTTAAATACATTGTATTTAAATACTCATTAAAGTATTTAAATACTATATTTAAATACATGAAAAACAATGTATTTATAAATACAGTTCTAAATACACAAATGTATTTAAATACGTATTTAAATACAAATGTATTTAAATACTGCCCAGCTCTGCCTACATCATAAGACTTAGTATAGGGTAGGCAGGATTCTTGAACTTATCTACCAGATAAACTAAAATTACTAGGACCTTCATTAACATTTTGATCTTCTTGGAAACTCCTAATCTCGGTACATTCTAATTCTTTTAAAAGAACATTCGGATTTGTTTCAACATTTTTGCTCTTTATATCAGATTTCTTGAAGAAAGTATCAATTTTCGCAGTTTTGTCGATGACATCTCGTTGTTTTTCAGCTTTCTCCAGAGCTCTCTTCTTATACTCCGAGCCGCTTAGTCTTTTTCTCCCATCACTCATCTGAAAAAACAAATACATCTGAAATTAATTGAAAATATAAATAATATATTTTAAAATAGAAATATATTATTAAAATTAATAAGATATATTATTATAAAGGGTGATCCAGAGAAATGGGACCCAAAAGAAACCCCTGTAACTCTTAAAGTATAAGTCCTTTTATAAAATCATACGCATCATTCGAAAGAGGATAGTTACAAGTTTGTACAGGATTGTACAGGTTTTGACAATACACGACAAGATAAGATACAAAACAAAATAAAAGTGTTAGTTAAAACTAACCCTTCAAGATGACTGCATGGACTGTGGAACAGCTGCGTTTCATAACTGAGCAATGTTATGAGCATGGAAGAAGTGTAGAAAAGAAAACCAACTGGAAGAGTGCGCACAGCAAGGATAGACGAGATCATTAACAGAACTCATGAAATTGTACAGGATAATCCTAACATAAGCATCAGACGTGCTTCTCAGCGGTTAGGAGTTGGATATGGAACAACACACAGTATATTCAAGCAAAATTTAATGCTCTTTCCATATAAAATTCAAACAGTGCAACAACTAAACGATGGAGATTTCGCACGAAGACGACAATTCTGTCAATGGATCCAACAGAAGGTAAATGACACCACCAATTTTCTAGCAACTTTGATTATGTCAGACGAAGCCCATTTTCACTTGAATGGAACTGTAAACAAACAAAATTGTCGTTTCTGGGCAACAGAAAATCCATTGAATATCACCGAAGTCCCGTTGCATAGTCAGCGTGTAACTGTTTGGTGTGGTCTTACTGCATCTCAGATCATAGGGCCGTACTTTTTCGAGGATTCCACCGGAAAACACGGTCACTGTAAATGGTGATCGCTACGAAAAAATGTTGACCGATTTCCTTATTCCTAAATTAAGAGATCTTTGTCTAGAAAACCACTGGTTCCAACAAGACGGAGCTACCTGCCATACCACGAGGAACTGCATGGCAGTTTTGCTTCAAACGTTTCCAGGCGAGTTAATCTCAAGATTTGGAGACGTTGAATGGCCCGCAAGGTCTCCGGATTTTCTCCCTTAGATTATTATCTCTGGGGATATTTAAAGAGTAGGGTCTACAGAAATAACCCAACGACCTTGCAAGAATTGAAGGCCACCATCACAAATGAGATACAGGCCATACCACCGCACACTCTTGCAAAAGTGATGCAGAACTTACAAGCGAGAACACTGGAATGCTTGGCAACTAATGGAGCACATTTGAAAGGAGTCATTTTAAAAAATAATATTTCATAATAAACTTGTAACTCTACTCTTCGAATGATATATAGTTTTTATGAAAGGAATTAAATATTAAGAATATTGGCTTTTTTTATGGGTCCCATTTATCTGGATCACCCAGTATATTTAAAAAAAATAGCTCAGTCAGGCTGAGTAGGTCTCTAACAGCTAACTACATAGAGGCAGTTAAGTTACATCAAAAATTGAAAATTGTCTTAAAAACTGCCTTCTTCTTACCTTGTATAAATACCATTACTGTACTAAACTGAGATAAACATAATCTTGTCCTTAAATTTTAAATGTTGTCCAGTTTCAAAGTTGAAAGTTGCAAAATAGAAAAAATATAAATTCAATTTTATAGAGAGAACCTTAAACAAAATAATTGACCAATTTTTGGCTTGATACTCCGTAAAGTGTAAATAATAAATCTGAAATAAAAAAAAAATAATTAGCTTTAAAATAAAGATATTATTAAAATTAATCTATACTATAATAAGAGAGCTGTCCGTCTGTCTGTCCGTCTGTCCGTCTGTCCGTCACACTTTCAGAAATTGAGAAAAAAATTCAGAAATTGTATTACGGGCGGCAATGTGAAGCTCAAGATTTTCATGATTGTGTTCTTTTCTGCAGTTTAGCAATGGGGGAAGGGTGGGGGTGGGGGTAATCGGGGATGGGTGGGGTAATGGGGAGGGGTGGGGGTAATGGAGGAGGGGGTTAGCCCCCAAGTTGTATGAATGGGGGTGAGGAGGTTTTGGGAGATACCAGATTCAGAAATGTTGACACAATGTGAAGCTCAAAATTTTCACGGCTGGGTTCTTTTTTCGTAGTTTAGCCTGTCTAACCGTCAGCGAAGCGGCGGGAACTGTACTAGTAAAATATATTAAGGCCAAGGACCAACTTTGAAATCGATTTCGTTCAAACGTAATGAGTTTTTTTAAGTGGTACTAACTTTTCTCCGTTTTTGTAGCTAAAAAAATACCAGAAATTTTGGATGTTTTCTCTACCTAAAACGTGCTTTCTTAAGACTTTTCCTCCAGAATTTTACTGCCCTCAAAATTTTGCCGCCCACTAAAATTTGCCGCCCTGGGCCATGGCCCATATTAAATACGCGCCTGATAGAGGGAGACCCTAATGTAACTCCAAAATTTTGTAAGGCTCGTTCAATTGCACATGTATTGCGGGAGAAGGTAGATTTAGAAATTGATAGGCTGCTCAAGGATAAAATTATCGAACCAGTCACAAACGCCAAGTGGGCAGCCCGGTAGTTCCTGTACAGTCAGAGATGGGCAGTACCGCGGTACATGTAACGGCTTAAGTAACGGACGTTACTTTTGTAACGAGTATCGGTATCGCCTTAGCAAGATTTCTAATGTAACGATGTAATGGTAACGCCCGTAATAATTTTAGCAAAAGTAACGAGAATTTCCGTACTCGTTACATACTGTTTTTTATGTGTGAAAAGTACAAATCAGTGATGTAGTCGAGACCACAAGTCCGAGACTGAGACCGAGACCTGATCCTATGAGACCAAGATCGAGACGAGATCAAAGGTTCGAGATCGAGATCTACCTTCCGAGATCGAGACCCTTAAAATTCGAGACCGAGATCGAGATCGAGACCAAGTTCATGCCCTTTCAATTTGTTTTACACTACTATGGAAATTAGACTATGTTAAGTATATTAATAAACTAATAACTACTTTCTCAGATGTAGTGTGTTGAATGCAAAAAGTGTAGCCTATAAATTAACAAATGAATATATATATACACGTACTTTTTATTTATTTACTTCTTTTATATCTGTTACAGAAGGTTTAATGAACGTACCCACTACCCAGTTTGACTTGTGTATTTATTTAAAGCATGATAGGTGCTCATTACACTTAAGGAACATCAGCATGCTCAGAAGATCTGCTGAAGTTCGACTTCTGTGGGGCCTCATTATTATGCTCCATGGCTAAATACACGCTCAATTGGAGCACTAGAGGCAGGCACTGTTAAAACAGTCAGGCAATATTGGCCAGTGATGGGAATTTATCCCTTTTCTGGTGCCAAAACTTTATTGGAGAGCAATTGTCTAAAATATGAGATTCATCGATCTCTAAAAGGTACCGCCGCAACTGTTCCCTGCGGTTCAAATCTTCCCAGTTTCAACGTTCTTCTGCTTGGACCGATAGCTTTGATATTTTGCCATTAGCCTCGGAACTTTGGTTTGACTCTTGAATTTATCGGTACTGTTTTCTTTATGCTGTATTTATTGCATTATTTTTGTGTGAAGCATTTTATTTTTTCAAATACATATTGGATGGGAGGATAATCGTTTTTATCACGCCACAGAGGTTGACACGCCGTTTGGCAACACTAAGTGGCCTTATAATATATACTTATATTATACAGAGCTGGGCACTTGCGTTTTTTTTTGCGCGTTTTTTTGCGGTACTGCGGTACTACTACCGCACTACCAAACCGGTACCGCATAACGCAGTACCGCAAAGGATCGCTGAAAGTACAGCAGTACCGCTACCGCATTCAAATTTCCCGCAGTACTTTCCGCGGTACCGACAAACACGACTTTTCAAAAAATTAACACTTTTTTTGAAGTAAACCTTATTACAGGAGTACAGTAAGACGAATGCTGCGTGTGTTGCATCAGCCTAACTCTAGACACGTTAAGTTTTCGTTCAGAACATGTTACGTTGCCATCCTATCACAACGCCTCAGTGCAGTGCTTGCTTTTGAGCCGGTTGCACGTGTGTTACATTTCTGTGACAAAGATCGATTTTTAGCCATTATGGCAGAAAGTTCAGGTGCGAAATCGCCGATATGCAATTTCTGAAAATATGTGCTATTACTTGTGTTGTTCTTGTGTGCAGTACCGCAGTACCGCAGTACCGCGGAACGCACCAGGGGGACCTGAAAAAGTACCGCAGTACCGCGTAACGCACTGGGCATGCTGAGGTACCGCAGTACCGCGTAACGCACCCCCAAATTTTGGTACCGCGCCCACCACTGCTTATATATATAATATATATAATTCTCTATTTAGTGTTTCCATTTTCAATAAAATTAATCTAAATAGCGGAGACCGAGATCGAGATCTGCAAATTGGGTCTCGAGATCGGTCTCGAGACCGAGACCGATCTCGAGACCTACATCACTGGTACAAATGTACAAATACATCTTTCGGCGGCGTATCATACAGTTCATACTTGTTAAAACTTGTTCAGTCCTTGTCACGTTGCATCCGTCTTGTTGCCGGTAGAGCTCAATTAAAAATGAAAGTGACAGTGACAGATCACCTGAGGAGCCAGCTAAGACAGATGATGGTGCTTATAGCAGTAGCGACGATTTCTTTGAATATGGTCATGCTCCTGCTGACGTCAAGAAAGAAGACACCACAGCATCAGAGATGGAAGTGTTGAAATACGTCAATGATGACAGCACTGCACTGCAGCTGCAGTCACTTGATGGCTATCCTTCAATTAAGAAGCTCTTCCTCAAGTACAATACTCCACTTCCTTCCTCGGCTCCTGTTGAGCGTCTCTTCAGCTATGCAGGACATATTCATGCCCTAAGAGAGGAAATCTTTCCGACAACACGTTCGAAAAATTAGTAATGCTAAAAGGAAACCCTAGGCTCCTAGCTACATTTAAAATTTAATTCTATACCTCTCAGCTAGAATATATTTTTGGAAATGTTTTTTATTATTTACATCAGCTGCTATTGAAATGTTTCTGTTTACTTCTATGTTTAATTTTCTGTTATTCAAATAATATTTTTTGTCAAAAATGTCCTGTTATCATTCTGTCAGAAATAAACCTCCATTTATCTAAAAACAGTTGCGTTTGTTTTTACATACTTTTTATACTTGCTTTAATATTCTAATTACGATATACAATTATGATATATGAATTTACCAATGTAGCGAGTAACGAAAGTAACGACGTTACTGTAACGAGTATCGGTATCGTCTTAAGATATTTTCAAAGTAACGATGTATCGGTATCGCCGGGGTCATTTTAAGAGAGTAACGAGTAATGGTAACGCTCGCCAATTTGGAGTAACGGTGCCCATCTCTGCCTGTACTAAAACCTGACAAGTCAGTGCGTTTATGTGGGATTACCGTTTAACAGCAAATAGAGCAGTTCTTCTAGATTGCTACCCTATACCCAAGCTTGGTGAATTATTTAGCTCTCTTGCTAGGGGTAAATGTTTCACAAAACTAGATATGTCACAAGCCTATGCTCAACTAAGTTTAGACGAAAATTCCAGAGAGCTAACTATCACAAATACGCACCGAGGCCTATATAGGTACAGTAGGCTATGCTGTGATCCTATGGAATAGCATCGGCTCCGGGTATTTTTCAGAGAACAATGGACCAAGTTCTAGGTCACATTCCGGGTGTACTTTGTCTTGTAGATGATGTCCTCATTTCAGGCTCATCTAAGAAAGAACACCTAACTAGATTAACAAGTTATAAAAAGACTCGTGGATGCCGGACTTAAGCTAAAAAAAGAAGTGTTCTTGAGTCACAAATGATGTTTCGTATTTGTTGTTCCGCATCAATGCCTCGGGCATTCATCCAACGGTGGATAAACTAGAAGCCGTAAAAAATGCAGCACCTCCACAAAACATCACAGTTACAAGCTTATTTAGGTCTCCTAAACTTTTATAGGAAATTTTTGCCTAATGTATCGACTTTCCTTGAACCCCTAAATAAGTTATGATCTGGGGAAAAGTGGAGATGGGAGAAAACTCAAAAGGAAGCATTTGAGGCTTCAAAGGACGTACTACTAAAGTCCACTCGCTTAGTGCATCATGATCCTAAACTTCCTCTCGTAGTTTCAGCGGATAGCAGTTCTTATGGAATTGGGCCAGTGTTATCGCACCACATTGATGGTGTAGATAGGCCTATCTGTTTTGTTTCTAGGACACTAACTGAGACTGAAAGGCGATATGCACAACTTGAACGTGAAGCCTTAGCTTTAGTATTTGCAGTAAAGATATTTCATATCTATCTATGGGGTCATAAATTCAAACTAATTACTGACCATAAGCCTCTTTTAGGTTATTTTCACCTACTAAAAATATTCCAGTTATGGCCTCGGGTAGGATTCAACGATGGGCACTGATTCTACAAGCCTATAAATTTGACTTAGTACATCGGTCAGGCAAACTTCTAGGTCCGATTGATGCGCTAAGTAGGTTACTTTTAGAAAATCCCAATGAATGCGTACCTATACCTACAGAATGGGTTTTTTTGGTGGAGTTTTTGGACTCCACTCCAGTAACTGCAGTACAGATAGAGCAGTGGACAAAATCAGACCCTATTCTGTCTAGGGTCATCCATTACTGCTCAGTTGGTTGGCCTACGAAGGTTGAGAGTGAATTACAGCCTTTTTATCAACGTCAATCTGAACTCTCAATTCAAAAATGGCTCTCTTTTATGGGGTTAGAGTGATAATCCCGAATGAAGGCAGGTCGAATTTAACCCTTTATGGTACCAAGTTGCTTCTATTTAACATTTCAAATACACGCATTTAGACTTAACCCTACAAAAAAGTTGTGCGATAGAGGGTTAATGAAGGAACTTCATGCTGAACACATGGCTGCAACGAAAATAAAAAGTTGGCGAGAGCTTATTTCTGGTGGCTATTGAAAAATTTATTATTTAGCTTGAGATATATTATTTTTATTTAGGTGTAGTATTAAGGTTAAGTTTACTTTAAATAGACTCGGTAATTATAGAAATAATAATGGCCTATTTAGACACTGTCAACACAGCTACAGACTTTTTCACTGTAGGTTGCAGTGGTTTTCAGGTTAAATTTGGTCAGCAGCCAGATTACTAACTATGGTGAAGCTAAATTCATCAAAATTAATTTAGACTTACCAAAAATGAAGTTGCCAGTTGAACGTTACCCTTTCAGTTTCTAACTGATTCATAAGTTTCATTTAGTTTCCAGGTTTTTTTAATTTTCGTTGTTAAGTTTTAGGTTATTGTTTAACACACTGCTAGGTTATTTATTTGTAGGGGCTATTTCCCAGACCTAGGTTTTGCAGGTTAAGTTAGGCTAGGGCTGGATTGCCCTTAAGTTTTTGGTTTTAAAGGTTTAAGGTTTAGAAGGTTTTATTTAAGTTAAGTTAGGGCTATATTGCCTTTAGGTTTTAATAGGGGCTATAACAGCCATTTAATTATTGAGTTAGGGCCGTTGTAGCCCGGTTCGAGTTTCGTCTAGGTACCTAGTTTTTCTCTTACCTTAGTTATTTTCTTTAACTTACTTGCACCTAGTTCTGATCGGCCTCTATTTAGTTAAACATGGGTTTTGATTAATTGCAGTGGTTATTAATTAAGGATACGATTTAATTAAAGGTTGTTAGGTTTGAAGGTTGACTCAGTTTCCCGGTTTGGGTAACCACGAGCATTTTAATTTTTTTTGAGAAAAAAGGGCCCGCTTCATGCGGTCAAAAATTTTCAAGACTCGGCAAAGCTCCGTTTTTCTTTGTCCCAGAAACTTTTTTTTTCCTTCTTTTGGTTAATTAGGGAAACCCAACTTCATAGTTGGTTAGAAACGAGGGTTTTTATTTTTATTTATTTTGTTTATATTTGATTTGGAAATATATGCGGTTATGTCTAACCACTTTTTTCAACAGTGGCCCGGTTTAGATGGAGAACTCGAATCATTGGTTCGTTCCTGTCAAAATTATCTAGAGAACAAAGATCTCCCAAAGAAAAGTCCACTTTACCCTTGGGAATGGCCTCATATACCTTGGCGTAGGATCCATGTTGACTATGCAGGTCCTATAAATAATATCTATTCTTAGTCATTGTGGACGCCTACTCTAAGCGGGTGGAAATTTTTCCAACCACTTCCACAACTTCAGGTGTTATTATTCGCCTCCTCCGTTCGTGTTTTGCTCGATGGGTTTTACCTGTAGTTCTGGTTTCCGACAGTGGTACTTGTTTAACCAGTGAGGAATTTCGTTCTTTTGTCCACCTAAATGGCATTAGACATGTCGGTCTAGTGTTTTCCACCCGTGTACTAACGGTCTCGCGGGAAACATGGTCCGTACTTTCAAGTCTGCCTTTCGTCATTCTCATGGGGAAGAAATGCAAGTGGTTTTGGATAAAGTTTTGTTTAAATATCGACTAACACAACATACAACAACAGGGATGTCTCTTTCTAAACTCATGATTGGCCGGGAATTCGTTCTGTTTTCGACATGTTACGCCCAAACGAAACGTTACAACAACGAGTTTTACGCCATCAGGAAAAAAAGAAGTTGTATCACAACACTAAGTGATGTCCTGGGAGAAAGCAAGTTCTTTGCACGAAGTCTGGATCCCAAAATCTCTGAAGAATCTGCGAAAAATGCTCTGTATGAATTGGTCCACAATTAACCCACCCCTTATATCTCCAGTCTAACTATAGAGTAGATCAAGTCTAGCCTAGAGGGGTCAGCCTAGAGATTCCGGAAATGGTCCAGAGCAGGCAGATAAATTGAGGTCCACAGTAGGATTCCTCACAAGATTAGGTTAGGGCAATCTACCTTCACCTTTGTTAAGCTATGAGTTGATGCTGGGTCTTAGGCCACAATGTAGGCCTAACTTGTCTGACCCAGCTTAATTTAATGTGATTAAGTTACTGGGTTAAAAACTCAATTAGTCACTTACTGTTAGTTATTGGAGTCTGTTCTCCGGTTGTGTAATTGTCGAGAGCGCACTTGCTGGTGCGTCCTCTCGCCCCGTTCTTCGTTTTCGTTCCTTTGTTCTCCTCTTCGCGAGGCTTTTTCCCCCAGCGTTGTCTTGGTTTATTCCTCGGTTGGTTGAGCGGTAATGTATCTCCATTACCGAGCACGCTCCTCCCACACAGTATATAAATACTAGTGTGGAGAATAACTCTGGTGAGCAACCAATTGGTTTCATCCACCCAGTTATTGACATAAAAGGAATTTAATAATTGTTAGATTAACTACCTACCTACTCAGTGAACCATTTTCGTTACCTCCCAACTACACACTCATCAGTTTTCCATATACTGGGGGCCCCGGGAGATAAAAATTTTGGTGTCATTGTCACCAATTTTTATATCTGAGTGTAGACTAGCTAACTATTTGACTGTAAATGCTTGTTAATCTGATTAACAGTGCCTATCCTCACCTTCTCATGGAGGTGTAGCATTTAATTAGAAGAGAAAATATACATCCATAGGATGAAACTGTCTATGGTCTTTACCATAAGAAAAGAAAAAATGAAAGTTAGAAGATAAAATTACAATTCCCCAGCATCTATTTTTTGTTGTAAAAATAGTCGCGCCTTTAATGCTGTTTGTCGCTGAGGTCTTGTGTCTGTCAATGTTGTAGTAGGATGCGTTACCACTCCTACTGTCAAAGGAATAGTTACTGGAAGTTCAGTGTCTCCAGTTGTTACTGTCAGTGGAGAAGGTTCTCCAAAGTCCATTGTTTTGGGTCCAGACTCTAAAGGGTACAAAAGAGAAATGTCTCTTGTTGTGTCACCCGTTGAAGTCCTTAATTTGACCACTCTTGTTACCCCGTCTGCCCCTGGTCTGAGTTCTGAAACTCTAGCCAGAGGCCAGTATTGTCTTGGAGTACTGTCATGTATGAGAACAAGGTCCCCTACCTTAATTGTGTCAGACCAATCCTTCTTAGTCATTTGTTTATGTCTCTCCCTTTGACCCATCAAGTACTCAGTTTTCCACTGTTTAATGAAATGAGCTTTAACTCTAGTTAAATGTTGTAACTTAGTCTGGAGTTCATTATGTCGTTGAGTCCAGTTTGGGTCTTCTGAAGAGTCTATATTGTAGTCCGGCAGGAGACTAACTTGTTCTCTCCCGAATCAAATGATTTGGAGTTAATGGTTCCGGGTCATTAATGTTGTCACTCACATAAGTGAGTGGTCTATTGTTAATGATGTTCTCAATCTCAGCCAGGAGAGTGAGTAACCCAAATAAGTGTATCTGTTTTTTGCCAATTGCTTTCTTCAAGCAATTCTTTACTGTTTGTATATTCCTCTCCCAGATAGAACCATACCAAGGAGAGGCAACCGGAATATACTTCCACTTTATGTTTGAATTTTGTATATATAATTGTGTGATTTCATTGCTTAACAAGTCGTGGATGACTTGTTCACCAGCTTTGAAATATGTAGCATTGTCAGTCCAAACTGTCTTTGGTACTGAATGTCGTGCACAGAATCTCTTAAAGACAGCAACAAAAGATTCTGCTGTAAGGTCCTCCACAACATCCAAATAAACAGCTCGTGAGGCAGCAAATGTAAACAGTACAATGTACATTTTTTGTTCAGTGTCACCCACCCCTACAGTCAATGCTCCTGTATAGTCAATGCCTACAGTCTCAAAGGGTCTGTTGAGAGTAACTCTCTCCTCTGGCAAAGCAGGAGGATTTGGTTTCCTATAGGGCCTAGCATGAATACGCCTACATGTGACACACTCACTCAGGACTGTTTTAACAGTGATCCTTCCCTTGGGTATCCAATAAGTTTTTCTTAATGTAGTTAGTGTCTGTGGTACCCCATATGATATACATCTTTGTGTGTTTTTCTGATGATTAATGTTGTCAATAGCTAAATCTAGGTAAAAGGATTGGATGTTTGCTTTTGTATGACAGTTTTGATTTGTCTAATCTCCCTTTACACCTTAGAAGGCCTTCCTCATCTCTGAACAAGTTTAGATCCACAACTACTGAGGTACAGGTTCTTTTGTTTGTTTCCCATTAGTTAATAATTCTAACTCTTTATTGTACTCTTTTTGTTGTGCATGGCCTATCCAGTATTTGGTTGCAACTTCTGTATAATTATGATTGTTTTATTTAGCTGTTTGTTAATTGTAGTTAAACAGTTGTGAGCAAACCTCAAACAGTAGGCTGTAACCCTGACAAGTTTGTTGAAATCAGAATACTGTTCATAATTAGTGATTGGTTCAACCTTTTCATTTGAAAAGATTAAATTTAATGTCAAGTTAACTTGTTCCACAGGCCATTGGTCTGTATTACAGAGCCACTTAGGTCCCATAAACCAAGTTTTGTTTGACTTCAACAACTTGTAGGATAAACCTCTGGTCAGAAAGTCTGCTGGATTTTGTTTAGTTGGAACATAGTGAAAGTTTACTTGTAGGCTTTCATTAGCGTCAGCTATTTCTTTTAGCCTATTTCTTACAAAGATATTCTTACTATTAATGCTATCATTCCGTATCCAGGCAAGACAAATCTGACTGTCAAGCCAGACGTGGATATGAGTTAAGTACACATCATAGTAAGCATCCTTAAGCAATGAAATGGTTTTAATGGCTAATGTAGCAGCCAATAGTTCCAATTGAGGTATGGTTCGGGTAGGTTTGAGAGGTGCAACTTTCCCTTTTGCATAAATTAGATGACTTTCTGTAGGGCTTACAAGATACGCACAGCACCCATAAGCTTGTGTGCTTGCATCAGCAAACACATGAAGTCTCTGGGGCTTATCCCTAAACCCACAGCACCTTTGAATTTTAATGTTCTGCACTTTTGTTAAATCAGCAGCTAACTTCTTCCAAGATTTTTGATTTTCATTTGTTATTGGATCATCCCACCCAACATTTGTCCTCCAAATTTCTTGGAGGAGAATCTTTGATTTTATTGTTGAAGGCAGGAATAGACCCATAGGATCAAAAATTTTGGAAGCCTCTGATAATATTTGTCTTTTAGTATTTGCTTCCTCATCAAGTTTAAAACCTTTAGTACAGATTGAATCATGACTGTTAGAAGTTGCATCCAAATACCAGTTCATACCTAAAGTTTTAACTCTGTCTGATGGCTCAGTAAGACCATTATTATCCTTTAAAATCTTTTTGTTTAAATCCTCATCATTTGAAATCCACTGTCTAAGTTCAAAGTTACCTTGTTGCATAATGTTTTGAGTGTTCATAGACTTCAGATAATTCAGATTTTGCTGTTGTTGAGCCTATTAGATTGTCTACGTAAAAATGTTCCTTAAGGAAGTTCAATGTTAAAGAGTTATTAAACTGGTTTAAATGATGTCTAATTGTCAATGCTAATAGGCTAGGTGAGCAATTCGCTCCAAACAACACAACATTAAATCTATAGGTTATGAACCCTTTATTCAAATCAATTGGATCCTTGAACCATAAGAACCTAAGTTGGTTCTTATCATATTCATTTTTAAGATTTATTCTCAAAAATGCCTTTGAAATGTCACTTTGTACGGCATATTTGTCTAACCTGAACCTCAGTAAGATCTTCACAAGGTCAGAAATGAGATTAGGACCCTCAATCAAGCAATCATTCAAACTGTGTTTATCACTGTCTTTGAGGCTACAGTTATATACTACTCTAAGTTTTGTTGTTGGGGCATCTTGTCGATAAACCCCCCTGTGGGTTAAATAATGACAACCATCTTTTTTAAAAGGGTTATCTGTTACTTCTTCAATGAAGCCTTTCTGTAGCTGTTCTTTGAAGACATCATTATATGATGGAATATTATTATCTTGTTTGAGTTTTTTCATTACTTTATATAAATGTCCTTTAGCTACTTTGAGATTGTCTCTTAAAGTTGGACAATTTATTTTCCAAGGTAACTCAACAAAATAACTATTGTCTTTGCACTGAATGGTGTCTCAAATCTTTCTACCATTAACTGATCTTCTGAAGTTTGATTTGTGTCATGTATACCCACAGATTCTAGCAACCATAAAGTTTGAATTGCCTCATCCAAAGTTTCATTTGATAATGATGAATTAATGTTCTCAGTTGAGATAATATTATTCAAAGTGTTGCTATTCTTACAGGTGTTATGTAGGACTGAGTTGAGGCACATAGTATTTGTTGGTCATGAACTGTTTTGGTTTAGGTCTAGGTTGTATTCTGATAGGTCACCCAAAGGGGCTATCCCTGATGGAGTCTGAATAGCTATACCATTACCTATCTCTACTATGCCCTTATGAATAGATTAATATAATCTGCCCCTATTAGCATTTCAATGTTAGCTACTGTGTTGTTAGTGATATGTCTATCAGCTATTTTGTAGTGTTTTCCCAAATGATTTATGGTTTGTTCTAGTTTGGGTGTAACCAGTTTGTTTTGTCCTACTTTAGAAAAAAAACTGCTTCAATTTTCTTGAATTTACTTTCTAAATGTAGTTCCAGGTCAATTGTCTTATAGCTATTTTTGTCCGAGTTATCCTTAACAAAGGATGCAATATTGAGTTTTGTTCATTCGGGTTTGGTGTCAAACCCAATTTATTAACTACTTTTTTGAAACAAATGTTTGTTGAGAACAACAGTCTATAAGACATCTCACTGGAGTGGTACTACCCTCACTATTCACTAAGTCCAAAGTAATAGTTGGTAAAAGAATCTCAGTTTTCTTGTTACATTGTTTGAACAAGCAGAATGTCCCCATGAAAGTGGCATTTTCTTTGTTACCTTTGTTTGGGGGAGGTATCTTTTGAGTTTGAGTACTATTGTTTGGACACTTTGGTGAATCACACATTGATGAGACATGTCGTAAACTTTTACAAAACTTACACTTGAATCTTAACCTAGATTTACAGTCTTTCTTATAATGTCCCTGGCCAGTACACTTTTTACACAGGTTCAACTGTTCACATCTTTTAGCCCTTTGGTTAAAGTCTGAATATTTGTCACACCAGTACTACTGTGTTCATTACTTGCACAAAATTTGCAATGGGTGTAAGTTGAGGCAGCAGTTACATTAAAGTTCTGTAATGTAGGTGTTCGTGTATTATAGTTGGTCACATTTGATTCTACAGTATCAAGTTTTGTCTGTTTGGCTGTAGCTAGTTGGTCTCTGGGAACAGTCTTTGGTTTATCCATAGTCTGGGTCTTATGTGTTGGAAAATCTCTCAATTTGTAATTAGTTAGGATATTGGGAAGTGTTTCTTATATTTTCCAGATTAGGATAATTTTCTCCCGTCTTTAGAATTAAAATATCTTTAACCCTCGAAGTAAGGCACCTAAGTACTATGCCTTGTATAATCCAAGATGAAGCTTTAATATCTATCTCATTGCTAACCAGTTGTCCTATAATAGCTTCTAATTTGTATAAAAATTTTCCATATCACTATGGTTATCTTTTATGGGTGCAAATTCAAAAATTTGTTGAGATAATTCATATACAATCTCATCTTTATTAATGTAATTACGTTTTAAAAGATCAATAGCTACTTCATATGAATTCCCTACGGCTGGTAAATAGGCTATCAGGTTATAGGCTGGGCCTTTAAGGGAACTAGTTAAGTAACTAAACTTTTCAACAGTTGAAATATAAGGTTTATTACCTATTAAATTCTAAATTTGTCAATGAAAGATGGGAATTGTACCGTGTCCCCTTCAAATGTTGGTACTAGCAAAATGGGTAACTGAGCCCTCAATTCTTGTGACTCAGGATTTAGCATGCCACTTAAATTTTGTTGAAGGTTAGCTCTACTTTGATTAAAATCAGAATTAGGTTTTTTGGTGTTAAGTCAGTCAAACGAGACCGTAGTCTCCTTATTTGCTGTTCAATGAGATTACCTGATCATCATCATCAGCGTAAAGGTCTATCAATTGTTCTTCAGCCATTTCGGATTCAACCAACTCTGAAATACTCTCATTAATGGCTATTATTTCCTCCTTTTTAGTTTCCAATTTAAGAATTACACTCTCTATATTTTCCTTACCTGGTTGTGTAATATTGTTAAAAGTGTTCACAGCCTTTGTAACAGCTCCCAACTTTGCCCCCCTTTTCTTTTTAACTTTTTCAATTCCGCACTGTCCATGTCTAAGTCAAAATTGTTTAACTGGGATCGTAATGAAATAGAGGACAAGAAGAAATTACCAGAGAAGAGAGAGAACAGACAAAACAGTCAAGTTTAAATTTGGTTTAATCCCCACCAAGTACTTATGTGTCACTCAGGTCTAAGCTTATAAGAGAATGAGACTCCTTAAATGTAAATGTTTCCTAGTTAGGCCCTAGGTTGTAGACTAATTAGGCTTGATTAGGTTAGGCTTAGGCTTAGGCTTAGGCTAGGCTTAGGCTAGACCATTTAGCCTAATTCTGCAATTTTTGTTAAGTAAGGTTAAGGTTTGTAAATTCCCCACACGGGCCACCAATGCGAAAAATGCTCTGTATGAATTGGTCCACAATTAACCCACCCCTTATATCTCCAGTCTAACTATAGAGTAGATCAAGTCTAGCCTAGAGGGGTCAGCCTAGAGATTCCGGAAATGGTCCAGAGCGGGCAGATAAATTGAGGTCCACAGAGGGGTCAGGCTAGAGATTCCGGAAATGGTCCAGAGCGGGCAGATAAATTGAGGTCCACAGTAGGATTCCTCACAAGATTAGGTTAGGGCAATCTACCTTCACCTTTGTTAAGCTATGAGTTGATGCTGGGTCTTAGGCCACAATGTAGGCCTAACTTGTCTGACCCAGCTTAATTTAATGTGATTAAGTTACTGGGTTAAAAACTCAATTAGTCACTTACTGTTAGTTATTGGAGTCTGTTCTCCGGTTGTGTAATTGTCGAGAGCGCACTTGCTGGTGCGTCCTCTCGCCCCGTTCTTCGTTTTCGTTCCTTTGTTCTCCTCTTCGCGGGGCTTTTCCCCCAGCGTTGTCTTGGTTTATTCCTCGGTTGGTTGAGCGGTAATGTATCTCCATTACGAGCACGCTCCTCCCACACAGTATATAAATACTAGTGCGGAGAATAACTCTGGTGAGCAACCAATTGGTTTCATCCACCCAGTTATTGACAAAAAGGAATTTAATAATTGTTAGATTAACTACCTACCTACTCAGTGAACCATTTTCGTTACCTCCCAACTACCCACTCATCAGTTTCCATAAATCCTTCGGAGACACAAATCTCTTACCAAATCATTAATTTCACTGTGTGTAAACAATTGGGGTTCACAGATGTTTCGGTTTGAAACAATCAATATCATCGTTTCCATCGTCATCAGACACCGAATCAGATAAAATTATATCAAGAGTATTTGGTGTAGTAGGTACAGGTATACCAGGTCCATGAGCAACAGGTCTTATAGCAGACTGAAAGTTTGGATAAGAAATTTCCTTTTATTTTAGTATTGCAGCCTTGCACGTTACATGAACAAAAGTAGCAGTCATTGCTGTGATTTCTAGGCTCAAGCTAGACCATTGGAATCCCAAAAGTAAAGAATCCCCAATCCTTTTTACCTTTACCCCACAGTCTAAATTGTTCAAACAAACACTGCAAACTTTATGTGGAGCCCATGATTCGTCTTGATCCCCAAGTTTCATTCCGAAGTACGCATAGTATGCTTTCTTGACGAAGTCTGTAATATCTCGCCTTTGTTTTTTTCACAGTAAATTTTCCACAAATATAACAGAAATGCTTAGGCTATTTACACACCCTCTGGTTGCCATAGCGACAAATAAACAAATTTCAAAAGAGAAATATAGTCACCGCGCACCTTTGAATAATAAATAACTATAACCTCGCACGCACTAGACAGACTGACTCATCTCGTGGCTTGTCAATCACTTATATACTAGCGGTGCGTTTCTCGAATGTTCTAGAAGACGCTATGGCGTCACTTCTGATCTGAAAGCATTTATAGGCAGTAGTTTTTAATCAAAATTTAATTGAGTCAATTTTAATGAAAATTACTTACATATGTAATATGAAATATGACATTTTGTGAAAAATCTGGACGTGATGGCGAAAAATGAATATTATTTTCGGAATCAGCGTGCAAAAATTACTATATAAGTAATAAAATATTTCGGACAACAAAACCATCGCAGGCCTGTGTTTAGTGTGTTATGTCAGTTAGGAGTAATGTCTATAGCTTCTAAATTAGTAAAATAGGAAATATAAAAGGGTCGTTTGTGGAACGCTGGCACCAATGGTAGCCCTAAAGATGATCTAATCAAAGCACCTGTAAGTACCTTTTATGTCTATTTGATTACCTAACGCCTAACGGGGTCTAACCCCCCCCCCTACTTTATTACAGGAATGTAAAAAGGAAAGAAGCAAAAACACAAATGACAGAAATAGTTGATAGGGTGGGAGGAATGAGAGACATGGAAGGAGGTAATAAACGGGGAGCAGGGGGTGGGGAAGAGAAGGGTCGTGTATTAGTATGAGGTGAAAGGGAAGGAAAATAAGAAAGAAGATAAATCGAAAGAAAATAACAAGGAGGCAGGAGAGAGAGAGAGTTACAAGGAGTTACAAGGAAAAGAAGTACCTCAAAAGGCCTTGCGGCCCATACCGAGGAGGTACCAATGGCAATGGGTGCCAGGGAAATTTTCTACACCCTCAAATAGTGTGCAAGATTTGGTCTAACCTTTTCTTAAAGTGATCCACAGAGGAACTGTTCACAACTTCTGAAGGTAACCTGTTCCACGTGTCACAGATCTTATACGTAAAGTAATTCCCACACACACTAGTCCTAAACCGTTTCAAATCCAACTTCCAACCATTGTTGCGAGTTGGGTTATCATTTAAACTAAACATGCTTCTAAAATCGACATCGTTGAACCCGCGTAAGAGCTTGAAAACCTCGATCAGTTGACCGCGCAGCCTCCGAGTTTCCAGCGAAAACAAGTTCAGGGCGCGTAACCGTCGATTGTAGCCCATATGCCTAACGGAAGGGATTAACTTTGTGGCCCTCGCCTGCACTCGCTCCAGCCTCTCAATATCTTTCCTGAGGGTGGGCGACCAGAACTGCACAGCATACTCCAGGTGCGGCCGAACAGGGAATTGTACAGAGAGAGCACAATCTCCTTGTTCCGAAACTGAAATTGCCTCCTGATATAACCCAACAACTTCTGGGCTTTCTTTTCCACCTCTACGCACTGTTTCGTAAACTTAAGGTCGCTGCTAATTAGCACACCCAAGTCCTTTTCCAAATCAGTCGCCTCGATATTACTCCCCAACATCGAGTAGTCCGACTTGGGATTGGCGTAGCCAATGTGCATCACTTTGCATTTACCCAAGTTAAACGGCATTTGCCATTTTTCGGACCACTTCCTATCCTACCTAGGTCCACACGCAGTTGCTCGATCGCTTCGGGCGTCCCAACATTGGCCCCAAGCTTCGTGTCATCAGCGAATTTGGCGATCCGACTGACGATGCCGCGTCGATATCATTTATGTAAATGATAAACAACATGGCCCCAAAACGGAACCCTGAGGAACCCCACTAGTGACCGAGGCCCAACCCGAACTACCCTTTAATTACAACCCTCTGTGCCTATTCTTCAGCCAGTTTTCAATCCACCTACCTACTTCCCCACCGATACCCAGCGCGCGCACTTTCGCCATTACGGCGGTGAGGTACCTTATCAAAGGCTTTCTGAAAGTCGAGATAAAGTATATCAATCGCCCTACTCTTATCATACTCACTCAACATGACGTGGAAAAACTCGAGCAAGTTGGTGAGACACGACCTATGCCGTCTAAACCCATGTTGGGAGTCCCCAAGCAGCTTGTAGGAATCCAAATGGTCAACGATCCTATCCGCTATTATCCCTCTAATAATTTACCTACAACTGAAGTGAGACTAATGGGACGATAGTTCCCTGGACTTTCGTGATCCCCTTTCTTAAAGATAGGGGTCACGTTGGCTTCCCTCCAGTCACCAGGCACCTGGCCCGTCTCCAACGATTTGTTGAAGACTGTAGCCAGGTGGGGAGCCACCTGGTCGCGCACCTCCCGCAACACTCTGGGGAGAAACTGGTCTGGCCCAGAGCCTTAAACGCGCTCAGTTTGTCTATTCTATCGGCAACGACTGTCGCGGTACATCGAACACTATCCAGGCCAGCACCTTCGTGCCTGACGCCTGGCTCGGGGATGACGCGGGTGTCCTCCCTGGTGAACACTCCCGCAAAGTACTCATTAAGCACATTAGCGATGTCCGCGTCGGAGGTCCGCAGAACGCCGCTTCGGTCCTTTAACGGACCTATCATGCTTCTAATGGGCTTTCTACTATTAACATAACTGAAGAACTCCTTAGGGTTCCCCTTGCAGAGGCTTGCCACCCGTAGTTCTTCGTTACGTTTCGCTAGCCTAACCTTCGCCTTCACTTCCCTACACAGGCGGACATACGCTTCAGTGTTCTCGTGGGAACGATTGGCCTTCGCCCTCCTATACGCTACTTTCCTATTTCGGATAGCCGAAGCGATGTCGATTGAACCACTTAGGCTGCGTTGAAGCAGGGGTGACCGGTTTTGAGGGTATGGCAGCAGACTGCAGCACCATAAACTCGTCCCGGAATGCACTCCACACTCCCTCAACATCGCCGCCGACCTCTAACCCCATCTCACTACGCTATCCCGAGGCTAACAAAGTCCGCCCGCCGGAGATCGAGCTTACTGCCTCTCGAGTTACTACGCTTCACCCGAGGGACGCACACACGGAACCTAATCAGACCGTGATCACTCCCGCCCAACGATTCGTCAACGGTGAGGCCAGTGACGAGGTTGTCTTCGGTCGTGAATACTAAGTCTAGAACGCTTTCGCCTCGTGTAGGCTCATTGACCCACTGAGTGAGGAAGTTCTCATCAGCAAAGTCAACTAGCCTCCTCCCTTCAGCATCAGCAGTCCTGTCTTCCCACTTTATGCCGCGACAGTTGAAGTCTCCTAAAACTACACACACCCTATCCCCTAGCAGGCTACGGAGTTCGGTGTACAGGGCTGTATCCTCCTCGAGGAGGAGATGCGGAGGTCTGTACACCAAATTAACCTATAGTTCGTCCCTCCCACGTTCAGATCGACGCCAAGCAGCTCCCGTTCCGACCGGAACGGCAGTCAACCGGACTCAACGTGTCCTGACGTATATTAGTACCCCTCCCCCTCCCCACGGGTGCGGTCTTTGCGAAACATTCTATACCCGGGAATTTCGAACTCCCCAACGTAGTCCATACGATCAGTATGAATCCAGGACTCGGTGATAGCAACGATATCCTGGTATTCTGATGCTGAGAGCGCCCGTAGCTCGCAAAACTTATTTATAATCGACCTAGCATTAAAAAGCATAGAGAGAGAGAGAGAGAGAGAGAGAGAGAGAGTTACAAGGACAAGAGGAAGCCTCAAAGACCTTCCGGTCCACTTTGAGAGGTTCCTGTTATTAAACAAGTTTATTTTTCTTTCAACTACCCTAGCAGTAGTAGAAAACTGGATAGAAAAGTAGAAGGCTCTCTCCCCACCCTCCGATCCCTCCCTGCCAGAGGCAGGTACGGAAAAAGGTTGAAGAAAATACCTTGACCCTGGAAAAGTAGCCAAGGAAATTTTATAGGAAAGTGGAGAATATATAAATAGCTCTATATTTAGCATGCTCACAGAGACACCGTGCAAGCGAACTCCTGCAGAGTTATGTTATGTTTTAGTCTTAAACTATGAGAGTATTCAGTACTTTGTCTAGCCTATTTTTAAACACATTTACACTTTGACTGGAAACAACCTCTGAGGGAAGTTGGTTCCAGATATTAACTATTTTATAGGAAAAGAAATTCCCGCAGACAGAGGTCCTAAATGTCTTTAGTTCCAGTTTAAACCCATTATTTCTTGTCGGATTGGCATTAAGTGAGAATAAGTTTCTGTAATCTACCCTGTCTATTCCTTTGAGCATCTTGAAGACTTGAATAAGCTGACCCCGCAACCTCCTCGTCTCTAAGCTAAACAGATTTAGGCGCTCCAATCTCCGTTGGTAGCTTTGCATTCTCATTGAAGGGATCAATTTTGTAGCCCTTGCTTGTACCTTTCTAACCTTTCTATGTCCTTCCTGAGGGATGGAGACCAAAACTGCGCACAGTATTCCAGTTGAGGTCTGACTAGATAATTATAAAGAGACATTACAGTCTCCTTGTTCCGAAACTGGAACTGTCTTTTAATATAACCTAATATTTTTAAGGCCCTCTTTTCGACTTCTGCACAGTGCTTCGACGGTTTCAGATCGTTGCTGATATAGACTCCTAACTTCCTAAGTCTTTCTCTAGATCGGTCTCAGTCAAGTTCCTTCCCAAGAGAGAGTAATCGGTCTTCGGGTTTTTATAACCTATGTGCATTACCTTACATTTGTCCAAGTTGAATGACATCTGCCAAGTAGCAGACCATTCGCCCAACCTGTCAAGATCGTTCTGAAGCGTTCTTACGCCCTCCTTAGTACCTACACTACTTCCTACGTAATTTCGTATCGTCTGTAAGTTTGGAGATTGCACTTAGAAGCCCGACGTCTATATCGTTAATATAGATGATAAAAAGTAAAGGACCCAGAACGGAACCCTGTGGGACACCACTGGTGACGGGCGCCCACTCCGAACCGAAGCCACTCCATTTATTACCACTCTCTGCTTTCCAGAGCTGGGCAATAAATACATTGAATGTATTTAAATACTAAATACTAAATACATGGGAGAAATGTATTTAAATACTAAATACTAAATACATTTTACGAATGTATTTAGATACTAAATACAAAATACATCAATTGTATTTAAATACATTTGTAAATACATTTTAAATACATACAAATTTTAACATATGCATTCACTAATTCACTAAGCCATGACACGCACACGATAAAGAAATCAACCGCTTTCGACTAAGAGTAGCACACAACTGATTGAACTGACACGTTGAAACATGAACCATGCTGTACTACACTGTCGACGCGTCGTACTGTGCTAGTACAGAACGTGTATTAAACCAGTAAAAGTATTTACATTTTTATATTTTGAGTATTTAAATACATTGTATTTAAATACTCATTAAAGTATTTAAATACTGTATTTAAATACATGAAAAACAATGTATTTATAAATACAGTTCTAAATACACAAATGTATTTAAATACGTATTTAAATACAAATGTATTTAAATACTGCCCAGCTCTGCTGCTTTCTATCTTTTAACCAATCCTCAATCCAGTTGGAAACGAGCCCGGTGATTCCTAGTCCTTTGACTTTAGCCATCAATCTCGCGTGAGGGACTTTGTCAAAGGCTTTTGAGAATAAAAAATTAGATTGTTAGATTAAAGGTGATACACAATACGTTTTGTAATGATGGATTCCAACAGTTTGCCGACAACTGATGTTAAACTGATCGGGCGGTAATTACAAGGATTTTCCCTATCACCCTTTTTAAAGATTGGTGTTACATTTGCTAACTTCCAGTCGGTTGGAACTTTCCCTAACTCGATTGATTGTTTGAATATGGTTACTAAGTCGTCAACAACATTGTGGCTAACCTCTTTTAATACCCTTGGAAGAAATAAGTCGGGGCCAGGTGATTTGTATTTGTTCATCTTATCAATTAATTGTTGTACCTCATTTCTCGTAAAACTTATGGTCTCTACGGGATGGTCACCGTCATATGTAATCCGAGGACTTGGCACTTCTATTGTGTCTTCCTCCGTGAAGACTGTAACGAAGAACTCGTTCAACATATTAGCTATATCTTTATCACCGAATTTCAGTTCGCCATTTCTGTCTTTTAGGGGGCCTACAGAATTTTTAATTGGCTTTCTGCTATTAACATGGGCAAAAAATTCTTTAGGGTTAACTTTACAGAGTGAGGCAACTCTAGCTTCTTCATCACGTTTGGCTGATCTAATTAAGGACTTAACCCTCCTACGTAGGTTTATATAGTTTTCTGAATTAGTCTGGCTGAAATACGACTTAAGTAGTTTGTAGGCTCTATTTCTTCCCGTAATAGCACTGCTAATTTCGCTGTTAAACCATTTCGGTGACTTTGTTGACAAGGAAACTATTTTAGTGGGTATAAAAGTGTTCTGTAATTTCTGAATTGATCCCTATATGAGCTCCAGGTGACATTGACATCCTCAATTATTAGAACTTCAAGCGTGTCTAAACTACTACGGAAGCTTTCAAAATTTGCTCTCGAGAAATCCAGTCTTTCACGAGTCTTTTCGCATGTATTAACTGGAACCCTGAGGTCAAACCTAATCAAATTATGATCGCTGTTACTTAAATTTTCACCAATAGTTAGGTTAGAGACTAGGTCATCTTCGTTCGTGAATATGAGGTCTAGTTTATTATTACCCCTTGTACCCATTGACTCAATAAGTTATCATCGGCAAATTCCAACAGTCTTGAGCCCTCAGCATCAGCTGTTTTGTTTTCCCAATTTACATTACCACAATTAAAATCACCAAATATCACACTGATCTTATTATTCACTATTCTGCTTAATTGGTTATACAAGTTTATATCCTTATCAACGGGGTAGTGAGGTGGCCTATATACTAGAAGTAGATGCACTACTTTGTTATTTAGGTTTAGATCAATTCCCAACATTTCATGAGCAGATACGATATTACTGTTTACCGGGTGCAGGAAGTCCCGAGCATACAAAAGCACACCGCCGCTTTCCCTTCCGTTCCTATCTCTGTGAAACATTTTGTAACCTACCATTTCAAATTCTCCTACAAAATCCCTTGATTCAGAATGAATCCAGGATTTCGTTATTCCTATAATATCAAAGTTCTGTTTTGACAAGCGCTATAAATTCCATTAGTTTGTTTCTAATTGACCTAGCATTGAAGAGCACAATTTTGAGTGATTTTAAGTTGTGATTTTTCCTAACTGGCCTGAGTCATTTCCAGACGCAGTTGGACCAACTACTGGGGGAGAGGGACTACCTGCTGTTGGAGAGGGACAACCTGCTGTTGGAGAGGGACAACCTGCTGTTGGAGAGGGACAACCTGCTGTTGGAGAGGGACTACCTGCTGTTGGAGAGGGACTACCTGCTGTTGGAGAGGGACTACCTGCTGTTGGAGAGGGACTAACTACTGAGGTAGGAGGACCGACTGCTGGGGGAGGAGGTTTAACTGTTGGGGGAGCAGGATCAATTGCTGGTTTGGGGGGTCCTAGTTTAAGTAGATTATACAAATTAATGTTCAGTAAATCACCAAACTTCTTTTTCCCCTTCTGATTAAAATGTATCCCGTCCGAACCAAAATATTCCCCATTTCTGTAGAATGTAGGCCAAAAATCAACAAACTTTAGGCCTTTTTCATCACACATGCGTTTAACTCTTTTATTTATGCTAATGGCTTTACTTAGAGTATAGTCACTAGCACGCATTCGAGGGAGAATTCCTACGACCATACCCATATCTGTCCTATCCCTAACCTTGTCGGTTAGGATCTTGAATTCTTTTATAATGGACTCTGTCTGCCCTCCTGTCCCTCCCAGAAAAACGTCATTGCCACCAACATGTACAATGATGGGGCAACTCTTATTATTGATATTTATCTTGACTAATTCCCTATTAATTATCTGGCTTGTGGCACCCGGAAAACATCGGAGTTTTCTCTTGGTCACGCGTCTTGCTCCGAAAAAGTCCCCTTGATTCCTTACCATAGAATCCCCAATTAAAAAGGATTCATCCTCCTCGTCAGCAAGTAAGTGAAACTTATTTTTGACGGTAATGGGTTCCAAATCCTTATGTTTTGGTTTTGGTTTGGAGGGTCTTTTATTTTTGACCAATTTGAATTCTCGTTCCTCCGTTCTATTTTCCGGAATATTCACCGTGTTTTCCAAGCGAGCCACGCTTTGTTCTAGATGTTTAACCTTCCAATTGATATCTGCTGATGTGTTTTCAGTATGATCTTGTCCACTGGGTTGGATTTCCAGTGCTATGACCCGAGCTTCAAGCTTTTTTACTAATTCCTTCAACTCTTTAACTTCCTTTTCGTGGTTTTCTCTAAGTTTACAAAACAGACATATATTAAGGGATGTGATATCGCTGATACTACCTTCGGGGAAGTTGACGCACCAGTGATTAACTTTACATTTAAAGCATTCCGCTTTCAATTTAGCTGGCCCTGTCATATTTTCTCTTTATTTTTTACGATACGTTAATTTAAATAATACAATATGTTACTTTAAATAATACAGTGTGTTACTTTTAAATAATACGATACGTTACGATGTTTGTAAATAATACAATATATTACTTTAAAAAATACGATACGTTCCTTTTAAATAATACGATACGTTACTTTTAAATAATACAATATACTACTTTAATTAATATAACGAATGGTGAGAGGGGTAATGGTGAGTGCGGAAGTAAACACGTGTTACAGACCGGAAACTGGTTGAATACAGAATTGAATGGAACCTGTGGGTTGCCGTTAGTAACAATGCAGTCTGATATTAATTTAAATACAATGCTATTTTAATTAGTATATTGGTTAGTGAGGGAGGATTGGTGAATGAAGAAATATGAAATAAATACGCGCAGACGAGTGGCACGTGTTTCAGACCGGAAATGGAATTGAATACGGAACTGAATGGGATCTGTAGGGAGCCGTTTATAACAATGCAGAATGATGTTACTTTAAATAATATAATATGTTATTTTAATTTATACAACGGATCGTGGGAGAGAAGTAGTGAATGCGGGAAATGGACCTGCGAGAGCACGTGTTACAGACCGGAAATGGATTGCGAGAGCACGTGTAACAGACCGGAAACGGAAATAGACTCGAATATAAAAATCTTACTATGTAACTCGTCTGAAAATGTAATCTGTAACGACCGTCTAAAACAATGCAAACTTATTTCACGTTAACTTTCCCAGAGAAATTCAGCCGAAAAAACAGAATTAAAACAATACGGAATTATGTTCGTTAAAACCAGAAAAGGAATAAATTAAGTCTAATTAATACAGTAATAAATTAAGTATAATTATTAAGCAATAGTGCTTGGCCTAATCTCAATAATAAAGTAAATAAATATTATACTTATCTAACAAATTTTATAAAATCAAACTTTGTCACTTAGTCACTATTAAAAAAAGATACTGGAGAGACCACACAGCACGTCCGCCTCCGATGAGAGAGAGAGAGAGAGAGCGTTATTTCCACATCTCGAAGAGGGTGGAGCGGAACTATTGCAGGGGGCTGTACCTACACTGTGGTAAAGTCTAGTCGGATACAGTATTGAGTTTGGGACGAAAAAAATGCGGCAAACTTGAATTGACTTGCTTGGCTCCGATTCAGTTGGACGAAAAGAAAATGTCTTAACACGAGAATGTTTTCAAAGCCTACGAGGTTTTGATTTTTCAAAAGCATATTTGTGCGAGACTTTGGTGTAGGCCTATTATGAACGGGAATTTGATAAAAAAAGGATGTTTTAAAAATTGGAAGTATTTAGTAAGGATTATGCAGCTGGACGTCATGGTTTGTATAGCTTAGACTACTTGAAGTTACTTGAAGGGATTTTCGAATGATGTTTATTCTTGAAAGATGCGATCTTCACTGGGAGGCCATGATGGAATGACCAGCTCTTCTGTGTTTCCAAGTCTGGTTGATTTTGTTCAACAGAGAATTGGATGCGGCCGCTCTGAAACTGACATAACCAGGGACCCCAGGTTCATCTAGAACATTCTTTAGAAATTTGTCAAGTCCTCTCTTAAACACATCCACTGTCACTCCAGCTGTGCCCCTAATATTTTTCAGGAAGTTTGCATGGGACCCCGACTGTTCATTAGATGATTAGAGTACACTATTATATAATAAAGTTTGTACTGTTAAGCTTGACCCTGAATTTATTTTTGTTATGTATCATTTCCTTCCAGTCCTTGCATTAAAATATTGGCAGATTTTTTCACATTAAGAAGGTGCAATTAATTTTTCTATAATTTTCCTAGTAGCGGACTGGCAGTGGTGGACTTTAAGTTTTTTTTCAGCAAATCTTTTAAACGGGTCAATATTTGTACTGACCATTCATACCAAAGAGTCCCCCATATTCGGTGCCAGTGTCTTCATACACTAGATTTAAAATGCTATTTATCTTGGAGGAAGCCCCTCATTAGCCCCAGCCAGTTGGCCACCGGGCATAAGTTAGGTTTGATAAAAAAAAAAAAATCCGAACTCAAAGAGGCCCCTCACTGTGTGAGGCCCTAAGCTGTAGCTTACTTAACTTGTGTCTAAATCTGGCACTGATTATAGTATGTGAACAGTGGATGAAAATAATGCATTTTCAGTTTAAGTGGTGAAAGAAATGAATGAAAAGTAAATGTGCTATAATTGCAGTTTTCTATCCATCATTTTATTAATTCAACATCCACATTTCATTATCCGGCCAGTTCTGTATTTGAGATTTTTCCTTGCTTGCTCGCACGTGAGTCACCGAACCGTGTTGGTTCAGATTTTTGTATACTTTAAGCCAGGGGCGTTTTTAACACAGATGGAATCGGGGCATGGCCCCGACGGGCCCCCTTACCCTAGGTTTTTTGTCTACTTTTGTAACTTGTAAGACTAGGCGCAGAAGCTCGTTCGAGATCATTCAATGGTTCTTTAATCTTGAATGTAGTTTGAACCAGGCACGTGCAGAAGGGTGGGATATAGGGGCTTGAGCCCTCCCATTTTCCCCTTCACGACTCAGAAGTGCCCTTTTTTCCATAAATGTATAAACGCTATGAAGACTTATTTTTTTTTTAGGGGGGAGGAGATGGTGCCCTTTTTTTAACTTTCAGCACCCCCATCTGAAGTGTTCTGTACATGGGCCTGGTTTAAACAGACATGTTAACCATTATGTGAGCACATTTTATTTCAGAAAATTTACCATTAGGCTATGTTTAGTCATTTATCTTCCTGTGAGGATGTAAGTCATTGGTTCTAACTGTTGTAATACATGTCATCTGAATCTAGATATTTACTGTTGCATTTTTTTCCAAGCATTAAAAGTTTACGATAAAAAAAATTAGATACATTTTAGTGTACAGGACTGAGTTGGTTGCTATAATGTAAGTTCATTGCTATAATTCTTCTGTTCTATATATTTGCATCCTGAATTGAAGTTTACAAAAATCAGTGTTTGTATTTTTTTTTTACTTTGGTTGAAATAATTTTACTTTAATGTTTTCACTAATCACTACATATTTAAGTTTTTTGAGAACTTTCATTAAGGAAAACTGGTAAACGGGGCCCGGGCCCCCTGTAGCATAACTTGCCCTGATCAATTCAAAACCTTAAAAACGCCCCTGCTTTAAGCCCTGATTGAGGCAGATGATGAGGTCGAAGGAGAGGATATAGTGAAGATATGATGATCCGTCGTGTCTGGTCTTCTCCTCACTCGGATGATGTAATGTGTCAATGATGACGAGGAAATACGTGATGATCTGGTCAACAGTTTTGCTTCGATAAGTCCACCGTACGCACGTTTTCAGTAGAGAATCTGTGGAAGCAGCATGGATGATATAAGCTTGGAGACATTGAGGGGAAACAGTGATGAAGTCGAGAAGCTGGCCGACTGTGTTGTACATATTGTGAATACGTAAGACCCTTCTGGAACATGGCCAAATTCAGGTGTCGCTGCGGCAGTGGACATAGTTGGCTGAGGGATGTCGCTCTCTGACATGGGTAGACAAATGGCCACTTGTTCCATGTTGTTGACGTCTGAACTTTCATCGGTGATGACGGTAAAAAAGCCAGCAGGACGGCATGATGACGCAATGATATTCTGTAGTTGTCTTCCACACAAATGTAACAGCTCGTTTTGAATATCAGGGCTGATGTAGGATGCACTTTTGGGTGCAGATTCTATATCATATTTAAGTGCAGAATCTGTCTCGGCTCTATAATGTAGCAGGACCATGAAATTACTACGTTCATCGTCATGGCCGCGGATGGCGATATTCTGGCGGCTGCAAAAAATCAGGGCTCGGACTAAGGTATGGATCAGGCCGTTTTTTTAGAATGTTCTGCTTAAGGCGCGTCCAGACCTAGCGAACCAGCGCAAACAAATGTGAACGAGCATTAGTAGCATACCTAATTTTAGTGTAGTAATAATTTCAATTTGTGCAGTGATAAATTGAAAATCTGTGCAGTGATAAATTGAAAATCTGTGCAGTGATACATTAGTTTCTATATCGGATATAGAACCTAATTTATTACTGCACAGATTTTCAATTTATCACTGCACAAATTGAAATTATTACTGCGCAAATTGGTTATCACTACACACTAAAATTAGGTATGAGTTGTAGTTATCTTGTGTTCGATTGTTCTCAGGTGCTCACGGACGCTCGTTGCCAACAATGGTGAAGGTAGAAGTTTGTCGTACTGCTAGTTGTCGTCGTGTAGAAAAATGTCTAGGAAAAAACAGTTAATTGCAAGTGCGGGATTATCGTCATCCATGGGTTATTAAACGAGAGGAAAAAGAAAAAGAGAAAATGCCGCACTGGCACAGACGAAGAACTAAACGACGTCCAAATATTCCGAGCAGAAACGAATTCACCCTTTGTTGTACCGACAACCAGTGGAGCAGCATTTGTATGTGTTCGTTAACGTTCGGTTGCGCTCGCACATTTGTCCATATACCAGCGCCGGGCTTAGGATATTTCGGGCCCTGTGCAGAGTATACTGTACGGGACCCCCATGACACAAGTCAAATTGTTTTTCATTGCTAATCATTTTATTTTAGTAGATTGTTAACAAGTACAAGTAAAATTTAACTATACAAGTGCACCTGTAACAGAATACCAACAGACCAACAGCCTTTACTATTATTACTACTTATTACTTTATTATTATCAAATATTTAAACTATCATAAGAGGTTTCAACCAGCGCCGGCCTTAGGATATTTAATTAGGAATAGGATAATTCAATTTAATTAGGATATTCAACAAAAGTAAATACACAAAATAAAGTTTGTAAATATACAAAAAAGAAATAACTTAATCAACTACAAATGAATATTTGGCAATTGTAATATAAGAATACTAAAACATAAAAGAATTAACTAGATTTAATAAAAATAAACAAACCAATTGCAGGTATATATAAGTAACAAAAATCTTTTCATTAAAATCTATCTACTGTTTTAAATGACTGAGAAGAAAAGAAAAATCAAGCTAATACACAAATATATATTACACAATAGTACACAAATAAATTACATTAATTTACACCAATTTTGGCACTCTGACGTCGATGGTAAATTCCTGTGAAATTTTCGGGCCCCCCCTAAGTTGCGGGCCCTGTGCGACCGCACGGTTCGCACACCCCTAAGGCCGGCACTGCATATACGTATAACGAACGACCATTCGCCTTTGCTTGTTCGCGTTCGTTTGCTAGGTCTGGACGCGCCTTTACTAAAGCTGTGCGTATAAATACGTATGCATGTTCATATATAACACTAGCAGGGCCGCCGAGAGCTGCCACGGGCCACGGGGAAGGATTGGTTTATGTGCCCCCTGTTTACTCGGTATTTTATTATGAATGTTTTTGTGTACATAACAAGCAAACTGATTATATGTACTGTTATATTCAAAACATACAGTATGAATAAACAACTCAGAAGAAAATGACCATTTTATTTTTCGAATCAATTATATTAATTCTATCACCATACAATTTACAAATGCAGTACCAGTCCATGCAGGCAAGACAATTGTTTACTGCAAGATTTTCATAATTAGAAGTGTACTTTCTTTGCCTTCTCTCTAGCAAAGTGGTAAATGATTCTGATGAAATTTAAAGTACGGGCTAACTGGCTTTCAGTTACAATGGTTCCCAGATCTGTCAGTCGGTCTTGGGCATTGGTGGACCGCAGATAATATTTTATCTGTTTCAGTTTGACTATAATAATGTCTATAAAATGTATGTTCATTAATTATATTTCCTCTCCGTTACTTAAGCAATTGCTTTATTAATATTTTTAGATTTTATCCCCCCTCTTTCCGGGCCCCTAGAGGTTCGGGCCCAGGGGATTTATCCCGGCTTCCCCGCCCTCTCGGCGGCTCTGAACACTAGACAACATTTTTCAAATTTTGGTTTTTAACTGACACAAAAGAATTTTCACTTAATTAATTTAGACATGCTAATTTAAATGGTAATACTCAAAATTCTCTATCGCATCTAGATTTTTAGTAACGACACTGACAAATTTTTTCAGATATGAGCAGTTTTCTGTAGACTTATTTCACATAAAATGGAACAAGAGTCTTTAGAATACTAGGTTAAACCTAGCCTTGTAAGGGTTAGCCTAGAGATTCCGGAAATGGTCCAGAGCGGGCAGAGTAAACTGAGGTCCACAGTAGGATTCCTCACCAAATTAGGTTAGGGTAATTTACCTTAGCCTTTGTTAAGGTATGAGTTGATGCTGTCTTAGACCACAATGTAGGCCTAATTTAACTGGACCTAAGTTGTTATGACTAAACTGAGGTTTAGAAACAATTGATCACTTACTGGGTGTTATTAGACTGTCCCTCTTCTCTTTGCTCAGTTTCTGAGAGCGCACTTGTTGGTGGAGATCTTTTATTGTCTTCAAGCCCATTCGTTCGCCATGCCATTCTTCCTTCCACTTCCTTCCATTCTCAGCTTTTTTCACCAGAGTCCTTTTAGTTTGTTGGTTGATCGGTAGTGTACGTTTACTACCGAGCACGCTCTATAACACACTTTTTTAACACAGTATATAAATACTAGTGTGGGGAATAACTCTGGTGAGCAACCAATTGGTTTCATCCACCCAGTTATTGACATAAAAGGAGTTTAATAATTGTTAGATTAACTACCTACCTACTCAGTGGACCATTTTCGTTACCTCCCAACTACCCACATGTATCAGTTTTCCATATCAAAATATCAAAATTATGTAAAGGCACGTATTTTTTTGCCAGTTAAAAATTCTAGATTGATCAGTGTAATGGTAGAATCGAGACGCAGAGATTCTCAATACAATAATATAAATAAAAAGATAACCGGTCGCGAAAAATAATATACGCACGTGCGTATAATGCGTATGCCTAGTTACGCCACCAGTGTTGCCAACTTGGCCTTTTTCAGGCTAGATTTAGCATATTTTAGCTTCGGCTAGCCTTTTATTTTACTTAATAGCCTATGGCCTTAAATCTGGCAACTTTTTGTTCTAATTTAGCCTTAATCTAGCCTCTTTTCATATCAAATTGCGAGCGTACTAAAATGTTTTTTCACGTTGTTGCGTGTCAAAATATGTACAATTACGTCGGAAGAGTGTCATCTTGTACTGATTTGATAGAAGTGGTTTCAGTTGTTAGTTCTTCTTGTACGTGAATGTGTATTGTATAGTGTAAATTGTTGTTATAAAGTGAACTAAGTGAACCTTCTAGTAACATTAGTCAAATAAATCTTCAATGGAATAATCTAATACTTGTAAAATGGGAACAGATTCATGACACTGAAAAGTTTTGGGCTGAGGTTTCAGTGTATACTGATGCAGCAGGATCTAATCCCTTCAGAAGGCTTGCTGCTGTAGCTAGACGTGTTTTGTGCATCCCCCATTCTAATGCTGAAGTGGAGAGAATTTTTAGCCAGATGAACATCGTTAAAAGTAAACAGAGAAACAGAATGAAGAGAGACCTTTTAAATGCAATACTTAGCATTCGAGCTGGAATTAGAAGAGCTGAAAAATCTTGTTACTCATACAGTTTACCTCAAAACATAATTCAAAACATAGGGACCAAATTAACTTACGAGAATGCTGACGAAACAGAACATGATTCCGATGAGGATTTAAATGTTGTTGACACTCTATTTTTGTCATAATGTAAGTAAAATGTTTAGCCTATTTTTATTAGGGTTATAGCCTTTATAGCCTATATTTTCTTCTAATCTAGCCTTACTCTCAGGAGATAATGTTGGCAACACTGTACGCCACTGCATGCTGAAAATAACTAAGTTTTTTTTTTTCTAAGAAGTTTATGATCCTTTTGCGGAGTACTTTTTCAAATATTTTTATTACATGTGTTGTTAAAGTACTGGGCGATAATTCTTTGCTGTTCCCTAAAGCTTCCTTTATGTAATGGTGAGACATTTGCTTGCTTCAACCTCTTTGGAATCTCTCCAGAGTCCATGGACTTTCTTTAAACCGTCCGCCTCCAAAGTACTGTATATGAGACGTTCCGGACCACAAGCTGCCAAGCGCCAAAATTAAAAAAGTCAAAGTTTGTCAACTTGCAAAATGTCATAACTTGAACTAATAACGATATTTGATTGATTTCGACCATACGTACAGCGTACAGGTCCACAATCTGCTCCCTAACTCTCACACAGGATAGAGGAAGGGTTGGGCGAATATAGTGGTTGGAGTATAAATAATTCAATTCTGATCCCACTGGCGCTTGGCAGGTTGTGATCTGGAGCACCTCTTATGCATCAGTAATGTAAGGGATGGTATACATTCTTTAATAATCTTAGCTACCATCTCGCTCAGGTGCTGCATTTCCTGGAATTTACATACCTTACCTTAAATTTACCTTAAAGCGCTTCTGCCTCAAGGGTGCGCTGCTCCCACGAAGTCCACTCAGCGCCTCCTGAGGCGGGGCCACGACGGGGTCGCCACCCTTCTTTTCTCTTGCTCCTGCCATACGATTTGGTCCCCTATTGAATTTGTGGGGGCTGAACATAAGAAATTTTTATAGTGGGCACACTAGGGGCCACTTCGGCCCATCGAGGTGGCTCCACTATGTAAAAACTACCTGTACATTGGCAATAACCAATTTTTACAAAACTAATTAAGTATAAATTTAAAACTAATTAATTATCAATTTCAAACTAAAGATAGAATCTCTGGATCCAGAGGATCAGTCATAATAGGCTACTATCCACAAATATGTTACACACTATATTTATAACTGACATGCAAATATATCAGATCCAAAGAATCCAGTCAATTTCATTATAGTACCCATCAATACCAGTACCGTGCCAACCAAAATTAAGTCATGGTCCATATCAATTGCGGACCAAGTCACAATTTACATCCATATACATTACAATATATATACTTAGGAGGAAAAGTGTAGGTGTGGCTGTAAAGACTGTACAGTAATGTAGAAATGTGTGTGCACCCATTTTGGGTCTCCCATTTAAAGGTGTTTGTGGGGCAAGTGAAGATCATGAGTTTTTCAATACCTATATGGGGGGCACCGCTCGGCAGAGGAATATCTTTAAATAGGGTGTGTAAGGACAGAGAGTATCCCCTAACCCAAGATGCTCCCTCCCTATATCCCACAACACCTGTGTTGAGCTGTGGGATCTATCACTCAAATGCACATAATATATATATGAAATAAACTAGTACCATTCATGCAATAAAAATGGGCTTAAACACCATCACCAGATGTCCCTTGCAGACATCAAACTATCCAACCTTTTGAAAGAATCAAGTGTATCTGAAGTCACCACTTCTTCTGTCAGACTGTTCCAAAATTTAATTACTCTGTTTGTAAAACTATGTTTTCTTAAATTTGTCCTACATCTTGGCTTAAATAATTTCATACTATGACCTCTAGTCTGATTATTGTGATCTTTAATGAAAAGAGACTCAAAATCTATCTTATCCAACCCTTTTATCATTTTATACACCTCTATCATATCACCCCTTAACCTCCTCCTTTTTAATGAGAACATGCTTAGATACGCCAGTCTTTCCTTATATGTCAATTGGGTAATTATTCGTTTTTTGATCCAGTCTCTTTTTATAATGAGAGCAAATGTTTCTGGTCAATTTGGAGGTCACGAATCTGCCATCCGTTTCCTGTGCAAATGCGTAGTTTTCGAGATATCATCTCAAAAACTACGCATTTGCACAGGAAACGGATGGCAGATTCGTGCAAAACACCAAAATCGACCAGAAAAGTTGGCATTCGTGCTAAACTTAACCTTATTTTGGAGGATATAGTTCTGCAATTGCAGTAAGGAAGTGATGCAGAACTGTAGAATCGTTAGGATGTTCTGCCAGGAACAAGTATCATGCGAAATATTTCCGGTAATGAGGATGCCATGTGCCCTTAAAGATAGAAACAGTAAATCCACACTCACGCTTATTTTTTGGATTTTTTTACGGCACCTAAACACCTTCAAGTCTTGTCTTAAAATACAGGCAGTATTACATTTAGGGCAAATCACGGATGTCGGAATTATGCCGTGATTGGAAAAAACATCTAAACTTTTATCTTTATCGAGGCCAACAAGGCGGATTAGGTCTTCGAAATCAAGTTCACAAGATTGACACGTCATAACAGTAGAACGAAAATCACCACACTAACCAGAAACAGAAAGAAGTAGCCAAAGCAAGAAAAAGTAGCCAAAAAAAGCCAAGAAAAATCTCCAAAAAGGTAGTCCAAATAAACAAACCCACCGAAATTTATATACATACATATTAGAAAGTAGAAAATATTTTTTTAAAAAAAGTACATTTTATACAAATTTGCACAAGATAATATATATATTTTCTTATTCAGTTTTGATTGGTTATTCAATATATATTGCTGTTATAGCTGGGTGTGACTGGGTCAAAAAATGAATATTAACTGTCAATTGTCTTAGAGATGGGATCATTCTTGTTGCTCGTTTCTGTACTTTTTCTAGTTTTTCAATATCTTGTATCAAATAGGGACTATTAAATTGAATGCAGTATTTGAGGAGGGGTCTCACATATGAAATGTAAAGTTGCTTTATAATATTGGGTGATTTGTATTCAATGTGTGTGTGCATGAGATTGAGTCTAGCATTTGCTTTATTTCTGATTACCATACAGTGATTTGAGGGTTTAAGTTCATTTGTCACAGTGACACCCAAGTCTTTCTCTTTATCATCATTTTTAATCCAAAGTCCATTTCACGAATAGCATTAAAAATGTCTTCCAATTCAAATTCTATATCAGTCAAATTTCCGCAGCATTTATCATCAGCAGAGTGGGGTGAACCTTTGTGGTAATTGGACGTATCTAGATTTGCCTGTTAACAAAAAGTTCAAATTCTTTATTACTGAAACCAAGAGTGTGGTGTTAAAATTTTTTTTTGCGGCTGCAGTTGAGATTTATCCTGCATTTTGGAATTAGTTTTTGACTGGTATAAGATAAGAACATAAGAAATTTTTATAGTGGCACACTAGGGGCCACTTCGGCCTATCGAGGTGGCTCCACTATGTAAAAACTGCCTGTACATTGGCAAACCAATTTTTACAAAACTAATTAAGTATCAATTTAAAACTAATTAATTATCAATTTAAAACTAAAGATAGAATCTCTGGATCCAGAGGATCAAAGTCATAATAGGCTACTATCCATAAATATGTTACATACTATATCTATTTATAACTGACATGCAAATATATCAGATCCAAAGAATCCAGTCAATTTCATTATGGTACCCATCAATACCAGTACCTTGCCAACCAAAAATAAGTCAGGGTCCATATCAATTGCAGACCAAGTCACAATTTACAACCATATACATTACAATATATATACTTAGGAGGAAAAGTGTAGGTGTGGCTGTAAAGACTGTACAGTAATGTAGAAATGTGTGTGCACCATTTTGGGTCTCCCATTTAAAGGTGTTTGTGGGGCAAGTGAAGATCTTGAGTTTTTCAATACCTCACACTACTATGGGGGGCACTGCTCAGCAGAGGAATCTCTTTAAATGGGTGTGTAAGGACAGAGTATCCCCTAACCCAAGATGCTGCCTCCCTATATCCCACAACACCTGTGATGAGCTGTGGGATCTATCCACCCAAATGCACATAATATATATGAACTAAACTAGTACTATTCATGCAATAAAAATGGGCTTAAACACCATCACCAGATGTCCCTTGCAGACATCAAATTATCCAACCTTCTTTTGAAAGAATCAAGTGTATCTGAAGTCACCACTTCTTCTGTCAGACTGTTCCAAAACTTAATTACTCTGTTTGTAAAACTGTTTTCTTAAATTTGTTCTATATCTTGGCTTAAATAATTTCATACTATGACCTCTAGTCTGGTTATTGTGATCTTTAATGAAAAGAGACTCAAAATCTATCTTATCCAACCCTTTTATCATTTTATACACCTCTATCACATCAACCCTTAACCTCCTCCTTTTTAATGAGAATATGCTTAGATACGCCAGTCTTTCCTTATATGTCAATTGTCTTAGAGATGGGATCATTCTTGTTACTCGTTTCTGTACTTTTTCCAGTTTTTCAATATCTTTTATCAAATAGGGACTATTAAATTGAATGCCGTATTCGAGGAGGGGTCTCACATATGAAATGTATAGTTGCTTTATAATATTGGGTGATTTGTATTCAATGTGTGTCTGTATGAGATTGAGTTTAGCATTTGCTTTATTTCTGATTACCATACAGTGATTTGAGGGTTTAAGTTCATTAGTCACAGTGACACCCAAGTCTTTCTCTTTATCATTTTTAATCCAAATTCCATTCATATTGTATTCAAATTCTGGATTTTTTGGCCCAATATGCATAACCTTGCACTTATCAACATTAAATTTCATCTCTCACTTATCTGCCCAGGCTGTTACTCTGTCTAAGTCTTTTTGTATTGTCATTGCTCCTGCTACAGACTTAACATTATGGCCTAATTTTGTATCATCAGCAAATTTTGAGGTTTTACATGATAGGCCCTTCTCTAGATCATTTATATAGACAACAAAAAGCAGAGGTCCCAGAACAAACCCCTGTGGGACTCCGCTCAATACGGGTCTCCAAGTAGACTTATTTCCATTTAGATGAACTCTGTTTTCTATTTCTCAGCCATTCTTCTATCCAATCAGCTGTATGACCTCTTATACCATGGGCTCTAACTTTTACCAACAATCTTGCATGAGGAACAGTATCAAATGCCTTTGCAAAATCTAAGTATACTATATCTACTGGCTCTTTATTGTCCAAATGCAATAGGACTCCATCATAAAATTCATCATAAAATTCAATCAAGTTGGTTAGACAGGACCTTCCATTTCGAAAGCCATGCTGGCTATCATTTATAAGGTTGCACTCTTCAAGGAACTCAGTAACTTTACCTCTAATGATACTTTCGAGTAATTTGCAAATAATGGAGGTGAGGCTGATGGGTCTGTAGTTTTTTGCCAAGTTTCTATTTCCTTTTTTAAAGATTGGAGCCACATTTGCTTTCTTTCAATCCTCTGGAATTTCAGTACATATCAATGATTTATTAAAATTAATGGTTCTTTTGCATTATCCTCCCAACACTAATTTTTTTATATGATGTTGGTTTGGTTTTGGTACTTTATTTTCCTTCATTATAAAAAAAAATTAGTGTTGGGATTAGGTTAGGTTAAAAACAGCCCACCACAGGCGTTAGCCGGCTTCAAGTTAGGTTAGGTTAGGTTAACCCTTTCATGCCCAAATTAAGTCAAAAAGTAAAGAAAAAAAATTGGGATATAAAAATCATTTAATTGGACCCAAAATAACTGAAAAATATATTTTACAAAGTTTTATTATTCATAATTAATAAAATACGAAATGTGTTAAATTTCACACATTGGGAACTGGAAGGTATTATTGAATTTTCACACATTGGGAACTGGAAGGTTAACGATGAAAATTTCACACACTGGGCATTAAAGGGTTAAGAATATTTATTCATATAACTAATGATGTAATTTCAGAATATTTTGCTCTTTCACGATTAAAAATTAAAAGTGTTTTGCTAACATACTTTATTTTCCTTCCATTATAAAAAAAAAATTAGTGTTGGGAGGATAATGCAAAAGTACCAAAATAATTTCTAGTGCCTGTGCTATATTCTTTTTGGCAGCTTTTATGACTATTGGATGCATTTCATCTGGCCCTAGAGATTTTTCCATTTTTAATTTATCTATTGCTTTTAGGATATCTAGTTTTGTCACCCTTAATTCATTTATTTCTCTATCTTGTCCTGGTAGTATAAGATCAGGAATATTATTTAAATTTTCATTTGTGAATACTGATGAGAAGTATTTGTTTAGTTCTTCAGTTATTTCAAGATCATCATCTATAGTTTTATCATCTATATGGAGGGGGCCAATTTTCTTTTTCACTCTACTTTTCAAATTGAAGTGACTGAAAAACTTCTTAGGATTGTTTTTTGAATTGGCTAGGCTTTTTTCCAGGTCTCATTTGCTATCTCTGATTACTTTCTTGCAAATGCTTCTTTTACTTTTATATATTTCGGAGTCTGTGCCATTTTTAGTTCTTTTGAATTTATGAAATGCCTTTGTTTTTTCTCTGATTGTTCTTTTTACATTGCAGTTTATCCAAGGTTGTTTTTTATTTTTTCCAGTTCTGATTTTACACTGTGGGATATGCTTCCTTTGTATGTTCATTATTATACTTTTAAATTTTTCCCACATACTAGTTACTCTCTGTTCAGTTTTTCCTGTACTTGTTTGTTAAAAGATCTTGGCAGAAAATGACATGGCCTGAAGTTGAATTCAAAAGTATATTTTTCTAGTGTATTTTGGTGAGCTCTGTTCAAATATAACCTTCATTTCCTGTGCAAATGAACAGAAGTACGTGTTTGGGCCATGCAATGATAACTGTATTTCTGTTCATTTGCGCAAGAAATGAAGGTCATATTCAAACAAAACACACCAAAATACACTTGAAAAATGTATTTTTGACTGCATTTTATACCACAGGAAACGTGCAAAACACCTCAGAATTAACCAGAAAAGTTTGCTCTCATCATTTTTGTTTAAACTAACGAAAATATCACTACTTAACCTAACCAATCATCAAGGGCATACAGGCACACTTGGGGCCACTTTGGCCCAGCGAGGTGGCTCCACAATGTAAAAACTGTGTGTACATTGGCAACAACCAATTTTTACAAAACTAATTAAGTATCAATTTAAAACTAATTAAGTATCAATTTAAAACTAAAGATAGAATCTCTGGATCCAGAGGATTAAAGTCATAATAGGCTACTATCCACAAATATGTTGCACTATATTACAGTACCCATCAATACCGGTACCTTGCCAACCAAAAATAAGTCACGGTCCATATCAATTGCGGACCAAGTCACAATTTACAACCATATACATTACAATATATATACTTAGGAGAAAAAGTGTAGGTGTGGCTGTAAAGACTGTACAGTAATGTAGAAATGTGTGTGCACCCATTTTGGGTCTCCCATTTAAAGGTGTTTGTGGGGCAAGTGAAGATCATGGGTTTTTCAATACCTCACAGTACTATGGGGGGCACTGCTCAGCAGAGGAATATCTTTAAATGGGGTGTGTAAGGACAGAGTATCCCCTAACCTAAGATGCTGCCTCCCTATATCCCACACCTGTGTTGAGCTGTGGGATCTATCACCCAAATGCACATAATATGAAATAAACTAGTACCATTCATGCAATAAAAATGGGCTTAAACACCATCACCAGATGTCCCTTGCAGACATTAAACTATCCAACCTTCTTTTGAAAGAATCAAGTGTATCTTAAGTCACCACTTCTTCTGTCAGACTGTTCCAAAACTTAATTACTCTGTTTGTAAAACTATGTTTTCTTAAATTTGTTCTACATCTTGGCTTAAATAATTTCATACTATGACCTCTAGTCTGGTTATTGTGATCTTTAATGAAAAGAGACTCAAAATCTATCTTATCCAACCCTTTTATCATTTTATACACCTCTATCATATCACCCCTTAACCACCACCTTTTTAATGAGAACATGCTTAGATACGCCAGTGTTTCCTTATATGTCAATTGTCTTATAGATGGGATCATTGTTGTTGCTCATTTCTGTACTTTTTCCAGTTTTTCAATATCTTGTATCAAATAGAGACTATTAAATTGAATGCAGTATTCGAGGAGGGGTCTCGCATATGAAATGTATAGTTGCTTTATAATATTGGGTGATTTGTATTGAATGTGTGTCTGCATGAGATTTGAGGGTTTAAGTTCATTATTCACAGTGACACCAAAGTCTTTCTCTTTATCATCATTTTTAATCCAAATTCCATTCATATTGTATTCAAATTCTAGATTTTTTGGCCCAATATGCATAACCTTGCACTTATCAACATTAAATTTCATCTCCCACTTATCTCCCCAGGCTGTTACTCTGTCTAAGTCTTTTTGTATTGTCATTGCTCCTGCTACTGACTTAACATTATGGCCTAATTTTGTATCATCATCAAATAGTATACTTAGATTTTGCAAAGGCATTTGATACTGTTCCTCATGCAAGATTGTTGGTAAAAATTAGAGCCCATGGTATAAGAGGTCATATAGCTGACTGGATAGAAGAAAAGCTGAGAAACAGAAAACAGAATTCATCTAAATGGAAATAAGTCTACTTGGAGACCCGTATTGAGCGGAGTCCCACAGGGGTCTGTGCTGGGACCTCTGCATTTTGTTGTCTATATAAATGATCTAGAAAAGGGCCTATCATGTAAAACCTCAAAATTTGCTGATGATACAAAATTAGACCATAATGTTAAGTCAGTAGCAGGAGCAATGACAATACAAAAAGACTTAGACAAAGTAACAGCCTGGGCAGATAAGTGGGAGATGAAATTTAATGTTGATGAGTGCAAAGTTATGCATATTGGGCCAAAAAATCCAGAATTTGAATACAATATGAATGGAATTTGGATTAAAAATGATGATAAAGAGAAAAACTTGGGTGTCACTGTGAATAATGAACTTAAACCCTCAAATCACTGTATGGTAATCAGAAATAAAGCAAATGCTAGACTCAATCTCATGCAGACACGCATTGAATACAAATCACCCAATATTATAAAGCAACTATACATTTCATATGTGAGACCCCTCCTTGAATACTGTATTCAATTTAATAGTCCCTATTTGATACAAGATATTGAAAAACTGGAAAAAGTATAGAAATGAGCAACAAGAATGATCCCATCTCTAAGACAATTGACATATAAGGAAAGACTGGCATAGCTAAACATGTTCTCATTAAAAAGGTGGTGGTTAAGGGGTGGTATGATAGAGGTGTATAAAATGATAAAAGGGTTGGATAAGAGATTTTGATTCTCTTTTCATTAAAGATCACAATAACCAGACTAGAGGTCATAGTATGAAATTATTTAAGCTAAGATGTAGAACAAATTTAAGAAAACATAGTTTTACAAACAGAGTAATTAAGTTTTGGAACAGTCACACTTGATTCTTTCAAAAGAAGGTTAGATAGTTTGATGTCTGCAAGGGACATCTGGTGATTGTGTTTAAGCCCATTTTTATTGCATGAATGGTACTAGTTTATTTCATATATATTATGTGCATTTAGGTGATAGATCCCACAGCTCAACACAAGTGTTAGGGGATACTCTCTGTCCTTACACACCCCATTTAAAGAGATTCCTCTGCTGAGCGTGCCCCCTATAGTACTGTGAGGTATTGAAAAATGATCTTCACTTGCTCTACAAACACCTTTAAATGGGAGACCCAAAATGGGTGCACACACATTTCTACATTACTGTACAGTCTTTACAGCCACACCTACACTTTTCCTCCTAAGTATATATATTGGGATAATATTCGTTTTAATGCCCATTCAAACTTAATATTTTTAGTCAGATATACCTGTAAGCAGTTCAAATGCTTTACAATGACGGTATTTTTTTGTTTGGGAACTTAATAATAACAGAGATATAGGTCTGTGCAATAAAATATATTTCCTGTTTTGGCTATAATGTACTTTTTTCATAAAATATTTTTCCTGATTGGGCTATTTTTTCGCTACTCTGCGACTTAATTAGTTGGTTGGGTTTTGTTCTGGCTATTTTCTTTTTCTAATTGGATTCAGTTTAGTGGTGGTTGTGATAGAATTATGGCGTGCCATTTGTGTGATTTTGACTTTGAGAACTTGATTTGTCATGTGCCCTAGATGAAGACAAAGGATTGGATGTTTTTATCAATTATGGTGTTATTCTCTCATCCTTAACTTGTCTGAAATGTGACAGTGAGTGCCTAATACAAAAATATCAGAAGATATTTAGGTGAAATAACCAATATTAACCGGTTAGGTTAATTGAATGCCTAGTTAGGTCAACTGTACACCCTTGGTGATTGGTTAGGTTAAGTTGTGATATTTTCGTTAGTTTAAGTGAAAATGATGAGAAACTTTTCTGGTTAATTCTGGTGTGTTTTGTACGAAACTGCCATCTGTTTCCTGTGCAAATGCGTAGTTTTTGAGATGATGATATCTCAAACTACGCATTTCCACAGGAAATGAATGGCAGATTCATGCAAAACACCTCAAAATTGACCAGAAAAGTTTGTTCTCATCATAAAAATAGACTGGGAGTAAAAATGAATAATTACCATATTGTAATGTATATGGTTGTAAATTGTGACTTGGTCTGCAATTGATATGGACTGTGACTTATTTTTGGTTGGCAAGGTACTGGTATTGATGGGTAATGTAATGAAATTGATTGGATTCTTTGGATCTGATATATTTGCATGTCAGTTATAAATAGATATAGAGTGTAACATATTTGTGGATAGTAAGTAGCCTATTAAGACTTTGATCCTCTGGATCCAGAGATTCTATCTTTAGTTTAAATTAATAATTAATTAGATTTAAATTGATAATTAATTAGTTTTGTAAAAATTGGTTGTTGCCAATGTACAGGCAGTTTTTACTTAGTGGAGCCACCTCGATGGGCCGAAGTGGCCCCTAGTGTGCCCACTATAAAAATTTCTTATGTTCTTATCTTTTAGTATTATCATCTAGGGCACATGATGAATCAAGTTCTCAAAGTCGAAACCACATGAATGGCACATCATAATTCTATCACAAACACCACCAAACTGAATCCAATTAGAAAAAAAATAGCCAGAACAGAAACCAACAAACTAATTAAGTCGCAGAGTAATATGACATCATACCACCCCCAATTACAAATATACTAGATATATATATATTTATATTATTAGTATTATTATTATTTTCTTTAATAGTTTGCACAAAAAATGAGTGACAAATTTGAATAAAGCGACTAAAACTACCTCATAAAAAGTTATTTTGATTTACAGGTCCAGCCCATGTCATTTAAAACATATTAACCTTCATTTCTTGCAGAAATACAGTTGTCATTGCATGGCCCAAACATGTATTTCTGTTCATTTGCACAGGAAATGAAGGTTATATTTGAACAGAGCACACCAAAATACACTAGAAAAATATATTTTTGAATTCAACTTCAGGCCATGTCATTTTCTGCATAATGACCATTTTTGGTGATGACTGTGGCCTAGCCCATCTCATTGGGCTAGGCCTAGCCTTAGTGTGCCCTATACCCTAAGCCCTAGGGTATAGGTTATATTTACTTTCCTACATTTTCCAGCCAATCATGAGTAAAGGAGTAACTGCTAAAAGTACTAAAAGGTTACGGGTGGATTTTAAGACCCTTGAGTCGGCTTGCAGTGATGACTTGATGGATTTGAGTAAGATCATTAAGCAAACTGACCGTGCTATCACTTCTTTTTGCAAGAAAAGTTCCAATGAAGTTGCTCAAAGATTTGATACTCAGGAACCATCTAGTCTTACTCAACCCCTGAATTATCCTACATCTTTCACTAGACCTGCTATCAATAGTCCTGGACCTAATATTCCTATTGAGCATGTGTCTTATATTTATTTGAATAGCAAAGATTTGTCAGTTCCCTTAACCAAACTTAGTCCTTTTGGGGTTAAGAAGTCTATAGAGCTTATTTGTGGTGGACCAGTGAAATCTGTCACCTATTGTAGGTCCGGCTCATTACTCGTGAATACCATCAACTCAAGACAGTCTCAGGCTCTTTTGGATACCAAATCAATTATAAATGGTCTTTATGAAGTTGAGGCTAAGATTGCTTATAATTTGAATAAAATTCAGGGTATTATTTTTGCCCTGGAACTCCTTAATTTATCAACTGAGGAAGTTTTGACTGAATTAGTCGTCTACCAATTCTGTACTTGGTATAAAATGGTTAAATAAAGGTTGAGAGAAGATTCTTACTTCTCTTTTAGTATGTACTTTTGGTGGGACTACTCTTCCTAGCAAACTATTCTGTGGATATTTAGCATATGATGTCAAGCAGTATTACCCTAATCCCTTATTTTGTTTTAAGTGTTGGAGGTATGAGCATGGGACAAGAACCTGCACAAATAGTAACATATATCTTAAATGTGGACAAGATCATGATAAAGAGACCTGTGTATTATCTGATAAGAGATGTTTCTTGTATTAATTGTAAAGCTTCTCATTTAGTTAATTCTCGATAGTGTCCCCATTGGATCAGAGAGAGTGAGATTATTCATATCAAAATTGATGATGATTTGTCTTTTCCTGAAGCTAGACGTAAGTACTTTTCTCAGTTATCCCCTCAGATCTCCTCTGCATCTTATGCTCAAGTAGGTAGCTACCCAGAATTTGTCTAAATCTCTTACATATGTATCAGTTGGAACTCAGTGTGAATTGTATCCAGCCAGTAATGCATCTTCCAAGGCTACAAGTAATACTACTACTAATACTACCATTTCTCCTATAAAGAGTTTACTCAGCTCATCCAATGACATCCCAAACTTTTCTATCTGGGATATAATTAATGAATATGTACATTCCCTCATGCTTGGGAAACAAGGAATACCAAAGAGTCAAATAGATAGTAGGGATGGTTTTAGGATTCTCTTTGGAGATTAATTTCTTTTTACCACTTTTATTCATCATGTTTATGTCAGTGGAATTTGAGGGGCTTTCATAAAAGATATCCATTCCTTCAGACCTTGATAAGTGATCACAAACCTACTATCCTTGCTTTGCAAGAAACTTATCTTTGTCACGATGCTACTATTGGATTGAAGGGATATACTTGTGTTTGTAAAGATAGGACTAGGCAGGGTGGTGGTGTCCTCCTAGGGATACACAACTCCATCCCTTTTTCTCCTGTTGAAATTTGTTCAAATTTTGAGATTGTGGCAGCCAGAATTCACCTTAGGTCAGTGTCTTTTACTGTCTATTCCATTTATCTACCTCCGCATCTGAATCTTACAAGAAAGGAATTTGAGTGTGTCCTCTTGAAAGTGCCACAACCAGTCCTACTGATGGGAGATTTTAATAGCCATCATGTCTCCTGGGGTCCACAAAATAGTTGTATTAAGGGTAACTTACTGGCAGAACTGTTTACTGATCTAGATTTTTTTTTTTTTTGAACTCTCCAGTCCCAACTTATTCTGAATTTAGGGGACACTTTTCAAGCATTGACTTAACAGTTGCCTCTTCTGGTTTATTTCAGCAACTATCTTGGACTGTGTTACCAGACTTATATGACAGTGATCATTTCCCTATTATTCTTGACACTTTTGAGTTGTTGGTTTTTAAGAGGCCAAAATGGAAGATAGGTAGTTCTTTATTAACCTTTGAAGCCAATCTCTCTCTCTTCCTCCAGTTGATTTTTGTAGAAGTGCTGATGAAATGATTGTAATATAACAAACTCACTCATTGCTTGTGCATCTAAATATATTCCCCACTCTTCGTCAACAGTGAACTTTTAAATATAATAAATACTGGTGGAATGATACTGTGCTGAAGCTCTTAGAGTTAAAAAGAGAGCATTTAGACTTTTTGTTGGTAATCCCATACAAGAAACATTGGTAATCTATCAAAAAACAAAGCATTGGCTCGTAGGGTTGTCAGACTCTCTAAGAGGAACTCACGAAGGGATTTCGTATAGTCTATATTGTCACATTCCACAGTGAGTGAGGTTTGGAATAAAATACAGCATTTTAGTGCTAATAGGGGATCTAGGGGTTCTTTGGTTTTAAAGTCTGAAGGTGTTTTATATGCTATAATGTTTCAGACCAACAAAGACCCTAGGATCCACTCATGGCTGGTCTACCTAACTGTGTTCATAATTGTGTATTCTGCATGTCCTCCGTGGTGGTGGAGGGGACCTACAATTTTACGTGGGTTCCGAACCACAAAGAACATAAGAAATGTTTTATAGTGGGCACACTAGGGCCACTTCGGCCCATCGAGGTGGCTCCACTATGTAAAAACTGCCTGTACATTGGCAACAACCAATTTTTACAAAACTAAATAATTATCAATTTAAAACTAAAGATAGAATCTCTGGATCCAGAGGATCAAAGTCATAATAGACTACTATCCACAAATATGTACACTCTATAATAATCTATATCTATTTATAATTGACATGCAAATATATCAGATCCAAAGAATCCAGTCAATTTCATTATGGTATCCATCAATACCAGTACCTTGCCAACCAAAAATAAGTCAGGGTCCATATCAATTGCGGACCAAGTCACAATTTACAACCATATACATTACAATATATATACTTAGGAGGAAAAGTGTAGGTGTGGCTGTAAAGACTGTACAGTAATGTAGAAATGTGTGTGCACCCATTTTGGATCTCCCATTTAAAGGTGTTTGTGGGGCAAGTGAAGATAAGGAGTTTTTCAATATCTCACAGTACTATGGGGGGCACTGCTCAGTAGAGGAATCTCTTTAAATGGGGTGTGTAAGGACAGAGTATCCCCTAACCCAAGATGCTGCCTCCCTATATCCCACACCTGTGTTGAGCTGTGGGATTTATCACCCAAATGCACATAATATGAAATAAACTAGTACCATTCATGCAATAAAAATGGGCTTAAACACCATCACCAGATGTCCCTTGCAGACATTAAACTATCCAACCTTCTTTTGAAAGAATCAAGTGTATCTGAAGTCACTACTACTTCTGTCAGACTGTTCCAAAACTTAATTACTCTGTTTGTAAAACTATGTTTTCTTAAATTTGTTCTACATCTTGGCTTAAATAATTTCATACTATGACCTCTAGTCTGGTTATTGTGATCTTTAATGAAAGAGACTCAAAATCTATCTTATCCAACCCTTTATCATTTTATATACACCTCTATCCTATCACCCCTTAACCTCCTCCTTTTTAATGAGAACATGCTTAGATACGCCAGTCTTTCCTTATATGTCAATTGTCTTAGAGATGGGATCATTCTTGTTGCTCATTTCTGTACCTTTTCCAGTTTTTCAGTATCTTGTATCAAATAGGGACTATTAAATTGAATGCAGTATTCGAGGATGGGTCTCACATATGAAATGTATCTATTGGTCTTTTTTGTAGTTTATAAGAATTTTTTCTATTTGTAACTGGGGACAACTACTTTTGTATCTGCAAATTTAGATATCTTACTATCCACTCTTCTCCAAATCATTTAGATGCACATTAAAGAGTAGTGGATTTAACACTGACCCTGTGGTAACCCACTTTTCAATTGTTGCCACCCTGATTCATGGCTATTTAAAATTACTCTGTTCTGCCTTGTAACCATTCTTCTACTCAATTAGGTTAGTAATTATGGCCTATGGATCTAGTATCTTTGAACTGCATTTGGCCATTTACTGAATAAAAAAATTTATAACTTAGAATAAAAAAAATTTAAACATCAGGTTTTAATAAAAATAGTTTGTGAGAAATGAATTTACAGTATTTCAATAAGTTATTGATGATGAGTCTGTTATTAATCACAATTAATATTTAGCCATTAAATTTAGGTAAAGAAATGATGGAAAATCTTTTGTAAAGCACTTCTAAAGGTTGCATTAAAAAAAAATAACCAATGTGAAGAAGCAGGGAGTTTATGAATTGGATATGAAATTAATTAATGGAAGCACTTTGGATCCAAATTGAGAAGTTTGGCAGAAATTTGCTAGATCTGGTGAATCACTTTTTGGATCACCTGAAGATCTGTCACTCCAGCCTTTTTTTAGTTAGCTTTATAAGGCTAACTAACGAAAATATCACAACCTAACCTAACCAATTGTTAGGTCAACTGTACGCCCTTGATTGACAATTGGTTAGGTTAGGTCATGATATTTTTGTTAGTTAGCCTTATGAAGCTAACTAAAAAAGGCTGGCTAGGGTGATGGATCTTCAGGTGATCCCACTTTTCTTGGTAATAGTATTAAGGGAGTAAGGAGAGATTGAGGAATGGATTTTATTAGAGCACAACCTCTTGCCTTATACTATGGTCTTCATTAGGTCACTTGGGCGTGAGTATAATAAAGACTGAAAACCACTATCAGTCCATTGCTTGCTTATTATACAGACAATCCATAAAAAATTTCAGAGTTAATGTCAGGTAGTAGTGTAGCCTTAGCTTTTAGGAGAAAATCACCCATATAAAGAGGGAGGTGCACATGCCTTAAATCTTGCATATGTTTGGTTGACAAGCAACAGTAGTTGGAGTTGTCCAAACTGTAGTTGTAGTCATTCTGGTAATAGGTCTGTGCCCTTGAGCATGGCCGTAACTACCTATGAGGTCACCGAGGTCCGGACCTCGGTAATTATTTCCTAAAAAAAAAAAAAAGAGACTGAACTGTGAAATATTGCTGCAGCTTTAATAAAAGTATTTTTGCTAACAGGTCCCTTTGTACAGTATTTAATTATAGACGGGTTTTGTGTTTAGTGTATAGCTTGGGTTGTGTTTGTAGATGTCATTTTGGTCTGAATTTTGCTCGTCCCACTGCATTAAAAAAAAATCTGGACCTCACTAATTTCTAAACCCTAGTTACGGCCCTGCCCTTGAGGTTCCTCAGCCCCCATGACCAACTTTTGGAGTCAGAAGTTAAAAAAAAACTGGTGTTCCCAAAACTTAATATTTACCATAGCATCATAGCTACTTCATTTAATAAAAGGTTCCCAGTTATTTTAGATAATGGAATTTAACCACACTTGGGGCATTCCAAGACAAATCATGCAGTGCATGACACCATGTACCATCTTCAATTTTCCTACAATATTGGTATGTCACTGTCTAAACCAACAATCTCCAAATATAAAATTATAGCTCAATTGGAGTTATGGTTCAAAATTTCCAGAAATTATTCAAAGTAGTTACCAGTCAAAATGTCCCCTAGCCAAAAGTATTGAAGTGATGTTTAATAATAGAATGAGGTCCACTGGTCCTTGTATAGAATACTATATAACTGATGAAACTAACCATTTTAACCTAACCAATCAGGGGTGCATGACTCCAGATTCCTGGGATCTTGGGAGCATTGCTCCAGTAAATTTGACCATGAGAAAAAGTAAATTTGGGTTTGGGTTTTGTTCATCCGCTAGACATTATGCAATTTTTTTGCGTATACGTTCTTGTACAAACCAATTTTTTTAAATTACAAATTTAGTTATTTTAAGTTTAGTTGGTAATTCCATATTTAACAATTATTTTTATTTTTTGTTAAGCTTCAATGTTTTGATAATTAAAATTTTATTAAAACGTATATTTTTTTAATATAAAATTATCAGGATTGGACTATGTTCCATTGATCTCGGCCAGGTTTGATAAATTGGCCAGATAATTACTTGTGCGGTTTTAAGTAATCCACCATGACTCTAGAATTGAAAAGTTTAGTTAAGTTTAAACTTACTTTTACTTACTTTAACTTACCTACTTTTACTTACTCTTCCTTACTTTTACTAAGTTTAAAGCACTTACTTTTACTTACTTTCATTGTACTATATTTACTTACTTTTACTCACTTTTACCATACTATATTTACTAACTTTTACTTATTTTGTATTTTTTCAGGTAGTCAATAATCAATAATGGATCCTAATATTGATGAAGTTGGAGAGAAAAGTGAGGGTGTTAAAAGGGGTTACTTTTGTGGTCAATGCAAGAACAAATATTCAAAGAAGCAAAACTGGGAGGAACATTTTAATTCCAAAAAAATATTTGTTACAATACAAGAGGTCCCAGAGTTTGGGCCCACAGCTTAGATATTGCAGTAAAGAAATACCAGGATGAAGTGCAGCAAAGAGATACGGCAAAGCAGTCATTTAGTTTGTTCACAAAATGTGCTAGTGCTAGACCTCAGAAAAATTAACCAACTTCATCAACTGCTAATCTAGAAAATGAAACTTTTTCACTAGATGTTTCACAGACTGAAGAAAGTGCTTCTCCTCCACCTAAGAAACAAAAGGTAAGTGAGGAATCTGCGCATCAGACTAACAAAACTGCTTTAGAGGAATTTGAAAATTCCCAAATCCAGAAGACATTGAATGCAATTTTGCGCCTAACAAAAGAAACTCACCAAGCTGTTGTGGTTAATAAAGAGAAGAGTCAAAATATGCCTTCAAGTTCAAGTGTTGCATCCAAATCTAATAAAGCAAAAAGCAACAAATTTGACATTTCCATAGTCCATTTAAGCAAGTGTAAATCAATACATTGCTGCTGCAATGAATAAATAAACTTAAGGTGAGTTATAAACTGTACATTATTGTATTATTATGTTTAGCTAAAACAATTTGTAATTGGTATGTCATCAATTCAAGAGTTTACTATCATTAACCTATCTAGTGGTGTAAGGGGAAAAAAAGTAAATTCAGAGCTGTGCTCCAGTAAATTTTTTCAAATCTGGAGTCATGCAGGGGTGTACAGTTGACAACCAGCTATTCAATAATTTTCCCATAGGCTTTGGTTAATTTTATTAATTGAAACCTATGGGAAACCTTTGTGGCATAAAATTTTTTTAATAAAAATATCGCAACTTAACCTAACCAATCATCAAGGGTGTACAGTTGACCTAACTGGGCATTCAGTTGACCTAACTTTGATATACTGTACCTAACCAATCATCATACTACTGAATGCTAACATAAAAAATTATGAACTCGAGGTGGGGCTATTTTGCGGCGCTAACTGTAGGTATTGCTCACAGTTGGATTGGGAAAAATGTTTTTGGAGGAAAACGCTTATGAAAGCTAGATTAACACTTGCTGTAATGTGTGACTTCACTAGCCACGTGCCCTTGAAGAGAGATATTGAGCCCATAAATTTGCACGGAAACAAACTCTTCTGCTTGTTTTTTGGAAATTTGCGTTTGCACATGAAAATGTCTCGATCACTACAGAAATAAAGGGTCTGGGAACACACTGGACTGTTTCGCATATGGGGAATGAGACTGTGTTCTTGAAAAATCTGAACTGCTCATGAATCGTCTAAAATTTTCAACATTTCAATGTAGCCTAGGTCACAACTTTCACAAATCTCACTGCATATGTTTACGTGACAAAAATTAAAAATGAAAGAAAGACCTCAGCTATATCAAAGGCTGAGTTTTTTGTGACTAAATGGTCAGGAAAAAAACTTGGTAAGTTCTTTAAAATTCCTAATTAGCTGTCATTGGTTCATTAAGGCGTGGTTGTTTTTGAGTGTTTAATAGCCTACTATTGGTTAAAAAAAAGGTGCACCATGATTGGTCATCCACACATTTCCAGAAAATTGTCTGAAAGTGAGGATGTCTTATGCCTGCTGGCAGGTCACGAAACAAAAAAATGGTTAAAACTTAAAAAATCAAAAACTTCATTAATTTTGAATTGCGGGAGTCTGGCTTTCAACAAATTTATTCTATTACTGTATACTACCGAATGCTAACATAAAAAATTATAAACTCGAGGTGGGGCTATTTGCTGCATATTAACCACTAACCAATCATCAAGGGTGTATAGTTGACCTAACCAGACATTCAATTAACCTAGCCAGGTTACTTTAGAATGGGGATGTTTTGGCTAGGGGACATTTTGACTGGTCACCATAAGTACAGTATATCCTAGGGCTCCACTACTATGATTTCCTTTGGATGGAAAAATTAAATAATTTTAATGCCATGCTGGATATTTGGACTTGACATGGTATAAATTATGTACAGTACTTCTTTCTTATCCAGCATATATCATCTTTATGTGGAAAATAATAATAATAATTTGGACTTCTTGAAGAGGTCAAGAACCTAATTTGATAATCATCAAACTTCTCTGAAGTATCTAAAATTATTCCAAGCCAAACTATATCATCATTTTGGATATGGAGGCTGAGGAAGTATGAAATTGCTTAAAAATAGGCAGAAAAATTCAAGTAAACATACTTTACTCAAAATATTTTTTTAGTGTATAACTGAGCAGTTAACCTTGGACTGGGTCATTAATCCAACCTTATCCATAGGACCATGATGATGATAAAATTTTATGCATTTTTCTCAGCCTTTTTTTGTCAAAGATTTGGATCTTTCATAGAACCTAGATGTAGTAGATTATACATTACTAGTGGGGGAAGATATCTCTATATTTCAGTACCCCCAGAGTAAGGTCAGCATAACCTCTGTTAACCCTTTAACACCAAACTTTTTTGTAGGGTTGTCTAAATGCGTGTATTTGAAACTGTACGTATTTGACCCAGTAGGCTTTAAAAAGTTGGTAATTATATAGAAAACGGCGCAACCTGAAGTATGATGTAAAAAACATTTTATTAGGTCAATTTCGATGTGCTGAAGCCAAATCTGTTAACCATTTGGTGTGCAAATGCTTCAAATTAGAGTAAATGTTATTTATATTTTACTCTTATTTTGAAGCATTTGCCTAAAAAATGGCTAACAAGCACATGAAAACTAACCTAACCTAACCTAACCTAACCTAGTGATCAGAGACTTCATTTTTTCCTCAAAGCTGCGGCAAAGTTGTATCCTCCCAATGTTTAAGTTAAAGGTAAGTTGATTTGATTATTTTACTCTTAGGTTAGGTTAGTTTTCATGTGCTTGTTAGCCATTTTTTAGGCAAATGCTTCAAAATAAGAGTAAAATATAAATAACATTTACTCTAATTTGAAGCATTTGCACACCAAATGGTTAACAGATTTGGCTTCAGCACATCGAAATTGAGCTAATAAAATGTTTTTTACATCATACTTCGGGTTGCGCCATTTTCTATATAATTACCAAAAAGTTAAATGAAATTTGTCCCCTTCCCCATTAAAATATGTTGACAGTTTATGTAAAAATTGAACAAGATATGAATTGCATAAAGCTTTAGACAGTCAGCCTAAAAATTTTATAAATAAAAACCTTTTATTTGAACTTTATATCATCACAAGCCAGTATAGATATTTTACTTGTTCTAAAGATAGGCCTATAATAATGAAAATGATTAAACTGTTTGAAAGAATTGTGTGTAGTTATAGCTAAGTTTTCATGACACATTGTAATAGAATAATTTTCTTTTTTATTTTCCTTGCCTTTGCCTTGTATCTGCTTTGGAAATGTACTAGGCAGTCATCGTTTATCACAATTTCGATTTAACACACAAATTTTTCTGAAAAAAAATTCAAATATCGCAACGTGTGTTTCATATTATTGCAAGTCAACACGAGGCAAAATTCAAAATTGGTGTGACATTTCCAGCTGTGTGGTGGCCAAGCTCCACTCAGGATGTGCAGCAGCAATGCATTTTAATTCTATTACGTGTGTATTCCGCCATGTGCCCAGGGAGGAGGGAACTTTCATACTTGCAAAATTTTTGTTGTTGCCTCAGAGACCATCCCAAACTGTGCAAAATGAGTGCCAAGAGACCTGCTAGTACTCGGCGAAGCACCTCTGTTGCCAAGAAGCATCGCAAGACAGTTACTTTACAGGTGAAATTGGACATTATCAAGAGGCATGAGCGTGATGAAGGAACAACTCAAATTGGGTGTGCACATGGAATGGCCCCTTCCACTGTGCATTCGATCATCAAGAGTTCGACCAACATAAAGGAAATTGCCCAGACTGTAACCACCTCTAGTGCTTACTAGACTATCAAGAGTCAAAGATAGTGTGATGCAGAACATGGAGTGCTTACTGACTGTGTGGATTGAAGATCAAGCACAGCAGAACATGCCTTGATCTCTTGCTCTGATTCAGGAGAATGCATGCACTTTGTGGAGTGATTTGTGAGAGCAGGATGGAGGTGAGGGCACGAGAGCAGAAACTTTCATGGCCAGTCGCGGGTGGTTTGAGTGGTTCAAGAGGCTTGCCAACCTGCACAACATCAAGACCACAGGAGTGTGGCAGAAAGTGTTGCCTGAATGTGTCCATGATTTTCCAGGGGTTGCTGATGTGCTTGAAATAAGGAAGGAGATCATTGTGCTGGTGAGGCAGGTGGGCTTCAATGAAGTTGAGGAGTTGCTGGATAGCCATGGAGAAGACCTGAGCAATGATGACCTAATCCAATTTGAACAACAACGTGAACAGGAGCAAGAGGAAGCAGAGTTGCCACTCTCTGTAAGATGTCTAAACCTGAAGACCTTAAGACAGATCCTGGACATCTTTGAGCAGGGGGTGGATTTTGTGCAAGAAAATGACCCAAATCTGGAAAGAAGCAGCAACTTCTGCCACTCTATTAATGATGCTCTTCAGTGCTACACAGAGTTATACGAAACTCACAAGAAAAAGACTATCCAACCCACCCTCTAATCATTCTTTAAGCCCACCAATGATGACAGCATCCAGACAGTGTCAAGTGGAGGGGCAGACAATCCTGCGGCTCTGCTTGAGTGACTCGTACACAAACCTTCATTTTCCTTCAGCCTCAGGGAGGAACCAACCACTTTGAGTGGCCCCTTCACTCGCTAGCTGGCTCATCTCCACCAACACTACACTTACCAGCCACTTCGTCTCCACCATTTGGTGAGTAAAGACTTGCATTTTATAGATGCAGAATGTGAGAACATTAGAAAATTAATTTCCCAATGTCATGTACCTAATTATGTACATTATTTATTACTGTATGTTTACTTTTTAATGTTTTGTATGCATTTATTTACTATTTGTGTGTATTTCCAATTGTCCTAATGTTTGGTATCTATTTGTGGTAGTACTTGTGTATTTTTGTGCTTATGTCCAAAAAACCACCCCAGGTAACCAAAAATTTCTTCCCTGGAATGCATCCCCACTTAATACACGAGTTTGTATGGGAAAGTGTGTTTCAAACATTACAGCCCTTTTTAGGAATGCAACCCTTGCGATAAGTGAGGACTGCCTTATATTCCTTTCAGATTCAGACAAGCTAACAGGAATTAGTGGAATGAAACTCCATCCTTGTCAATGGAAATTAATAATTCTGTAGGTATCTGGCATTAGTGTAGATGCAGATTTTTACAATACGATAATTATATCTTGTGCTTTTGGGGTTTCTGACTTAGCTTAATTGATTAACCCCAGTATAGTTCAGTATTTGTGTCAGTGATCTATTCTGAAGTATATTTAGCTTAGTATGATATATCCTAGATCTTTCATGACTTGTGTGTGTTGTCTAAGCTCTGTTGGTTAATCAACTGTTTCCTCTGTAATGGATGAAAATACTATTTTCCCTGTGTTCTTTTGTATGTGATAGCTTTACAGAAATACTTTACCAATTTATTTTTTTCTTGGGGAAACTCATCACTTGGCTGTAAATTTTTGTAATTTCATGTTATTAACGTAAAATGAAATTTAAACATTGTCGAAGACATTATTGTATTCTAAAATTTTGAAAGAGTTGGGGTTTATACCAGGGTTGGCAAACCCCCAGGTTTTATCAAAAAAACTGCCTGGGGTTTTTCAGGTTTTATCAAGCTTTTTCATATTTTCAATGACCAAAATAGTATAAGAATAGAGTTAAATAACTGAGAACTTATTACAAAAATAATATTTACCATGAGTTGTATTTTCATTGGGCAGTTAGGTATACATTTTGCTTGAAAATAAAATGCTCAAATAATTAATGTTTGTAATATCTCAGTCAAGTTATGTGGATGTGAATCTGTTATTAATCCATATTTCATATTTCAGTAATGAATACTGTGCAGGAATTAATTTATTACATTATTTTATTAGTGACTCCTTGATTTATTTGAAAAAAAAAAAAAAAAACTGAAATAACCCAGCTGCTGCCTAAGGGTAATAACAAAATAGTGGCAAAATATGACAATCCAACACAACTTCACTGAACATAATGTGGTAGCGGGACTGAGACAAAGGGTGATGTGAGGGGTGCCGCGAGAGGGAGGGAGATGCGGGAGTGTTGGAGAGTGTAGAAAAAACTAGAATGGGCATTGGCATTGGGGGTGCACTGGATATGAATTTTTCATATCTGGCTGGATACTGGATATGCTGGATATGGCCATATCTATCTGGCTGGATATATATTTTTAGGTACGGTACCATATTATTTTTACGCTCATATTGCTATGTTTTGTTTTGCATTGGGGGCAAGCACCCCCCCAAATATAAGATAAATAATAATTTAAGTATATTCAGATGTTCAATTGTTTTGCTCTCTTTCAGGTTCTTGTATTGTATTAAACTATTAAGTATTAATCATGACAAGTTTTGTGTGGTCACTGTATACAATAAATGATCTTAGTGATATCACTGCAAAGTGTAATATTTGCCAAAAGATTATCAAACATGGGACGGAGAAAGGTGGCCAAAAGTCTTTTAGCACAACACCTCTTCATAATCATTTGAAGATTAATCACCCAAAAGAGTATGCTGAAGCCAAAAACAAAAATGACAAAAAAAGAATAGCTGCGACTGAATCAAAGGAAATAGGCATAGATAGAATATGGGATAGACCATCAACTTCTACTGGTAGTACTCTGAAAGAAAAGAAAATGGACCAAATGAGTAAGCAAATCTCAATAGAGGAAAGCTTTTAATGTAGAAAAATATGGGACATCAATGACTCCAGGTCTGTGATGATTCACCATAAAATTGGCATGATGATGGCTTTGGACAACCAGCCATTTACTTTAGTTGAAGATGATGGTTTTATTGATCTAATGGCCTACCTCCAACCCAGGTATCTCTTACTGAGCAGAAGGTACTTCTCTGATAATATAATTCCTCGTCTTTATAATTAGTTCAAGTCTAAAATTGCTCAGAAGCTGGAAGTAGTAAAGCATGTCAGCTTTTCTTCAGATATATGGACATTAGGGTGCCACACTCTATAGGGGCAGTTTTTAGAATTTGGAAATTTCGAATGGCCCTTAGTCATATTGTTTGGTTGGATGAGAAAACCCTAAATATGAAGTTTGAGCCCGATCGAAGTACATTTAGAGGTTCCGCATCGACCGTTTCTGTTGTACCGTGTGTTCGAAATAATGGATTTATCTGGGAAACCTGTAACCATGGCACTATTACATATATACAGGGTTGAAAAAAACCAAGAACCAATGGTTTTAAAAAAAAAAAAAAAAACTTAACTCAGATAACTCAATTAGGTACTGGTACTCAGAAATTAGAATTGCTGACTGTCTCATTTTTTAATTGGAAGATGTTAGATGTAAGAAGTGCTAACTTCACAAAAATGAAAATAAACCTAATAACAACATTTATATTTGTAGCTACATGCGTTTATATGTAATTGATACAGGTAACTTCAATCCTTTTATGTGCAATGCCACTATTAAATAGGCCTGCTAGTGCAAGGTAGCTATATTATATACTACCATACATACTAGGCTACCCTGAACTGATGGTTTTTAGGTCTTATCAATATAAATATAAGTTTTAGTTTTAGAGCTATTAGTTTATGAATTAAATAATTTGTGTTGTAAAAATTGAAATTATAAAAAAACAAAAAACCCAGAAAAACATGGTTTTTTTAAATGGTTTAAACCATGGTTTAAACCATTTGGGTTAAACCAGCCAACCCTGCATATATATTGCTATAATTTATGCATTTCATAAATTTAAATATTTATAATTAATATTTGCTTCTCATTGTATATATTTTCACTACTTTTCAGCATTGAGATCTGGCAACAGCGCAACGCCGGGTTAGTGTGGTGAGTCACACTGTCAGTCTTCAGTCAATCAGTCTCCTTCACGCATTCAACGCGTGATCATCTCGTGATGGCTACCGCAAGCTCACTGAGATCCAAGACCGAGATATGGCTAATCGGACACGCCAACCCAAGCCCCCTAACGGGAAACAGGTTACCTTCAAATGGTGAAGTGCTTCGCCGGTTTATACAGTTTCATAAGGTGCAAAAACAACTTCTAGCCGAGGCGGCGCGTAATGTGATCGTCGAGGTGTATACTTTCTGGGCTATGGCCAGAATCCCGACCATGACCTCCAAAAGCGCCGCGAAAACTGCTTAGACTTTACGACAATTGGCAGGCACTGCAGCGCAGCCGGAAGCGGTCCGGCGCCACAGGTGAGGCAGCCAGGGCGGCCTTCACCGAGGGACTCGATGACATTTTTGACGTGGCTCTCGACAACGCCCTCTCCGTCATCACCATCCAGGAGGATCGCGACTTCCTTCTTGCTCAACGCGAAAAGGGTCGCCGTGGTGTCATGTCCGGGGTGGACAAAATCCTCACTGGAATTGAGCAACGTGCATCCGCGTGTGAAGCTGCCAAAGAAAGGCAACGCCAAAAGCAATCGAGCAATCACTGGCAACAGCAACCCTTACATCATCAAACTCGTCGTCGTCGCCTAATTGCTCGACAGAAGAGAAACCAATCCACCTACAAAGCGCCGTCGCAAAAAGAACATTATGACTCAAGACCTAGCGTCGGCACTGGACCGGACCAAAACAAGCAACCGTGGAGCCGTTCAACTCATGAAAGCAGCTGCTTCCAGTCTGGATATTCAAGACACAGATGAACTGGCTCTCAGTCACGAGACGATTCGGCGTTGGCGATTGCGTCATCGAGGGGAAATCGCCAAAGAAGTGAAGATGACGTTCGATCCCAGTGTCCCGCTCATCGTTCACTGGGACGGGAAGATGGTCTCCGACTTCAGCGGCAAGAAGGTCGATCGCTCGCCATAGTCGTGTCCGGCGACGGCGTCGACAAACTTCTCTCCGTGCCGAAGCTGCCTGCTGGAACTGGTCGCGCCCAAGCAGATGCTGTGCTGAACTCGTTGGATGACTGGGGAATCGCTGATCGTGTCGTCGGGCTCTCCTTTGACACGACAGCTGCCAACACGGGCGTCGTTTCGGGCGCTTGCGTCTTCATCGAGCAGGGCCTTCACCGCCAGCTGCTGAACCTGGCCTGTCGGCACCACATGCTAGAATTGGTGGCAGAGAAAGCCTTCATCGAGTGCATGGGCCCCTCCTCTGGTCCTGACATTAAACTGTTCTCGCGACTGAAGGAGCGCTGGCAATCCGTCTGCACCGACCAATTCAGCGCCATCTCCAAGGAAGACCTTACTAAGCCGCTGCTCAAGGCGTGAGACGATTGATCGCGCGTTTCAAGGGTCACATCACCAAGGGCCAGCCGCGGGACGACTACCGAGAGCTCCTGGAGCTGGCGATCATAGCGCTTGGAGGCGTCCCCCAGCGAGGTGTGCGCTTCATGCGACCGGGCGCACTCCACCGCGCCCGGTGGATGGCCAAAGTGATATACGCCATCAAGCTCCACCTCTTCCGGCAGCAGCTCCCCATTAAGGCTCGCGAGGCCCGGGGCATCCTGCGCTTCGTAAACTTTGCGCTGCTGGTTTACATTCCGGCCTGGTTTACGGCGCCCCTTCCCGCCGCTGCCCCTCGAACTGACCTGGCGATGCTCAAGGCGCTGGTTGACTACGACAAGGTGGACAAGGACGTGTCCAAGGCTACCTCCCCTGTGTTTCGACGACATCTCTGGTACCTGAGTGAACACCTGGCGCCCTCGCTCTCTTCGATGACGACACTCCGCTGGAGGAGAAGAGTCGAATTGCGACGGCCATCAAGGATGTCGAGGGCACCGAGGAGCCACCCAAGCGCATTGCCCTGGACGTCTGCCCGGAGGAGCTCGAGCGAAAGACAGTCGCAGACTTTTGCACGACATCCAGCACGCTTCTTTTCGAGCGGCTCGCGATCAATACTTCTTTCCTAGAGTTGGAGCCGGCTACCTGGTCGAACAATGCGTCCTACCTGGCGGGGAAACGCCGTCTCTCTACGTTGAGCGTTGTCAATGTCCGGGCGGAGTGAGGGGTCGCGCTGATGCAGAACTACAATCTCGCACTCACCAAGGACGAGGAGCAACGGCAGTACTTGATGCAAGTCGTTGAGAAGCACCGCAAAGAGCACCCGAGCGCCCGCAGCGGAAATCCTTAACGGGTTTGGGAGTACTTTATGGTATATTTGAATTTGCTTCATTTTTATAGGGTGTTACTCCTATTAATCCTGTATAACAATGTATAATCGTATATACTTTATTTCTTAGTTATTATTTTGATTTATATGGCCAGTAGGCTCAGTATATTACTATGATTAATACGGAATAAAATGTTTTTTATTTTAATAATATTAAGTTGTTTTGTTGCAATAAAATTGAAATTGATTTAATGATTTTGTATTATTAATAACATTACACACAGAGAATAGTATCCTGCTACCCAGGCATGGTGGGACAAGTTTATTCCAATTAATTATGAAATAATGTTGAACAATATTGTTAAGGTGTTTGCACTGTTTGCTAGTTGCGTATTGTGTTGTTATAAGCTGGTTGCCGGTTGGTGTGGTTTGGATTACAAAGCATAAACGTATTAAGGTGAAACTTTGAAAAAAAACTTTTGAACCGCGACAAAAATATTAATATAAAAAAAAATATTGGAGATGGAATAAACTTAATGCTATGGAAATATAGCTGTGACTGTCCTCTACGCCATGGTATATGATAGCATTTATATTGACATTGTACATGTTACTTTACCCCTTGGAGCTGGAGCAATTTCTTGGAGAAACTCATTACTTCTGACACGTGGTACGCCAGAGATGGTCATGCGGAACCCCTAAATATCCTTCAATTTGGCTAAAATTTCATATTCAGGGCTTTTTCACCCAACCTAACAATCCCACAAAGGGCCGTCCTAAAAATCAAAAAATGATTTTTATGTGGCACCCTAATGGACATGCACAACCTCTCAAGAAAGTTTTATATCATTATCGGGTCACTGGATAGGTAAAGATTTTGAAAGATACAATGCTGTGCTACATGCCTCTCATTTCTCAGGGTCGCATACTGGCAAGAATATAACTGAAAAGTTTCGCTCTATCTGGGATAGTTGGGATCTTGATGCAAATAAGAGGAATTTATTGGTGAGGGATGGAGCTAGTAATATGGCTCTTGGTAGTGACCTGGCTGAAATACTGTACCTTCAATACACTGCAGCATTCATTTACTCCAACTGGTTATTAGTGACTCAATTATGGTTCAGAGGAGTGTAATTGATATCCTTGCAAAAAGTCGCCACCTTGTAACTCACTTTAATTATTCTCCTTTGGCCTGTAACAATTTCAAACACATTCAAATGCAACAAAATCTTGAGCCTCTACTATTGGTTCAAGATGTCCCAACACGTTGGAACAGTGCATATTTGATGCTAGAAAGATTATATAAATTAAAAATTCCAGTGCAACTGTATTTGGCTGATCGTAGTGAATTACCTACCATCACATCCGAGTGGACACTGATACAAAATCTCCTTAAAATATTAAAACCATTCTTCCAACTAACTCAGGAAATGAGTTCGGAAAAATCAACTTTGTCTTCCGTAATCCCAAGCATTTGTATTTTACAAAGATTTCTTTCAAAGATTGGCCATGATTACCAAGGTGTTCAAATGACATAGAGAGAACTCCTGACTTCTCTTTGAGTGTGTTTCTTATCAGAGAGTAATGATGGGAAGTCTTTGAACATAATGAAAAACAGGGCTTATGTGACTGCGACTGCAATAGATCCGCAGTATAAGTTATCTTTCTTTCAACAAGATCAAAAAGAGCAGGCTAAATCCTGGCTGATTGAAGAAGTCATAGGTATTGAAAATGACAAAGGTTGTAATGATTCTAATGAAAGTGGAAGTGAAGGATGCTCAAATTCCAGTTCTTCTATGCGAAAGAGGAAAGATGAAGAGGACATTCTTGAAGCATGTTTTATGGAGATCACAAAAGGAGAGCAATCTGAGGAAGTAAGTTACAAGAGAAGAAAGGTTGAAAAAAAAGACTGCTCCTGTTCTACTGATTGCAGGGGAGTTAGACCGATATGCATCTGAACCTCTTGTAGATAGGAAATGCTGTCCAGTTCAAATTTGGAAGCAGGAGGACCGATTTCCTCTCCTTGAAACTATTGTTTCAAAGCTTCTCTGCACACCCGCATCCTCTGTATTTTCAGGGAGAATGTTTTCTGAATATGGAAACATCTATGAAGCAAGGCAATCCCAAATATTGCCTAAAAGAGGAGAAATGCTCTGGTTTCTGCACCATAATGGAAAAAAGTTCTAAATCATTGTTGTTGATTTTTTTTTATTCTGAAGACCTCCAGGCTGAATGGTGGCATCTGACCTATACAATACTGCCCTCCATGTATTGTTTTGAAAATAAAGGAAAAAAAAGAGAAAAAAGAATGGAAAGCAAGGCAGGGGTCTAGCAATATTTTACTCTTTTTAAAAAATTTAACGCCTTGACATTTTTATAAAAAGCTCAGATTATATTAATAGAACTGTAATCGTTAAGGATGGACAGATGTTTTATTTATTCTTGTCATCAGTATTGTGTTGATTTAATATAAAAAGTGTTGCTGGACTGGTTTAGGGGTGGGCCCTGGAGGGCTTTCCATTTTTTTTGTATATAAAATATTTGTAATGCGTTATCATATGGCAGATTTTCATACAGGTGTTAATTTTTTAATGTCTTAGCCTATATCTGGCATATCTGGCATATCTGGCCGGATATGACCCAGATCCTGCTGGATACCAGATATTTCGCAATATCTGGCCGAATATCCAATGCACCCCTAATTGGCATGCGTACAGTACTCCAGTATTAGAGCGTGTTTGGTGGACTGTATATAATCAAATTTTCTGCTTTCAGGAAATAATTGTTCACACTTATTTTTCTATGTATAAGCAAATTTGTGCTGGACAAAAAAAAAATATATATATATACCGGGTGCGGCAAAAGTAACGCCCTTTTAATAATTGTATCTTTATAGTTTTATACAGTATAATTTTTTAGTTTTATATTGTATTATTTTGTTATTTTTTAGTTTTTACTGAGAAAGTACTTATTATTTTTCTTAAAATGCTGTATTTTTCTTAAAAACCTTATTATTTTTCTTAAAATGCTGTAATTGATTTATTTCCTTCAATAAAAGAGAATAAACTAAAAAGGGCGTTATTTTGGCCACACCCGTTATATCAGTGGCGACTCCAGCTCTTCAAGACTACTCGGGCTCTTTTTAAATTTTCAAGTCTACATATGAGCCGACATTTAAATGCATGACAATAACTTAAGATTATCAATAAAATAAATAAATACATACCTCGGGAAAAAAAATTATTTGAATTTTATTTACTTGAGCATAAAGTCCAAGCATCTTTGTTTTAAAGCAAATTCCTTTAATATTCGGTCATGTAATTCCTTTTTGTTTCAATTGAAATCCTAGCCAGGGACGAGAGCCATTCTTGAGCCATTGTGTTTCTTAAATATGATCTAATTCGATCAAGAATGGAGAAACTTCTTTCATTTGAAACAGAAATTACGGGTATGGTAAGGAGGAGCTGAATCAACTTTGTGGTTTCCGACATCGCAGACAATAATCCTAGTTTGTGAAAGACTTCTAAAATTTCATTTGCAGATTTGCATTTTCTAAAGTCACTGTCACGATAAAGATATTTCAATTCGTTAACTAAGGATTTGTAGTCAATTACATTTGGATATTTAGTTTGTAAAGTATTAAGATGATGCATTGGAAAATTTTCAGCAAATTCTGGAAATTTGGTCACATCAATCAACTCAAAGAACGCAAACTCCTGAATGCAATCAAATCATTCCCTCATTGACATTAGTATAATGTCAATTATTTCGAAATATATTGCTTTATAGTTAATTTGTTTGCCTCTAGCTCTCTTTCTCGGGGGAGAAGGCAGGTCTTCGGATTGTTCGAAGTCTGCCATTGTTTCTTGAAAAACTTTATTATATGCTTTATCAGTACGAGCGCACTCAATAAATTCAATAAAGTCATTTACTTTCTGTTGCGCAAACTTCGTGTCAAGCTGTTTGCATTGTGGAAGATCAAATAGTTTTTCGGCTTGTGACAATATATTTTCAAAGCAGTTATTAAAAAATAGAAAAGTGAAATCATGCAATTTTATAAGTAGATTATCAGTTTGATTAAGAGTATCTTCATCCCATCTTGCACTGTCATCTAAAATCTTTTGAAATGCATTTTTCAGTTTCACGCTGCCTTTTTATTGCTGACACGGTTCTAGATCTATAGCACCACCTTGTTTCACAAAGTGATGAAATACTGATATTAAGCTCTCTAAATACAGCTTTTCGTTTTGTACTTGAAAAAGCAAATTTACTGAAAGCACGTACATTGGAAAAGAACATTTTAGCCCCATTAACTTTCTCTGACATTTTACTTAACACTAAATTTAACTTATGTGCATAGCAATGAATAAAATAGCCGAATTTAAAATCTTTTTCTCTCAGGCAGTTGAAGGCACGCTTATCGAAACGTAAAAAGTTACCATGTATCACCAGAATTAAAGATTGTGCCTCTACAAGGCTGAAGGATATAAGCCCGAGTTGAAATGTTTTTTTCTTTACAAAAAAAATTAATAGGAGGAAAAACGTATTTTATTTAATGAGAATTAGAAGGACTATTATGTAACCGTAAGCAAGCAAATAATTATTCATTAAAAGAACTTTAAATATACGATATTACTTATACTTTCTCGGGTGTAATGTCTCGTGCCCGAGTAAAGGATCTTGAAAGATTACACGAAAACTTAATGTGTCAATATAGTTTTTTATAGGTAGTAAAGGTATATAAATGCGCTCAAAATTTGCTTGCATGATGAAGGCTAGATAGAAAAATAGTAACATACTACCAGCCAAAAACCATTTTTACAATATATATATATATATATATATATAATTATATATATATATATATATATACATATATATACAGGGTGTTCCATAAGTCCGGTATCATAGGAGAAATTCATATTTTTCTATTTCTACAAACCATAATTCATATTTTTCTCTTTCTACAGGCCATAATGTCTGTGAGCAAGGAAGAATGAATCCAGATAATTCTACTCATAGGAAATCGGAGTCAAATTTAACAGACAGCATCTAGACCGCGAGCTAATAACATAGAGTTGTGTTAGCAGACTTGTTGCAAAGTTTAAGGAAACAGGATCCATAGAAGATAAACCATGCAGTGGACCTTCAAGGAGGTCCACTGATGATGATACAGCGACTGCTATCCTGGCTCATTTTAACAGAAGTCCCAATAAGTCTCTTTGGCGATTGTCCGCCGAGACAGGAGTGTCGAAAAGTAGCATCCATTGCATTCTTCAGGCTCATAAATGGCATCCATATAAACTTCAGATCCTACAGAAATTAAGCGATGATGATCCCGACTGGTGGATGGAATTTTGTGAATGGGCTACGGAACAATATGCTCGGATGCCAATTTCCCATCCACCATTCTGTTCAGTGACAAGGTTGTTTTTTATGGAAATGGTGAGATAAATCGACAGAACACCCACTACTGGTCTCAAAACAACCCTCACTGGTATACCTCTTCAAAGGAACAAGGTGCATCTCAGGTGATGGTATGGTGTGGCATTTGGAAGGATCGCATCATAGGCCCCCCTCTTTTTCGATGAACATGTCACTGGAGGCACCTACCTACGTATGCTCAAGGAAGAAGCATTTCCCAGTGTCTTGAACGAAGAAGGAAATTTCCCAACATGGTTCCAACAAGATGGCGCTCCTGCACATTACAGCACCCAAGTAAGGGAATACCTGTACCAACAATTCCCCGGTCATTGGATAGGACGTCGAGGGCCTGTGGAATGGCCAGCTAGAAGCCTGGATCTCACACCACTAGATTTTTATCTCTGGGGCCACTTGAAAGTGCTGGTATATGCAGAGAAAATTAGGAGTGTTGAACATTTGCGGCAGTGCATTATTGGGGCATGTAACACCATTACTCCTGACATCATTCACTGTGTGCTTGCTGACTGGGTATCACATCTGAATTTGTGTATTGAAAACAATGGTGGACATATTGAGCACGTTCTGTAAATAAAAGCTTTTGTTTTGCCTTTTTTATTATTTTTCCTATGATGCCAGACTTATGGGACACCCTGTATATATAGCCTTGGCCAAAAGTATTAGCCACCCTACTTATATGGGTAATAGTGCTATTCCTGTCTCTTTTGAGGTTAGAAAAAAATATAAAACAAAGTTTATTCTGAAATATTTTAATACCTACTACACCCACCATTTTCCTTTATTACAGCTTGAATGAATCTTGGCATTAACTTGACTAATTTTTTTGCAAGTTTCAAAAGACATTTTTTCCCATTCTTCAAGAAACTTAGCATGAAGTTCAGCTTTAGATGAAGACTTGTTTCTCTGGACAACCTTGCCTAATACTGCTCTCAGGTGTTCTGTGGGATCAAGGTCTGGGCTTTGGGGGGGGGGGGGGGGGTCACTCCAAACGTTTGATTCCTTTCACATCAAGCCAATTTTCAGTTGCTCAAAGTGTGTGGCAAGGTGCATTATCTTGCTGGAATGTAATGTCACCTTTGCTTACTCCTGGGTAAAGCTTTTCCATAGATGGGTCCAGAACTTGCTCTAACATGGCAGTATACAAATAGGAATTCATCCTCCCCTGGCACAAAAACAGTTTTCCAACTCCTCCAGAAGACATGCAGCCCCAAACCATTATGCTACCACTGCCAAATTTTACTGTAGGGACAATACATTCTGGCTTGTATGCTTCGCCTACTCTTCACCTTACAAATGTTGCATCAGGAGATCTGAAAATCTGAAAGAATCCAAGAGAAATCAAACTTATTATGATTCCCTATAAAATCCAAAAGACTTAATCTATTTCGATGGTACAAGAAAATAGAAGAAGGGTTTTACTACTAACCTCGAAGTTACTTTCATCTGACCAAAGCACTTTTCTCCAATCTTCGGAGGTCCAATGTTGGTGTTTTTTTGCCCATTCAAGTCTCTCTCTTCTATTTGTCTCAGACAGCCATGGTTTCTTTCTGGCTTTTCGTGCCTTGAGATCAAATTCTACAAGCCTTCTTCTCACTGTTCTAGATGACATACTTTTGTTTTTGCTTGGGATAGCTCTGCAGCTAGCTCAGATGTTTTTTGGTGATTTTGCAAAGATGAGTGTTTCAAGAATCAATCCTCCCTAGCATTAGTAACCCTCTTTCACCCACTTCTTGGTTTAGACGTATGGCTCTTGGTGTCCTGAAGATGTTTTAAAGTTGTTTGATTAGCACACCTTGAACATTTAAATTTTCTTGCAATTGAATGAAGCTTGTGAAAATCCTTGAATGAAAAACCTTGATTTTAGCCCTTTTAGATTCAGTTAACTCTCTTTTCTTACCCATTGTTCAAAACTTATGAATATCTCTGAAAAAAATCAACATTTTGATAAAATTTTCAAAAAATTAACCACCCAAACATACCACATCTGCTTCCCTATCTTCCAACATATTCAGTAGTCCCTCAGAATACTTGCTCCACCTTGTCATCACTTCCCCATTGACTCATTTCAGTCATGCTCATCTGCCCTCTTACTTTCCTCACACTATTCACTTCACTCCAAAACATCATTTTGTTTTTCCTGAAATTTTCTGACATTCTCATACCCCATCTCTCATTTGCTTTCTTTCAGCTCTCTCACTTTTCTCTTCTTGCCTCTTCCTCTTATACTCTTCCCAATCACCCACAGTTTTGCTCTGCAAGTACTGAGCATATACTTCCCTCTTTTGCTTCACCAACATTTCAGCCTCCACATTCCATCATTCACCACCCCGTTGTTTATATCCAACACCAATCTTCTGTACATCACACACTTCAGTCGCACATTTCGGCACCACTTCACTGAATATCTGCCACTCCTCTTCCACATCCCTCGTTTCACTCTCTCCTACTCTGCACTATTCCTCATTCAGTCTCTTTTGATGCATCCATTCACAATCCCTTTTCCTCAGTTCACTCACTTTCACTACATCTCAGGCGCACTACCTACCTGCTTCTTACTCCATGCCCACCACAAACCTTCACTTTTGCCTCTACCAAGTGGTCAGACATTCCACCTGCCACTCCTCTCAACACATTCACATCTAACAACCTCCCCCAAGTAGATCTTGTGTTCTTGTTATCAACACCTAATCCATTAGTGCCCTCTTACCTCAAACACCACTCACCCCACGTGTACTTGTGTACATCTCTTTTATGAAACCATGTATGCCCAATCATCAATTCTCTTTCAGCACACAACTCTACTAACCTTTCCCCACTTCCATCCACCCCAGGCACCCCAACTATACTCTCAATTGGCACATCCCTCACTCTTGCATTAAAGTCCCCCCAGCATGACAATTGGTCCCTCACATCAAAACTACCCAAACACTCACTCAGTTTGTCCCAGAATGCATTCTGTATCTCTTCACTCTTCTCACTCCCAGGTCCATATGCACTAACAATCACTCATCTCTCTTGGCTCACTTTCATTCTAACCCACATCATCCTTGAATTCATTTTCTTACACTCTTTCACACATTCCCATAGCCCATCATGTATCAGAAGCACAACCCCTCTGGCGGCCTAGGGTGGCAATAGCCAATAGGGGTAAAAATCCAAGTTGCCTGGAGGAGCGAGTGCGGTGGCGCGTTTGGTGCAGTTCCTGAAGAAAATCACTCAGGCAAATTTTTAGGACTTTTGATAAACATTAGGGGGTGGTACAAGAGTAACAAAGTTTCCACCATTGTCACTTACTAATTCTCTATTTTGTATACTTTGCAGGTAGATGAAAAATGGCGGCGACTATAAGAAAGAATGATGTTTTATGGCTACTGGAGACTTCTCCCAACTCATATGCCCTTACAGGAGCCAAATTACCATCCAAGCGGCAGGTCCTGGAATGATTCTTGTTCTTTCACCTGTCCGAGTCTCACCCTGTCAGAGAAAGTAGCCGACTGGTGATGACAGAGGTCGAACAGATGTGGAAGAATGCAAGTCTTCCAACTCAAGCTACGCACCGGGCACATGACAAGCTGGAGAACCTCCATTCTGAGTGGAGAAGCTTAAAGAAATTACGAGCGAGGCATACCAAAACCCAGATGGACAAGGAGAAGGTCTGAAAGGCTTGTTCGATTGCGCTCACGGTGATGCGCTCAAAATCATCAAAAATAAAGAAGACAAGCAGTTTCTTCTTGCGCAGCGTGAGCCTGGTCGTCGAGGAACTATAGGACTTGTTGATCAGAAGTATATTAGATAAGAGGAGAACAAAATGACGCGGCAGCGTGAGCAAGAGAAAAGGAAACGAAGGAACCTGAATGAACTCCAGAAGATGGACAGGTCCGTGGTTTTGGAGTCGAGCAGCAGTTCTACAAACGAGGATACTGACAAGGAAGATGAGGTGAATGTCGGAGCAATAGGAGGCGCATCATCTGCCACTCCCAAGAGGAAAAGATCAAGAGGGTTAAATCAGATTGTTACTCAAGAACTGGCGCAAGTGTTGGACCGCACAAAGATATCCAATCGCCGGGCAGTCCATGTTGTGGCCAATACCTTAGCAGCTGCTGGACAAAGTATGGAGCACTACGCATTGAATCGAGAGACAATCCGACTAGCTCGAATGAAATTCCGCCAAGACATCACGGACGAGCTGAGAAGGTCCTTTTCCCCCATGGTACCATTAACAGTTCATTGGGATGGCAAGCTCCTTCCAGACCTTACAAACAAAGAGAAGGTCGATCGCCTTCCAGTCCTGGTTTCAGGAGAAGGTGTGATGAAGCTGTTGGGGGTACCAAAACTGCCATCATCAACAGGTCTGGCGCAGGCAACAGCAGTGCATGACATGCTGGAAGACTGGCAGTTATCTCCCGGGATCGGAGCCATGTCTTTTGACATGACATCATGTAACACCAGTCGCTTGAATGGCACTTGTCAATTCCTCGAGCAGAAGCTCGGGACGAAACTTCTCAATCTTGCTTGTCATCACCACATCGTGGAAATAGTTCTCGAAAAAGTTTTCGAAGCCTTAGTAGCATGCTCTTCGGGACCAAAGATCAAGCTCTTTCAAAGATTGGCGGAGGTGTGGCCAAAGATTGTAAAGGATTCGTTTCTTTCTGCTGAGGGAGACCATGAGGTGGCAGATCGGATGCATGCATTCAAGGAGAAAGTTGCAGAGTTTGTGCACGAACAGTTGAGATCTCAGCAGCCTCGCGATGATTACCGTGAATTCCTGGAACTCGTACTGCTATTTCTCGGAATAAATCTACCACAGGGAAATCATATTCAAACTCCGGGTGCCCTCCACAGGGCATGGTGGATGGCAAAATGCATCTATGCATTTAAGATCTTCTTGTACCGTCACCAGTTGCGGAACTTGGGGAAACTCACGGACCAGGAGCTCCAGGGTGTTACTGACTTTTGCCTCTTTGTTGCAGAGATTTACGTTAAAGTTTGGTTCAATGCCCCGGTAGCCAGATATGCTCCGCAGTTGGACTTGGAGCTGATACAAAAGCTGGTGCAGTACAGACAAGTTAACCGACGCGTGGCAGAGGCTGCTTTGAAAGGGATCACTAGCCATCTTTGGTACTTAAGTGAAAAGTTGGTCGCTTTGGCCTTTTTTGATGAATATCTCAGCAGCGCGGTGAAAAGAGGCATGGTTGAGGCACTCAAAAATGAAGAAAGGAAGAGTCCTTCGCCTCGTGTGACAATTGATGTGGGAGATGCTGAACATCTTTCTTTGGCAGCCTTTGTCACGAAGAACACATTGGCCTTCTTCCACCTGCTCCAGCTTCCCACATCCTTCCTCTCCAAGGATCCGGAGCAGTGGGAAGATGAAGATTTTCAACAAGCGAAACAGCGTGTCTCTGCCATCAGTGTTGTCAATGATCCCGCAGAAAGAGGAGTTGCCCTAATGAAAGATTTTAACGCTGTGCTGACCACACAGGAGGATCAACAGCAATACGTTCTTCAGGTTGTGGAGCAGCACCGGAAGATGTTCCCTGATGCCAATAAATCCACGTTCATTCGAAGCCAGAAAAATTAGGCATAATTGTAATCTATCAGATCACTACAAGCTATTGCAGTCCTATTTGAGGTTGTTTGAGTCTTATCAGAATCGTTCTTTTCAGTTTTTTGTTTTGTATAACTTTGAAGCTCACTCAAACACTCGTTTCCAATAGCCTAGAGCACAAAGTTCTTTGTGTCTTGTACCACCACTTAAAATAAGATTAGGAACTTGAAATTTGGCAGAATTTGTTTTTTCAATAAACCGAATAAAATGAGCACCCGCACATTTTAAATTTTGCGACTTCATTTTTTATTGCCACCCTACGCCGGGCCCTCCCTTGCCCTTACCCTCTCACCAACCCCAGACTTTATCCCCAAACATTCCCAAACCACTCCACACCCTCACCCTTCAGCTTTGTTTCACTCAAGGCCAGAACCTCCAAGCCTTTCTCATGAAACAGAGCACCAATATCTCTCCATTCTTATCATGACCACATCCACACACATTCAGACAACTCGGCCTGAGCCATCATGGGAAAGTCCCTGCTGTACCCTTTCTCTGACCATTCCTGTTTGTGGAAAGTTGCATACAGGTGGGAAGGGTTTACAGCCCCTCGCACCCATCCCTTATTTTTAGTCACTTTTTATAACACACTGGAACCATGTGAGAAGAATTCTTTAAATCCCCTATCCCCAGGGGTATATATACAGGGTGAGTCAAAAGTAGCGCCCGATTTCTGTTTTTTCGGCTGTCAGATTCTTTCTGGGAAGTCATGTTGTTAATAATTGTCTTGCAGATTATTAATTTTCTTAGTTTGTTTATTTTTGTTTTTGTTTTGTAGGTTATTGCTGAGAGTTTGGAAAGTTACTGAATTTGCTCCAAATTGAACCATGAATTACCTTTCAATGAATCAACGCATTGCGGCCGTGAAACATTACTACAAATGTAATGAACCAACGATGGTGGCACGCCGTTTGGCACAGGAATTCGATATTAACCCACCCCAGGGAAGAAACATACGATTGATTGTCGAGAAATTTGAAGCAACAGGGTTGGTAGCCACTGCAAAGAAGTCCGGTCATCCGAAAATGGCAACGAATGTAGCTAAGGCTGAAGAAGCCATCAGGAGACTGGAACAAAGTCCGCAAAAGTCAACTCGCCGTTTATCTGCAGAGTTGGAAGTGAGCCAATCAAGTGTTATCCATATCCTTCGCCAGAAAAAATGGAAACCTTACATTCCACGCTTACTGCATGCCCTTCATGATGGAGATGATGACCGCCATCTTCAATTTTGCGAAGAGTTCTTAGCTAAACTTGACAAAGAGGACACAATGCTAGACAACATCTGGTGGTCAGATGAGGCATGTTTTAAGCTTAATGGCACAATTAACAGACACAATTGTGTCTACTGGGCTGCGGAGAACCCAAGAGTGACAGTTGAGAAGGAGGTAAATTTACCTGGCGTGACAGTTTGGGCAGCCATATCTCCATTAGGAATAATTGGACCCTTTTTCTTTGAGGGATCTGCCCAGGGTACAAGATCAGGACTGTTATTTCCAGCAAGATGGAGCTCCACCTCATTATGGACGTCATGTTCGTCAGTGGCTTGATGAAAACTTTCCCGGAAAGTGGATCGGCTGCCGCAGTCCGATTGAGTGGCCGGCACGCTCCCCAGACCTTACACCTCCAGATTTCTTTCTTTGGGGGCTCATGAAAGACCTTGTTTATCGTGAAAAGCCTCGTACCATTCAGGAATTGAAGGCTCAAATCACTGCAAAGTTTGAGGAAATTGATATCGAACTCTGCAGGCGTGTGTGCCACTCTGTGCCTGCTCAGCTGCAATTGTGCATCGATCACGAGGGAGGGCACTTTGAAAATTGCAAGTAAAACAGCTTGGTACAGTTCGTAATAATTTTCCCCCAAATAAATGGTTAGATAAACATGTCATTCATTTATTTCTACCTTCTTGTACACTGTAATACAAATGGCAAACAAACAATCAACTGACAGAAATTGGGCACTACTTTTGACTCACCCTGTATATATATATATGGGATTGAACTCAGAATGGTCCCCTGAGATCTTTTATGTTACACACTGTGCATGGAACAAGGAACTCTTCTGGAAAATTAAATCCACTATAGTTTGAATAAGTAATGGTAAATGACAAATACTATAGTTTTTCTTTTTCATGATGTTAGCCTGATGTGGGCAATGGATTTAAGTTTTGGTTTTTGGCTGAAATTACAATAGTTAGCCCTTTTTCTTTAATGTATTCAATCCAACATGAATGCAACTAGTTTCTTGTGTATATTGAGGTTCTGAATAATACTAGGCTAGATGTAGCTGTAAACCCTAGATCCTGTTCCAAAACTGGATCCTATCTGCTTAGCAGATAGCTGGTGAGGAAAGCTATATTTTGGGGCCTCTTTGTGAGTGACCCGTTGCCCACATCGGGCTAACATCATGAAAAAGAAAAACTATAGTATTTGTTATTTACCATTACTTATTCAAACTATAGTGGATTTAATTTTCCCAGAAGAGTCCCTTGTTCCAGGCATGGTCTGTGTGTAATAAATAAATTATATATAACACACACACACACACACACACACACACACACACACACTGTACAAGCCTCTCCACTCTACAAAATTTATGAAGTAGCTACAGTGTGTCCGTAAAGTCATGGTGGGATTTTAAATAGCTATATTATTGCAACGAAACATGATAATGAGATGAGAAAAAGGCAAATTCAAGAACAACTCTAAAAGAATAACTTTATTTAACGTAGTTCGATATGGGCTCCTCTGGTAGCCCTGCAGACATCTAGGTGGTGATTCAATTCCAGCCACACACACCCAAGAACATCAGGAGTGACGGATGCGATAGCTTCCGTGATTCGCTCATGCAAGTGATGAATATCCCTAATGAGTACACTGTACACGCTTTGCTTGACGTAACCCCACAAATAAAAGTCCAAAGGTGTCAGGTCCGGAGAGCGTGGAGGCCATGGCTTCCATCCTCCTCTTCCTATCCATCTTTGTGGAAATTTTTCATTAAGGAATTCTCGAACAACGTTGGCATAGTGCGGAGGAGCACCATCTTGCTGAAAGATGACATTATTGTCAATAAATTGGGGTACTGCAAAATGTTCCAACATAGCGAGGTAGTTGTGTGATGTCACAGTGGGTTCCGCGAAGAAAAATGGGCCAATCACTCGATCTCGTGCTAGAGCACACCACACATTAACTTTCAGGCTATTACGCTCATGTTCAACATAGGCATGTGGACAGCCTAGACTAACTACGAGATAAAGGTTAAGCTTAGCCTAGACTAACTACAAGATACAACTTTGAGAGTTGTTCTTAAATTTGGCATTGTTTCATCTCATTATCATGTTTCATTGCAATAATATAGCTATTTAAAATCCCACCATGACTTTACGGACACACTGTATTTCATTGATATTAGCCTATATCATTAATTTATTATTTATAAGCTATGCACCAAGACATCCATTGCCTGTACCTTGGTGGATAATGCTGTTTCCCTTTATGCAAAATGAAGACACTGAGGTTGGGGGTTTTTGAATGAATACTGATGATGCTGTTGGTACTATCCAGGAGTTTGCACAATGGCCACATTTGGGGCCAGTTCAGTGTCAGTTTCTGGCTCACCTGACTGATTATTTATTATACAGTAGGATTTTATTTTGTTTCTGTATTTAGTGAATGGTAACTACTTTGCTCTTCTAGCATTGTCTAAGAAATTATTAACCTTGCTAAGATTGTTGAGTTGGCTTATATAATGAACTTTTTTTTTTTGTCCTGTACCATAGCTAAATAGCTGAAGCAGAAATGGAGGAAGTTTGTCAAGTTTGTTTATCCAATGAAGAATCTAAAAGCTCAAAATACAAGTGTCCCACCTGCTTTTTAAAATAGTAAGTGCATAACATTTAAATTAAGGGAATGAAAATATCTTTATTAGCCAGGTGATTCATCATATTTTTGTGCAGATGATGAGGCAAACTATGTTAGACTTTGTCATTATCATAAACTTCTACCTAGTGTATTAAATATTTGAGGGTGCCAGGTAAGTCAGTACTCAGTGGTTATGTGGCAGACTCTGAGCAGTGAGGCTTTGGTTCACTTCCATCCACTGGCTCCTGGTGGGTTGGGTTGAGCTGGCTACTTACACTGTCTTTCCTCGGGCTAAAGGTGACCCTTCAGGCACACTTTCACATCGCAGGAAAATAAACTTTCTGCTACTTTTTCATAAAAAAAATTGTTCAACTATTCTTGCTTTTACATTTTTGGAAATACAACAGTTACTGTACAAATTATTTTAAAATCGAAAGTGATGTGGTTTTTGCAACTAAAGCTTTATTTTTTGTGTTCTCTTATTTTAGTTATTAATATATGCCTACTTTAGCATCAAGTTAATGACATTTCAATGCTATAGGAATTTTTAGCAGATGGTGTGGTGAAGAGCAGTGGTGGGCAAATTACGAAGATTTCGTAATCGAGTAAAAATAGAATTACTTGCTGAAAATAGTAATTGAGTAACTAAAATTACTAGCTTAAATAAGTAATTGATTAAAAGTAAAAATTACTGATATCTGAAAAGTAACTAAAGTATAAAGTAGAAATTACTTCTCTTGATTAATTATACATTGCTTTTCAATGTCTATTTTTATTTACATAGCACAAATTTGCAGCACTGATATTCTAGTAATATTATTACAATTTTAACTATTAGGTAATGCATTCGTGATTCACTATACAGTAGTGCTAAATTGCAGATATTACTGAAGTTTATACCGAGTGTTGCCACGTGCCAGCCTAATGCCAAACATTAACTGGAAAAAATTTTGTAGATTTTGGGCCAAAATTCCTGGATTAAAATACAACAACATTGTTCCATTATTATCAATATGGGATTGGAGAATAAACAGCCTTGGGAGATACGGAAAAAATAAAATAAAAAAAAGTAATTGTATAGCTTTTTTACAAAAGTAATGAAGTAAAAAGTAGTTACTATTGATAAATTTTTAATTGATTACAAGTAAAAAGTAATTAATTACAAGTAGATTACTGGAAAAACTACTTAGTTACTGTAATCAATTACAAATGCTTCATTACTTGCCCACCACTGGTGAAGAGTACCATACATTATATCAGAATATTTTAATATATCATTGTAGTTTCTAAAATTGATGAAAATTCTAATTATAACGTAATACTTGTGCTCAAACTTGGTCATCTCATTCATCTTGATGGTTTTTGTTTCAACTAATATCATACCATACATAGTTTCCAGCTTATGCCAAAGCCTAGATAAACATTTGGACAGTAAAGTAGCGTATACCATGAATTGTATGTTTAACCATTAATTCCTAACCTGAGTAAAATATCCCAGTGGTATAATTTACCATGGTTATGAAATAAAAGTTAAAGGAATATACAAGGTGTCCCAGAAGTCTGGACTCGTAGGGAAAAAAAAATTATATTTTTAAAGTGAAACAAATGCATTTCTAATGCCAATTTTACTTATTTCAGGAAAGAAAATACCCTGATGGCTCAGTATATATGGTACCAATCAAGAGAAGGTAGAACTGGTATTGCTATATGTTTCTGGAAAAAGCCAGAGGAAGGCATGTTCATGAAATAACTGACATGCCTCCCTCTGACTTTTTCCAGAAACGTGTAGCAGTACCAGTTCCATCTTTTGATTGGTATACTGAACCATCAGGGTATTTTCTTTCCTGAAGTATGTAAAACTGACATGAGAAATGTTTTTCACTTTAAAAAAAATGTTTTTCCCTATGATTCCAGTCTTCTGATACACCCTGTACAAAGGACACTGAACAGCAACAAACTGGATGGTCCTTATGAGGCTGTTTATTTAAGAAGGAAAGTTAAAAGATCCAAGAAAATTTAAGTAAAAGTGAAAGTTTTAAAGCAAAGAAGGGAGGTTGAAAGAAAGAAAAAATTTAAAGATAGTGAAAATTTTAAAGCAAAGAGGAGGGAATCAAAGTGAAAACCTACAATACTTTTATGTGGTAATAAGTGCTTCTAACAGGTTTTAAAGCAAGATAAGCATCTAGTCTCTTTTAAAGGGACTCAACCCAATTAATTTGAACTAGGGATGTACTGGATCACAATATAGCCGGATAACCAGATACTGGATATATGACTTTTTATTTTTGCTGGATACCGGATAATCTGGCCAGATCAAGAAGTGGCCAGATACCAGATAATTGTGGGATATTTGACTGGATCATGTATTCTTAAGGGTATAAAATTTTAAAACTTGCAATTAACTAGTGGTTTAATAAACTTTTATGGCTCCTACTAATTTTACAAAATCATTATTCTCCTAAAAAATGTAGATTAGAAATTTTGTTTATTCAATAAAAAAAAATCCATAAACTGAAAATGACATGAACTTATATATATATATATATAATGACAAAAACATTTTCTTAATATATAACTATTAACTGTAAATGATAAATGTGTGATAAATATAACTATAAAAATATAGTTATATTTTTCATCATTTTCAATAATTTCATATTTCTCGTCTGGCATTAGCCATAATAAAATAATAAAGTACACACACAAACTTGAAATATGAAGTTTTTATCAGCAAAATTTGACTAAAATGTTAATTAATTACCCAGTATCCAGCTGGATTGGCTGGATACTGGATCGTGATCTGGTATCTGGTGCATCCCTAATTTGAACTACGCTGGCTGGCCATCCATTCCACAAATTAACTATACATATGATTGAAGAAAAAATGTTTAGCTTCATTAGGATTAAAATGTTTAACCACTAATTTGAGACCATTACCTTGAGTTCTCTCGGCATTTCTGAAGGCGAAATATTTTTTGACATTGACATTATCAAAACCTTTAGTAATTTTAAACACCTGAATTAAATCTCCTTGAATACACCTTTTTACAAGTGAGGATAAACTTAATGTTTCTAAATGGGCAACGTATGATTTGTTTCTAAGTCTAGGAATCATTTTAGTAGCCTGTCGCTGCACCCTCTCCCATTTATGTCCTGTCATAAATATGGGACCAAAACTGAACACAGTATTCCAGGTGTGGGCATACAATACAGGGTGGGCCGTAAGTTTCCATACATAGGAAAATTTAAACGTTTGTTTTTATGTTTCAGATACCCTAAGAATATGCGTTTGTAAGATCTTGTTTACTGATGAAGCAAATTTTTACGTCAATGGAGAGGTTAATCGGCAAAACATACGTTATTGGAGTAATGCTAACCCTAACTGGCTGAGTCCGACGAAGATGCAAGGTGCCGGTAAAGTGATGGTGTGGGCCGGGATATGGGGTGACAGAATTATTGGACCAATTTTTGTCAGTGGAAATCTTAATGCTGAAAGGTATCTTAACATGTTGCAAGAAGAGATTTTCCCATCCCTGCTAAACGAGGAAGGTAACTTCCCAGTTTACTTCCAGCAAGATGGAGCTCCACCTCATTATGGTCTTCACGTGCGTCGGTATTTGGATCAGCAGTTTCCGGATGCTTGGATTGGTCGGCATGGTCCTGTGGAGTGGCCTCCCAGATCCCCAGATCTCACCCCCCTTGATTTCTATCTTTGGGGGCACTTGAAGGCCATGGTGTATCAGGAAAAGATACGAGACATAAATCATCTAAAGGAACGTATCACCAACGCCATTACAAGCATAACGTCAACTGTGCTAATGTGTGTTCATCAACAGTGGGGAACACGTATTGAAATGTGTTTTCAAAACAATGGCAACCATGTAGAGCATATTATATAAATAAAAATGGTTGTCCATAAAAAAATGTTTATTTTTCCTATGTATGGAAACTTACGGCCCACCCTGTAGAATTGTATAATGTTAGCATTGTTTTTTTTTGGACTTTAAATGATCTACTAATAAATCATATTTTTGTTAGTAAACATGGAAGAGAAGAATTATGGTCATGTGTAAGTCATTGTAAATTTGTTTGTTGTTTTCGCCCATGAGTGGACCAGTAGCCTGCAAAACTACTTTTTTTTTTTATTCCTAACATAATTATAGAATTCTTTCGGGTTAGATTTAATTTGGTTCCCTATATATAGCTCATAGTTGCGCCTACTTTTTCCTTCTCATTAACAACTTTGCATTTTATCTGACAAATTATTTGTTTCTTTAAATTTGAAATACATGTTCCTTTTTAACATTAAGCTACATAATTTTGTCATTTTACCATTTAGGTTTAACAGACTTCACCAATCTTTACATAGTGGAATATTACTTTATTTGAAACATTTAAAATTTTCTTTAGAAGAATGGGCTAAAATTTCTGGTGAGAAATGTTGAAACCTTGTAGAAAAATACCCAAAACATATCATTGAAGGTGCATTCCAGGACAAGTCATGCAGTGCTTGACACCACACCCCCTCCAATTTTTCTGCAAGTTGGTGTATACCATTGCCTATACTAACAACCATCAAATTTCAATTTTTAGCTCAGTTAAAAAGTTATGGGCCTCCCCAATATTTCGCAAATCCCATATTTGTTAAATTTAATTATCTTGGCTCCTAATTAAGATAGAACAAAAATTATTTTTGTGTTTGAAAGAGAATTTCATAAGGAATAACATTGCTAGGAGCTTAAAAAATTACAATTTGAAATTTAAAAGTTATTTAGAAATTACTCTTTTGGGGGACCTAAACTGCCTGAAAGCAGAAAATTAAAAAAAAATAAAATAAAATATCAACACTAATATGTTTTGTATACATTGGAGAAGAGAAAATACTGAGCATTTGCACTTGAAGTACATTGATGTCTATTTGAAAAAAAAAATATATGAAATAAAAACATATTTCCTATGATTTATTTACTCAGACTAGCTACATTATTTATCAATACCTATTTCCTAGTTTATCAGCCAGAATTTGTATATACTTTATATACTGTACAGGGTGAGTCAAAAGTAGCGCCCGATTTCTGTCAGTTGATTGTTTGTTTGCCATTTGTATTACAGTGTACAAGAAGGTAGAAATAAATGAATGACATGTTTATCTAACCATTTATTCGGGGGAAAATTATTACGGAACTGTACCAAGTTGTTTTACTTGCAATTTTCAAAGTGCCCTCCCTCGTGATTGATGCACAATTGCAGCTGAGCAGGCACAGAGTGGCACACACGCCTGCAGAGTTCGATATCAATTTCCTCAAACTTTGCAGTGATTTGAGCCTTCAATTCCTGAATGGCTTTTCACGATAAACAAGGTCTTTCATGAGCCCCCAAAGAAAGAAATCTGGAGGTGTAAGGTCTGGGGAGCGTGCCGGCCACTCGATCGGACCGCGGCGGACGATCCACTTTCCGGGAAAGTTTTCATCGAGCCACTGACGAACATGACGTCCATAATGAGGTGGAGCTCCATCTTGCTGGAAATAACAGTCCTGATCTTGTACCCTGGGCCAAAAGAAGGTTTGCAGCATATCCAGGTAAATTTCTGCAGTGACAGATCCCTCAAAGAAAAAGGGTCCAATTATCCCTAATGGAGATATGGCTGCCTAAACTGTCACACCAGGTAAATTTACCTCCTCCTCAACTGTCACTCTTGGGTTCTCCGCAGCCCAGTAGACACAATTGTGTCTGTTAATTGTGCCGTTAAGCTTAAAACATGCCTCATCTGACCACCAGATGTTGTCTAGCATTGTGTCCTCTTTGTCAAGTTTAGCTAAGAACTCTTCGCAAAATTGAAGACGGCGGTCGTCATCTCCATCATGAAGGGCATGCAGTAAGCGTGGAATGTAAGGTTTCCATTTTTTCTGGTGAAGGATACGGATAACACTTGATTGGCTCACTTCCAACTCTGCAGATAAATGGCGAGTTGACTTTTGCGGACTTTGTTCCAGTCTCCTGATGGCTTCTTCAGCCTTAGCTACATTCATTGCCGTTTTCGGACGACCGTACTTCTTTGCAGTGGCTACCGACCCTGTTGCTTCAAATTTCTCGACAATCAATCGTATGTTTCTTCCCTGGGGTGGGTTAATATCGAATTCCTGTGCCAAATGGCGTGCCGCCATCGTTGGTTGTTCATTACATTTGTAGTAATGTTTCACGGCCGCAATGCGTTGATTCATTGAAAGGTAATTCATGGTTCAATTTGGTGCAAATTCAGTAACTTTCCAAACTCTCAGCAATAACCTGCAAAACAAAAACAAAAATAAATAAACTAAGAAAATTAATAATCTGCAAGACAATTATTAACAACATGACTTCCCAGAAAGAATCTGACAGCCGAAAAAACAGAAATCGGGTGTTACTTTTGACTCACCCTGTATATATACAAATAATAATTTATAGCTATATTAAATAGATTAGTAAAAAGTTAATACCTTTAAACATAATAAAATGTAATTAAACCCTTGATGCAAGTCACACATTACCATCAAGTTTTAAAATGTGTCCAGTCTGGTTACACCCTGTGAGCAAACCTGTTCAATCTGGTTTAACCCTGAGAGCACAGTTAAAGTGACAAGCTGGGGTCTGATGCAGAGTCTTAAGGAGGAGTTTAATTCTACATCTTCATACCTACCAGTGACGTCTGCAAATACTCACTTTATCACCTTACACAATATTGAAAACACAACAGTTCTTTGGTGCAAGCAGGTATTTGGTTGATAAGGCAAGAAGGTGGAAAAACACATTTGGAATTCTTCCTGAGGTTCCAAAGTACAGCAAAGGAAAGATCATATCTGAGCAGACAAAACATGCAGTACAAGATTTCTATGAAGATGATGATGATAGTCGATTATGCCCAGGACAATCAAATGTTTCGGTGTGAGAAGCCATGATGGTGAGAAGGAATATAAGCAGAAATGTCTGCTACTTGGTAATTTAAAAGAACTTTTCATTAAATACAAAGATACAAACAACCTGAGTGTGTAGGTTTCTTAACTTTTGCTACATTAAGACCTAAATGGTGTTATTGCTGGAGGGAGTGGAATACATTCAGTTTATGTTTGTGTACATCACCAAAACCCTAAACTTATGGTATCTGCCATTGGTGAAAAACATTTAACCTACCATGACCTCATAGAGCAGTGTCTGTGACACTAGTAGTTCGAAATGTATGTTGCACAAATATCGCAATTCTCCAGGTGAAGATGATGTAGCAACTTAATTAAGCACCATAAACAATTTGATAGAACAAAAGTCTGTTCAGTACAACCAATGGACCACCACTGATAGGTCCGCAATGCAGTCCTGTCTCGAACCAGTTGATGACTTCATACAGACGTTAGCAAAATCTATATTCTCCTCTCACTTGTCACCATTATATTGCAAAGTCTCAGAGTCAGTATTTAAAACAATTGAAGCAGAACCTTGATAATGATGAAGCTATAGTTATAGATTTTTCAGAAAATTTTTTCATTTATTGCCCAGGATGCTTCCCAAAGTTTCCATTGGACAAATAATCAGGTTACCCTTCACCCATTTACTGATAATGGAGAATTAGATCACAGTAGCTACTACTTTATTAGTGACTGTTTAGAACACGCAACTTTTGCCATTTACACATTTCAACAGGTTTTGATTGAGGAAATAAAGAAAATGAACATAGGTAAAATATACCATTTTTCAGATGGCTGTGGTGGCCAGTATAAGAACTGTAAAAATTTCAACATATGCCACCATGAGCAAGAATTTGGTATAAAATATGAATGGCACTTCTTTTGCTACTAGCCATGGGAAAAATGCCTGTGATGGCATTGGTGGTACAATTAAGAGGTGTAGCAAAGGCTAGTTTGCAAAGACTACAGTCCGATCATATCTTAACACCTAAAGCATTTTATGATTTCTGTAAGAATCATTTTCAGGGGACAAATTTTATTTGTTTCTAAAGAGCAAGTCTTACACAATAAAGAAACTTTATTGCGGAATAGGTTTGCCAAGCTTTACAGGTGAAGGGAACTTGAGGTTTCATAAAATGGTACCTGTGCAAACCAATGTAATTCAGGCTTATCAAACATCACAGAGTGAAGACTTTATGCAGTTGACATTTGTAGATCAACAGAAGATGAAAATGAAGTCAGTGCTGATGATGTTGAAAACTCGGTAGCAATTGAATATAACATTGGTCAGTATGTTACATGCAGGTATGATGATAAACTTTGGATTGGTATTATTTTAGAAGTTTCAGAGGAATTTGGGGATTATAGAGTCGTTTTTTACATAGATCTGTGACAAGAATATCAAACCGCTATCACTTTCCTGAGAGAGCCGATATTTGTTGGATTTTGAAGAAGGATATTGTATGTGGCATGTCAGATCCAAATATTATTCCTGGAATTAAAATCATATATTCCTTCAATTTGAAAGAAATAAAACTTGAAAAACAACCTGAAAGCAGTGCTCTTTTTATTGTAGTTTTTTTTTTTTTTTGGCTGATGAACTAGGAAGTACTACTACTATATTCTGAGTAAATAATCTTGGGAATTTTTTTTTTTTTTCATGCTTTTTTTTTTTCAAATAAATATCAATGTACTTTAAGTACAGATACTCAGTATTTTCTCTTCTCCTTTGTATACACAGCATATTAGTGGATTTAAATTTTTTTTTTTTAATTTTTCTGCTTTGAGGAGGTTTAGGCCCCCAAAAGTGTAATCTCTAAATAACTTAAATTTGAAATTGTACAGTTTTTGAAGCACCTAGCAATGTTATTCCTTATGAAATGCTCTTTCAGACACAAAGAACTTTTTGTTGTAAATTAGGAGTGAAGAAAATTAAATTTAAAAAACGTGGGATTTGCAAAATATGAAGGGGTAAGTGTACGAAGACTTTTGCATTTTAACTTTTTTATTTTCATCAAATCCTTTGAGTTAGTGAAGTTGGGGTTGCGGATTTTGTCAGACGAGTTGAATGGCAATGGTACCTTCTGAAAGACTCCTTTCTGTCGCGGATAGCATTAGGACAAACAAAATTAAACCAAGGGTTTTTTTTTTTTGCATTAATAGTAGGAATAGAACAGGGAATGTACGCCTCCATGCCTGGGAGAATCGCCTTCGTGGTGCGCTCAGCACATTCGGCGGTTGCAAATGGAATTAAAACTTCGTGCTTCAGATATCAGTTCTGGATACTCACTTTCCTGTGCTATCCAAAATGTACACAAGTCTTCTGGCGGGAATGACAACTGTAGGGTTTTGTCAATCAATTTATCCTGTAGGATTCTTGTAAGTTTGGCAGACTCAACCACCCTATCATTTAACGGATTAAATATCCACCTCTTACGACTTACCAAGCCTTCCATTGTCACGTGGGAAAGAGTTTGGGAGCTGTTTTTTGCAGTTGAAGTATACGTTGCAGTATCGGTTAGTGAAGTTGGTATTGTCAGCCAAAAAAAGGTTGAAAAATGCTGCTCATTGGCCTGGGCCTTTCTTTAATATAAAATCTTTTATAATAATTTTAATTGAATTTTTGAACTGAGTAACATTCATTGATAAAATAAATAGTTTTACAATTTTTGCTTGTTTTAATATAAATAATTGTGAAATTGGACTATTTATTTTTATTTAATTTGACCCTTAAGCTTTATGCTTTACTGGGCTCTCCATTAAAAAGAAGTTATTAATAAATCATGAATAAGAATTATTAGAGTATATATATGTATATATATTTTTAAGTCATTACTGAATGTAATGATATCAATACTTTAAAAGAAATCAGTATTAGACATGAGAGATGACCAATGATAAGTAATTTACATTAATCCTAGATTTTTATTGGTATTCCATTAATAATCAAGATGAAAACTTTTTAAACGAATTTACATTCACAATATTTTTTTACATTGGACAAACTATGGAATGATTTAAATACAATGAAAATGGGTAATTTTTGAGATGAAGATATTAAGTTTTAACTTGAGGAATAACATGCTGTGATCTATTTCTGGTCTGATACGAGTGGATTTCTTGAGTTACAGAATATTTATTTGCCCATTGTAAGTTAATGATTTTGTTTTTACACATGTAAATAAAAATAAAATGTGCCAGTTTGATGACATCTTCGAGCTTTAATAGTTTTAGCTCTTAAAATAATGCACAAGAATGATCATGGAAATTAGCATCAGATAATAAACCTTATTGATCGTTTTTGGATGACAGATAGTTTAAAGTGCTATTAGCGGGATTTCCTCATACAAGGGTGCAGTACGTTATATAAGGAGGAACAAGAGTATGATGCAGAGTTAATTAAACCTGTTTAGGACTACATTTCTAAATTTAAACATTATAGCAACGCCCCTTGAAATTTTTTTGAGATATAATTTACATGATCATTACAAATTCTTGTCCAGCATTATATTAAGAAATTTGGCTACAGCGATTTCGTCATCATTTAATTTATCACGATAGACATTTCGTTTATTAGTAAAAATTATGAAATTTGTTTAATTGCTATTTAGGAAGAGTTTATTGGTGGTCAGCCATTTGGTTACATTGATAAATTCTGATTTAAATATTTTAGCTGAATTAACATCTTTGCAAGAAAAAAGACAGTTGTATCATCCGCAAACATTATAAAGTTAAATATAACAGATGAACATGGAAGATCATTTATGCAGTAGCTATATAACAAAAATAACTGGGACCAAGTTCGTGTCGCCTCGTAGACCGTTTCCTTTTACACTAATTTTAATGTCATGTTTATATGTTTGTAATCTCATCTCTTTTTCCCTGTGCACAATTACACAATCACTACTGTTAGGTCTAATTGTTGTAATAATCACTGACTTTTTTTTTTTTTTTTTTTTATAGTTGTAGCGTGGAATGTTGGAAAGATCATAAAAAGTCAGGATGTATAAGGAAAGTGGATAACAGCGTGACATTTGAAGTGGACACGAGTGGTACACTTCATTCTGTTTTGTTTCCTACTGATGACACTGTCCACCCAGATACCTTGGAAAAGTTAAGTAAGTGAAAGCCAGTTCTTAAGGTTCAAGTGGTTTTTGTTCTCTCTTGTAAAAGTAGTCAGGGATTTCATGCCCTTGTATCCATTACCATGTACAGTCTGGTCCAAAAGTCACAATTGAATCAGCATTGTTGTAACCTCGCTTGTAACATAGCATACAGAAATTATTGATATTCGAAGTTTGCAGTTCTTAATTGTATTGTAGAAATAATTTAATATATTTCAACCGATTGTCACTTTTACACCACCCTCTATATATTATGTTCAACAGGTCATCTATAGTAACTAGGTGTTACAGTAGTATAAAACTATTATACTCGGCTCATTTTGTAATTTGAAGGTATATTGATCTTGCTGGGCTACGTTGTAGCCAATGTAGTAACACCGCTTCCCGTTGATAGCGAAGTTAAGTAACATTGGGTATGGGTAGTGGTTGGATGGGAAATCGTCCTTCACGTCCAGACTATGTAGCGACCCCTGGTTCGGATCCCACGAGTATCTGCAGGTCCCCTCCATTATAACGATCTTAAATGTTGCGGAGGAGGTTAAACAACTCCATCAACACATTTATCGATCATGCCAATAACTTTCATGTCAATGAAGTTAATGATCAGAAAAGGGGAAGTGGCTCAATTTTTCTAAAACGGGGGGGTGGGGGGGGGGGGTGGGGGGGGGGGGGTGTTTCTACATTAGTTTTATAGTTACTGTAATAAATGTTTTCTTATAATTGTGTTTACCGTTTCAGAAGAGAGCGAGAAACTTAAATCGCTCTTAAAGAATCCATCATTACGACGCATCATTGCAGAAGTAGACAAATCCACGAATGTGAAACATACAATTGAACAGGCGATGCTTGAGCCTATTTTTGTTGAGTTTGCAGACTCTTGTCTCGAAATAGTTGAACCAGAAGATTAAATGTACTTATTCATTGTTTCTTTTTTATGCAAGGTGGGGCTAAGGGCGAGCGCCCACAAAAATGCGCCCCCCCCCCCCCCCCCATATAAGGCGGCGATAGAGCCGAAGTCAAGGTCTCCGAGGCCCAATGCATTTTTTAATTTTGAAAAGATTGTGTAAGAATCGAGGGGAGGTGTGTTTTTGAGAGCATGCTGAACTGCTCTCAGGATAGAGGAGACGGGGAAAAAAATCGGCTAAAGAGGACAGTGAGAGGAGAAAAGGGAGTTTAAACACTCCATGTCTCCTGCCTAACTTCTCTCCCGGAGTACTTCCTGGTCAATTGGTGTCTACAATCTCCTCCTCCTCACGCAAGCGAGTTACTAAGATTTTCCACGTTTCGTATTTGCTCTAGTTATTTTAAGAAATTAGTTTTATACCAGCAATATTTAACCTTGTAAAGAGTTAATGCTTCTGTTATTTTTTAGTATTTTGTCCAGTGTGATATAAACAAAGCTAGTGAAAGTAGGAAAGAAGAAATTTATAGGCCATGATAATATATGATTCCAGCATAAGTTATTAAAAAGTAACAAGCTAGTTCATAGCTCGCGCATTTGTTTCATTTAATCGTTAGTTAATTTTCCGCTTATTAATTTCAAAAACTTAATTTTTAATGGAAGTCATTTGATAGTGGACATTCCATGCAATTTTTCCCCCCTTAAATTAGGGAAGATTGAAGGTATATGTGAAAATTATTAATAGTAGTAGTTTGTGCTTTGGCTGAAGGCGGCAATACTCAAGCCGGGTCTGATCTGACAGTTTATCTTATATTTCTCACGAAGTGCGAGTACTGTCGGGTTAGACCAAAAAGTGGTAGTTGTAGGATTACCATCATTTACCAAAGTTGGAATATACGCGGTCAAAAGATAGGCATGACACAGCGTATGTCCACTTTGCCGACCGATGGTATTTTACATTTCTGCCGCCTTGTCGTGGAACCGTTAGTCCGTTAACAAAACTTAGGAAAAGATATAACTTAATGCTGGACATCTTTCTTTGACTGACGTCTGAAGAGAAAGGCCTGAAAAAATGCATTATTAAATATATATTATTTTATTCTTTTCGACACTTTAAACATTGCTAATTGGCTTTTTATCCATTAAAAAAAAAAATATATATATATATGGATAAAACTGTTTTTGAACATTATATAATTTTTTATTTTGGAAGTTGAAAACATTTTAGTGTTGAAACAAACTTACAGAATAGAAAATAAAATATACAAAAATATAATTAATGGAGTCATTACATACGGAATGGTTGGGCCAGAAGCCATCAAGGTAAAGCTCAAATACATAATAATTAAAGATCGTCTATTTTGCCTTTCTACTTTTTCATATATACTTTGCTAACCAAAGCGCTAAGACTAAATAATAAAATTTCATTCAAATTAGATTGCAATAAATACTTTTGTTTGATTTTTTGTTAAATGTCGTTCAAGATATCTTTACAATAATCGGACCTAATTTTTATCTTCAATTCTCCATGTATACTTTTTTTTTCAGGTACAGGTCACTTATTTTCTGAAATTCATTAAATTTCTCAATGGGAATAAAAGCTTTTAAAATTTCTGAAACAATAAATATCCATAAATTATAGGCTAATGTATATATTTTACATACCGAGTGTAAGAATGGAGGAACAGCACTAGAATGTTGAGTTAAAATGAAAGACTTCATTTTTTTAAGTACAGCTTCGTATGAACAGTAATCAGATATTTTAATTATTGCCAATGAAAGGTATTTGAATTTTACTGATCCAGTAAAGGGATCTGACTCCATAGATGAATACATGAGCAAGATTTTAATTTGATATGTCTGTCTGAGCTATAGACATGGCTCACAGGTTCATAATCTTTGTGAATTTCATCAGTGACAATATTGAGCCTTCAATCACAGACCTTTCATAATAGACATAAATTGTTCTAAATAATGTCGTAAGAAAAAGTGTAATTTCTTATCTGACCAGCAGACACCGTTCTTTTAAATAGTATGTTTGCATAATGTAAGTACTTCTCTCCATAATATACAAATACGAAAAACACACTCGCATCACTTGGCCTTGAGATAAAAAGTTTTTGTTAAATTTTAAGTTATTCTTGTGTTAGGAGTGGAGAACTGTTTACCTCAGACTTATTAACAAGACTAATTGATATCACGGAGAAACTCACAGCGTGACTCTTAATATTTTTTTTTAACTACACTATGGAATTTCCCTCAAAAATGCATACTCTGACGTCGGCTTTTAGACTGACTGCCATTTGTCTGACGATAATTGTGTTCCCTGGTTAGCATTACTCCGGGGCAGGAGAATATAGAATCCTCTGTTGAAAAAATAAAATTATAGTATATAACTGTGTCAACTACTTTTTAAGTGCAATAACCGCACTTAGAAAGATGGAAAAAGAAAAGTAATATGATTATTATGCCTAAAAAGCTTTACGCTTTATAAAGGCGAGAGAATTGAATGGGGCATGGGCAAACAGCGTAAATATGGGCTTAGCTCGAAGGCATTTTTGGGATGTTCTGGAGGATGTGGAATGTAGAAGTGGTAATGCTAAAACCATGTGACGCGGGCTCGAGTCCCACTGGCTTCTAGTTTCCCGCCTTATTGTCCTCTCTCTCGCCGTTTTACTGTCTTAAGTTTTATATATTTATAAAATATGATTCATAGTATGTATAAGGCACGATAATTTTACTTACGGTCTTTTAAAGTATGTACAGTGTGACCAAGAGACTCGAAAAAGGAATGTTTAATTGCTTGAGCAGCGGAAATTCTGTTCTTTGCTTCGAACTGCAATAATAAGAAACCCGTTACAAGCTAAATCTATTTAAATCGACTACATTATTAGTCAGTCTTTTCCAAATAACAATAATTCCGTTCTTTATGAAGTTGGCCCGGTCTTACTTTCCTGCGTGTTATTTCTATCAGTTGATACAGCCACTGTCAATATTGCTTAATGATTTTTCATAGCGTCAAACTCTCATAAATCACAAACTACCTACTTTGCATGAACAAACGTTCTCACTCCGATTGGTTCCCACAACAACAAACATATCATTCCAGTGGCGCTCGCGACTAAAGAACTTTAATTTTTACATGGTTTGGTACGTGTATTTGATACATTACCCGCGTCCCCTATTAATTTTAGTAACCACACAACTCAGTCAAGTTTTATTTTAGCTCTCGCTTCTCTGAACTATAATCCCTTTCAAGTTCTACTCGTGCATTTCACGTACTCCGTTCACCAACAATCATTCACCCTTCTCTGTTACCGTACCAAAAGAAACTTAGTGAGTAAGCTGTGCGCGGAGTCTTGGGCGAGTCTCGGCGCTCTGCTGAGAAGAGATTCTCCTTGATAGAAAGGGTGGGCATAGGGCGCGAATTCTTCGAGGTTGCTGACTCCATTCCAAGTGTCATCGGTGGGTGTGCCGAGGGTCCGGAATATAAGCTGCAGTTCATCTTCAACGGTCGCTCCAGGGAACAAAGGTCGTCCACTGATCATTTCGTACATAATGCACCCAACACCCCTAACGTGATTAGAGAGGGAATTAGCGCTTGGTTACGTCACAAATAACGAATTTTTGCATCCTAATCATTAGCACTAGTGTTGCTTCTATTTTTTAGCATTTACTTCGTAAACACTGAACCAGCCTTATGTCTGAAGCGCTGCATTAAAAAATATACTTTAAGGGAGTAGAGCCACACTGAGAAAATTAATTTATTAGAGCATAAGCTTTGCGCCTATACCATATGCAAGTACAGACCGAAAATTTGTGCTCCTAATAAATCCATTTTTCTCATTGTGGCTTTACTAACTTAATTCAACTTTCCGTAATTGAGAATATTTACTGAAAACTAAACCTTAGTGGAAATAAATACATACATAGCCTAACTTATATCACACGTAATTAATAACCAAGTTTTAACACCTACAAACAAACGTCCACCCACCATATAAAATAAAAGTAAAGTTTAATTTACCACATGTCAATCTGCGTAGAATATTCCGTAGAGCCTAAAAGAACATCTGGGGGACGATACCACAGGGTGACCACTTCATTACTGTAGGTCTTCGTAGGGACTGATTTGGCACGGGCAAGACCAAAATCGGCAAGCTGCAATGAGTCCCCATATTTACATTTCAAACTTTATTCTTGGGTGTTTAAACATTTCAAACCACAAAACAAGGACTGGAGCGAGCTGCTTTGACAAACTTTGTTCCCAACCGAGTTTATATTTCATAACCACCATTTGTAAGTTAGTACACGACTGCATTAATAATATTATTAATCTGTAAAAATGGTATATCTTGAAGGAATTTATTTTATGGAAATTTATATTGCCTGAAAAGTTATGGTTCCCAACAGCATATTCAGATAAGAATACTTGCCACTAAATACAGAATCGAACATAAATGACAATATTCTGTAAATCTGTATGGATGTGATATTTCGCTTTAACCATTTAATATTATATACCTTATGTATTCTTTTTCTGAATACTATTTGGTTTTGTAACAATTCAAATTTATGCTGCTTGATCAGTACCAAAGGAAATTAAAGGTTTCTCAAACGAATTTAGCGAATACTCTGATTAGATAAAGACAAAGTTGCCCTTCATAAAAAACAGTACCTTGAGCTCTCCTCTGTCATTAATGAGGAGATTTTGTGGTTTGAGGTCTCTATGTAGGACTCTTCTCTGATGGCAGTAGGCAAGGCCTCGGAGCAGTTGGAATAAGAAGATCTGAAAAGGCATCCAAAGACTGAGTAAACAATGCTGTAAGCGTAGATACGTTATTTTCACGTAACGAGTTTACCCTACTCCCACCTCACCATAATCCATACTCACTTTGCAGTTATTTAAACTAAGTTGCGCCCCATATTCATCCATATACTGTTTGAGATCTCTGTCCAAGTATTCAAAAACTAATGTCAAACTTCGCTCTGTGTGAACGATGTCGTGGAGAGTAACTGAAACGAGAGAGGTTTCCATAAATTTTGAATCTTCGAAATATTTAGAGAAATGTTACGAAATAACAACATACAACCTTGTCAAGCATGTTTTTCATTAAAATTAAGGAAAACGTGTTAAAAGAATGATCTTGCGCTTTTCTACCAGTTGCTCCTCACGCACATTTCTGACATAGCGTTCGTTCTTTTTTTACTAAAGAGAATCTCTTTAAATCATTTTTTTTTTTCAGTAAGAGATGGTATTCAATTTCTAACGCACATATGAACTAAACAAATACTACTGAAGAAGTTCAAGTAAACCTCACCGATATTTGCGTGTTTAAGATCCTTAAGAAGAGAAACTTCTCTTATGGCAGTGCAAGGAGCTCCTTCTTCGTGCTCTAATCTTATCTCCTTAAGAGCTACTAAATTATCCGTTAACTGTGACCTTCCTTTATAAACAGTGGCGTACGTACCCTGCAATTGGAGGAAATTATAAGAAGCGATTAAGATGATTATTTTAAGAAATTCTTTAAACCATCACACAGACTTAAATTGACAATTTCTCAACTTAAATGGAAAAGGCCTCAGAAAATCTAATGGCCGACTTGTAGGTTTAATACTTTTTTTTAATAACTGAAATTATTTTTCATTTTAACTCATTCGACACTATAATGTAGTAAGGTGTACGTCATACTTCGGCCAGACTATGTTTTGTTTCGCCGCCGCGAAAGAGTTGAAAACTAACAAACATGTTTTGGGCATCTTCTGGAACTTCAGACCGAGTTTTGTCTTTAAATATAGTTGCGATAAATAGTTTATGAAGTTTAGTTTTAATCTTTCCGTGAAAAGGAGTGGGAAAAAGAAAAAGAAAAAAAACTATTGCCACACCAAGGCTCCAGTAAGGCCATGCGCACAATTGTCAGAAATCAGTCACGCATCAGACAGTTTTATTCCAATATTATTAAAATAATTACATTACATGACAAATATACGTACTGTTTTCTTTGTTGATGTCTAAAATATAAATATATTTACAATACAACATCTAAACATACTAAGAACAGTACAATGCTACGAACCCAAAATTGGTGTCTGAGGCGTAAACTGATGAATTTTTGACTGGTGTGGTACGCGTCATAAAATAGTTTGCCTTTTCCCATTGCCAATGACGACACCGCGTAAAAATGCTTAAACTTTATACTTCAAATTTATACATATCAGGTTGTAGCAAATTCTGCTCGATTAGAAAACGGACGATAGATAATAGAATAACCAAGATGTGAAATAGTTTTAGAAATGTTGCAAAATACACGCGGCGACAGGTTCGCACAGGTTTTATCACGATACAGAATGACTTAGGCTAGTGTAGGATTAGGCTAATGAATATTTTCTCTAGTGTTTTTCATACAGTTACAACACCACCCCTACGATATTACAGTAATTGAAAAACATGGAGCCCACGAAAGAGCATATTCGACATGTGATGCTGTACCGAGTTCCATAAAAGATCTAACGCTAGTGAATCCTCAAGAAACATTCAGAGAGTTTATGGAAATAATGATGTGAGCGAATGATGGTTTGAGAAGTTCAGAAATGGAGACTTCAGTCTGAAAGATTAAATACAGCAAATTCAAAGTTTGATAATCTCAAGTTAGTGAGATCCTTGAGCTTGATGTTTACTACAAATGGTTTTGATTTCAGGCACTAACTTACTTAGCTTCAGTCTTAAGTCTCCTCGTTTGGTGATATCCAGTCAGTTTCTTTTTTTCTGTAGTAAGTCACTTACAGCACTAAAACCACATTCCACCAAATATGAAGATGGGAATGGTAACAGTAGCTCTCTCGCCAAACGAGTTGAATTTGGGTATTTAGTCTTGGTCTCATCACAGAGCCACATCATGGTTCCTTTTACTTTGAATATAGTTTTAACAGACTCATCATTTTGTATTTCAGTCAGTTCTTCTTGGTACTTCATGCCCACTTCAGATAGGTCCACTAGCAATGGCTGAGTTAGCCAAGATGGAAAACTCATTTCTTTTAAATCAGAAAATCTGTAATTTAAATCACAGGCCAGTATTTTCAAATGATCCACAATGACAAGTAAAGCATCATCAGTTACCTCACACTTATTTAGCCAATATAACGGTATATTTTCTTGCAGAAATATTCTTTTGACATAATTCCAGAAATGTAATGAAGCCAAATATCTTTGTCTTTGAATCAACATGTTAAGTAAAATATGGAATTGTCGTCGTCGTGTAAAAATGTTGCAAATAAAAATAATTATATGTTATTGAAATTTTAAAATATATTTACTTATAAAAATAATTATGTATAAATTTCATTTTATTGTAGCATTTTCAAATTGCCCCCCAAAATATTCAAATTGCCCCACGTTGGGAATCACTGAGTTAGATGAAGAGTTGCTGAAAGCAACAGTGGAGGAAAACCCAACGGTAACTAAGAGAACTTGGCCTGCAACTCGGCGTTAGCCATTTTACCATTCATCGTCATTTGAAGCTGTTAGGAAAACTAGAAGGTTGGAAAATGGGTTCCGCACGATTTATCACAAGCGAATCTTCAACATCGAATCGATATTTGCACATCACTGCATTCTCGGCAACTGCGGGCACCGTTTTTGAATCGGATTGTCACTGGAGATGAAAAATGGGTCCTCCATAACAATATTAAGCGTCGACATCAGTGGCTTAGCCGTGAAACAAAGCCTGAACCTCAGCCAAGGAATGGACCCCATCCAAAAGAAATTTTGCTATGCGTTTGGTGGGATATGCAAGAAATTATTCATTTCGAGCTTCTGCCAGATAACCAAACAATCACAGCTGAAGTCTACTGACAACAACTCCAACGACTGAAGATGGCATTACAAGAAAAATGTCCCGCATTAATTAATCGCAGAGGTGTTCTATTCCACCAGGATAACGCGCGCCCTCACACTGCTCGAATCACCACTGTCCAATTGGAGGCATTTGGTTGGGAAAAAATGCCTCATCCACCTTATTCTCCGGACATCGCACCTTCAGACTACCATTTATTCAGAAGTCTGCAACACCACCTAGATGGACAAAAGTTGCAATCCAGAGAAGCTATCGAAAACGAAGTGATCGCTTTTTTTTAACTCGAAACCAAGGGATTTCTTCGAACGTGGCATAAAAAAACTTTTCTACAGGTGAAAAATCGAGCAGAATATATGTTACAACCTTATACATTATACCAGGAAAATGTGAAGCAAGATATAATTAGAAACATCATATGGAAGGGTAATAGTGCATGTTTGCTCATACATATATATTATATATATTATATATGTTGAGAGCCTACTGATAAGTCAAACCAAATCTAGAATTTATATAAACCTTATTTAAAAAAATGTTATTAAAAAATAAATTTAATCAGGTGTTATTTTTATTCATTCGAAATCATTTATATTTTTCGAACATGAATTCCTTACACTCATTCTTTCATGTGCTTAAAACGTCTGAGACTTTATTACCTTTCAGGCCTAAACGTAGAATTATAATTTGGTTCAAACTCACACACACACATCATAATCAGTGACGAAAGAAGACTGCGAATAACGGTACAATCCAATTATAAATTAATTTTCATTTAGCTCGGAACTTCTATAAATGGAGACGCAACACCCAAATCAACATTCACTGACGACAATATACCTTTAATCTTACCAAACTCCACATTAAATTTACAAAGGCATCAAGCGATGCAAACCACCTCAAACAGAATTCTCAAACGATAAAACACACACACGTATTGTGTGTGTATATATATATATACACACACAATACGTATGCGGAGATAATAGTTAGTGAATTTCATTGTTTCATCGTTTACCTCTCCTAATTTATCGAGTTTCGTGTACGTCTCCATCCTTCCGAAACCAATCTCCGAAAGGGATTGCCTCCTGGATGCCCTGCTGAGAGGCACTTCGGGGCTCAGGATGTGCTTCTGAAGGATCGCTTCAGGAACACGAAGGTCCGCGGGGAGAGAAAGGCGCTTGTTGATGTCCTGAAAGCATTAAGGGAGAAATTTCCTATTTCAGCTCTGTCCATTGCAAGTTAATTTCACTTTGACACTATATATATATATATATATATATAAGTGCTCATATCTTTAATACTTGCTTTCCTTTAAGAAGGAAAACAGTTTCGCCTAAAAATATTGCAATTCCATGGATTACTGTAGGAATAATGATCAATTTTCCAAACACAAAAGGAGACGCGAAAAACACATGAATAATCATAAACCGTCTTATCGGAAACAAATTAAGAAAAATTCAAGAGGAACTAATTGTTGGTAATAAAGAAATTACTTATGATATCTATCTATAACAAACTCTTTAAATAACCATTTTACTTAATAGCTGATAAGGTGGTGGTTATAGACAACAATCGAGCAGGGAAGTATTCCGTAGATGTTAGGCAGGAGACAGGGAGTGCTGGAACTCTCGTTTCTTCTGTCACTGTCCTCCTTAGCTAATCTTTTTCTAGTCTCTCTTCTACCCTGTAAGCATTCCAACACACACACACTTCTCTCTTTATTCCTCACTACACATACATGCATCCTACACCCAACACAATCTTCTCAAAATTTATATATATACAAGAAAAAAAATGGCATCAATGAGTCTCGGAGACCTTGATTTCGACTCTCCTCCTCCTCCAATGGAGTAGGCGTTTTTGCGGGCGCTCGCCCTTGGCCCCTCCTTCCTGCATAAAAAAAAGCTCCGCTCACAGTTTCTAACTATTGATTATGCACCTTTGGACTACATGCCACCCAGCATTCCTATACCTATACTGAAGCTTATTAAAGACAAAATATCCGTAACTTCGGCTAAAATTACCAACCAAAGTATTTCCAAAGAATATTTCCACCAATGCTAAAAACTGGTTGTATAAACACTCCTATTTAAGTGGAGTAATCCCGCACTAGCAACAAATTACAGGCCGGTGTTATCATTAGCTGTATTCAGTAAATTGTTAAAAAAATTGTAAAAAGTACAATGCAGCAATATTTACAATCCAACAATGTATTAAATCTTAATGGGAATTGCGAATATCGCTGAAGATAAAAATAATTTCTGTATTTATAGATTTCAGTTTGGCCTTTAATGTAATAGACCATAATATTCTAATTAACTAAAGCCATAACAGTATAATTTGAGGAGCTATCAGTGACTGGCTTAAAAGTTGTTTGTCCAAGAGGTATCAATTTGTATCAGTAAAAGGGTGTACCCCAGGGTACAACATTATTATTATTATATACAAACGACTTTCCACACTCTTCTGATATACTTTAATTTCATAATGTTTGCGGATGATACAAGCGTGTCATTTTCTCGCAAAGGACATATTTAAAATAGAATTTATCAATGTTATGAAATCGCTGACCTCCAATAAACTCTTTCTAAATACGAGTAAAACAAATTTCTTAATTTTTACTAATAAACGAAATGTGTATCTTGATGAAATTGCTGTAAAGGAATGTATTGTAACAAATTTCTTGGTGAATGCTAGACACGAATTTGCAGTGGAATGACCATGTAAATTATATCTCAGATTTAATTAAAAGAGCGTTGCTATAATGTTTTAACTTAAACACGTAGAAATTCATTCGCATCAGACTAGAAATAGATCAAAGCATACTATTCCTCATTTTAGATTGTCTTCGTCTCAGAAATTACCGATTTTCATTGGACTGAAACTATAGAATGATTTAAGTACCGATATAAAAAATATTTCAAACTTAAATTCGTTTAAAAACGAGCTGAAATCTCTCTTAATAATGGGATACTAGTGGAATACTATATTTGTATTACATCCACAATAACGACTGTCTGTATTTGTTTCATATTTATTATAACAACAACTGTATTGCCACTATTAATTCGTTGTGTATTAATTATACACTGCGTTGGCACTTATTAAGCAGATTACATTTTCTCCAATGTTTTCAAAGGTTTTTCCCCGATTTCAATGAAATTTGTAGCAAATAATCACTATATATAGCAGCATTGATGGTATTCATTTCGATAAAATATTTTGATAATTAAAATAATTATCTCATTTTATTGAAAAATATGTAAAATATTGTGTTCCGAATTATTAAGCAAGTATTCTATTTATGGATCTAAATGGTGAAAATGGGTAGGAAGAAGGATTTAACATTAATTGAGAAAAGAAAAATAGTCAAGTTACTCGCTGAAAATATAAAATCTATTGAAATTGCGAAGCAGTTTATCAGAGCTTATCGAACTATAAACAAGTTTGTAGCGGAGGTACCAAACTGAGGCAGCGAAGTGATAAAGGAGCTATAAGAAAAGTGACAAGGCGGCAGATATCTGTAATCAATACAGTATTAAAATCTGTTTTCACGTACTGACGCGCCATTCAACACGCTGCTTCTTGTACCTGGGTGTTAATGGTGACTGAATCGTAGGTTTACACGTCTTGCCAATTGTTTGGAGGATTCCACATCGAGATGTTCTTGGTATATTATGTATGTCAGCCTGCTCAAAAACCTCTTTACTTGAGGACAATGGATGCTTTGCAATTTGCGCTTGATTACAGATATCTGCCGCCTTGTCACTTTTCTTATAGCTGCTTTATCACTTCGCTGCCTCAGTTTGGTACCCTCCGCTACAAACTTGTTTACAGTTCGATAAGCTCTGCCAAACTGCTTCGCAATTTCAATAGATTTTATATTTTCAGCGAGTAACTTGACTATTTTTTTTTCTCAGTTAATGTTAAATCTTTCTTCCTACCCATTTTCACCATTTTAGATCCGTAAATAGAATACTTGCCTTAATAAGTCGGAACACGATATTTTACATATTTTTCAATAAAATGAGATAATTATTTTAATTATCAAAATATTTTATCGAAATGAATACCATCAATGCTGCTATATATAGTGATTATTTGCTACAAATTTCATTGAAATAGGGGGAAAACTTTTGAAAACATTGGAGAAAATGTAATCTGCTTAATAAGTGCGAACGCAGTGCAGTGTAAGTTAAACGCCACCTGTATATCATGTATTTTGTCTCTAATTAATCTGAGCCTAAAGATTAAGGCCCAAATTATTTAAACTAAATAGTTTAATCGTATTCTTGTAACGTAACAAATTGCAATTTATTTGTATTATTGTGACAAATTGTAATACCGAACTGTATTATTGCAACACACAAATTGTAATATTCTATCAGGTCATCCCATAAGTAATGTCGTTTTTCAGATCGGAATTTGAAGGACAAAAAAAAAAAAAAAAACTGAAACTTTTTAATCTAGTATATATTTCCATCGGAATCAATAACACTCTGCCAACGTCCTACAAGCTTTTCAATGCCATGTTTATAAAATTCAGGCGGTTTTGAGGCAAAAAAACGTACAAAGACTGGTGTGCAGGTCATCTAAAGAAGTATACTGTTTCTCGTCAAGATAGTTTTGCAGACTCTGAAGAGATGATAATCTGAAGACGCAAGGTCTGGAGAATATGGAGGATGTGGAAGTTTTCCCACCCAAGCTCCTCAATTTTTGCAGAAGTGATCCGAGCGGTGTGAGGACGTGCGTTGTCGTGGTGGAACAAGATTCCTTTCCGATTAACCAAAGGTGGTCTCTTTTTTTAATGCGTGTTCAATCGATCCAGTTGTTGACAGTAGACTTGAGCGGTGATTGTTTGGTTGTGTGGTAAAGTTTCAAAGTGTATTACACCACCTTTATCCCACCAAACACTAAACAACACCTTCCGAGGGTGAAGATTTGGTTTTGGCTGTGGTGTCGTTGGTTCTCCGGCACAAATCCACTGTTGACGGCGCTTAACATTCTGGTACAGTATCCACTTTTCATCACCAGTCACTAAACGGTGCAAAAACGGATCTTGGAGTTCACGGGAATGAAGAGCTGTGCTAATGTTTACCCGCACCCTCAGATTGTCGACCGACAATTCATGTGGCACCCATTTTCCTAACTTAGGCACTTTCCCGAGTTGTTGCAAATGTCGATGGATGGTGGACGGGGATGAATTGAGTTTCTGGGCCAATTCTTTGACAGTTGTTGAACAGTCTTCTTCAAGTGCGGCTAACAGCAGGTCATCATCAAACTCAGCAGGGCGTCCAGAGCGTGCTGCATCTGTCAAACAGCAGTCACCATTCCTAAACTTTTGAAATCATCTTTGACATTTCCTCACATGCAGAATATCGTTGCCATAAACGTCCGGAATGTTTCGCATTGCTTCAGTAGCACTATTCTCTTTTTTGAACTCGTAAAGCATTATATGCCTGATATGCTCTTCTGATACCGCCATGTTTATGAAGGGTTCACATAAAGCAAAACACACGTCTTCACTGGTCAAGGTCTGTAAAGTATGTAGCAAAACACGAAAGATCTCCTCTTAGATATAACCTTTGGAAAATTTATGCTTAAACCGAGTAGGACTAGTTTAAACTTAATCTATCGTAAAAAATGACATTACTTCTGCGATGACCTGATATTTATTTATTTTATAAATAAATTTACAAAATAAATAAAAAACAATTCAGACTTTAATGATTTCACAATGATTTAAATTCATTGGCTAATTTTCACCTATTAGTTTGTTCGTATATTTTAAATTAATTAATACTTCTTATTCGTGATGATATGTAATTAATCATATCTACAAAGCGATGTTTTTATCTTTAATCAAGCTGAGAGAGCCCAGTAAAGTATAGAGGCAAAACTAAATAGTCCAATTGACAATTACTTTGTTAAAATTATTGTAACAACAAAAGCTGTAATATCTACTCCAGAAATATCGTAAATACATTTCCATAAAAATAAACCTTTATTTTCGGGGGGGGGGGGGGTACTTTTCTGCATTTTAATGTTTTTAAACGCTGTTTATGGAAAAATCTGGCACTGAACTTTCATCATCCAATCTCAGCCTTCAAAACCTAATTAAAACGTTGAAATCCTCAACAAATTAAAACTTTTATGCAAAATCATTCACATTTTCCAACAGTAATTTCAAACTAATTCTATCCAATAATAAAATATCTAACTTTCTCATAAAAGTGTGTTCTCTCTCTCTCATATATATATATATATATATATATATATATATATATATATATATATATATGTGTGTGTGTGTGTGTGTGTGTGTGTTGTGTGTGGTGTGGTGTTCCCCCCAAAAAGTGGCCACCTTTTTCACTGGGCTAACAAAACCACAATTTAAGCTCAGTTCAGGGTTGCCATATTGGCCCATTTGGGGCCAAATTTCACGAATTTGGCCCATTTCAGGACCATTTGGCCCTTCAAATTTTAAGTTGGCCCCAAACCTTACTTTGGCCCATTTTTGGCCCTTTTCACACAGGGTGTTTGAAGTAAAAACATAGATGCAAAAACATGATGAAAGAAGCCCTTGATCAAGTGAACAAAAGAGTACCTGAATCAAAACATCTGTTTAAGAGCCTCTAACCTAAGTCCTACGTCACATTAAGTCAAACACAAAAGGTTAAGCTAATGACCTCCCTTTCTCACACCTGGCTGAAGAAATTTCGATCAAATAGAGGTACAATATAGAAAAATAAACTTTGTAAAACTGGAAAGAAGAGGAAATATTCGGAGGTTCTATCCCTGATTCTCCTGCAAATTTTGGAAAGGCGTTCTAAAACATGGTAGCTTCAATGAACTTGCTCTTTATGCACTCCAGTGTTTAGTTACACCTGCCAGTAATGCAGTGGTAGAACGAATATTTTCACTTGTAACGGCGGTTAAATCCAAGCTAGAAACCGAGTGCAGATCAATCTTTTGGATGCAATTATCCGTATAAGAGCAACACTTCTTGAAACTGAAGGATGTTGCAACAAATTTGAAGCAACAAAAGAGATGATTGCTCTCCATAACTAACTCTGGTGAGTGATGAGATATACAGAATAGGGCACGCGGAACTGTGTGGAACATTTGTATGATATTTTTAACTTTGTAGTAGATATATACTATACGTTTGGGATGTTACCTCAATTTGGCCCTTTTTGGCCCATTATAAAAGTCAATTTGGCCCCACGACTCTAAAAAAGTCTGGCAACCCTGGCTCAGTTCACAAAGTTTATGGACAAAATATTCAGGATATCGATTTCGTGGGTGCATTTTTACAGCGTAGAATGAGCTCGATCAAGACACCATTTCTACATCAGTTCGCAGGTGGCGCACAAAGCTGCAATTGGTCATTCATAATAAGGAGGACACATTGACCACTTGCTACGTTGATTTTATTTTTTAATATTTTTCTTTTATGCAGGAAGGAGAAGCCAAGAGTGAATGTCCGCAAAAACGACCCCCACTCATAGAGGAAGAGCAAAATTTAAGGTCCAAGGTTTTCGAGGTGCTTGGACACTGCGTTTGAAAGAGTGGAGGTCATAGACAGAGGAAAAAGATGGATTGAGGAAGATTGTTCCGGAGCTGACCGGTTAAGTAGATGAAAGATTGAAAATACCGATTAACCCTCGCGTTAGCGAGTTGGACAGAAAAGAAATAAGAATTCTCCTTAAAGGAGGAGGCATGCAGTTAAAGAGTTCAGAAGAGCAGTGTCCGTTATAATAGTGACATTAAAGAGAGAGCGAGGCAGAACATTACGGCGGAGAGAGAGGAATTGAAGACAGTCAGTAAGAGGCAGAAATTGATGAGACGAAAAGCCTTTGATTCCACCCGATCAAGTAGAGCTGTGTGGGTTGAACCACCCGACACACGAGAAGCGTACTCCATACAGGGGGGTACAGAAACAGCAAATGAGTGAGGGTAAAGAAACTGCGGAGACGGTACAGCACACCTAACCACTTAGAAGCTGTTTTAGAAAAAGAGTATACGTGATCTCTCCATGAAAGCTCACGAGAAAAGGAAGGATTGAGTTGTGTATTGTTGAAGATACGGGGATAGTCGTGCGTAAGATTGTGACAAGTAGACACATAAATGAACGAAGTTTTTGAGAGGCAATGAAAGTCACAACGTTTTCTCTGCCCCCAGTCAGAGATAGTAGAAAGCTCAGAGGTCAGGCGCATCATAGCCGTCCCACACGAAGCACGGAGTGACCGTTTAGAACGACGTTTTGTGAAGCGGGTGGAGAAGTGAGGATGGGAATCATCGGCATATAAGTGAATAGGACAGCGAGTGCTATTTAACAGACCATTGATAAATAAAAGGAAGAGAGTGGGTGACGACAGAGCCCTGGGGAACACCACTATTAATCGCTTTAGGAAAAGAACAGTGGCCATCTACAACCGCAGCTATAAATCGGCCACGAAGGAAATCAGAGGTTGTAAGGTAGTTCACCAGGGATGTCAGTGAAATGGGAGGAAAGTCAAAGGTGGTGGTGGTGAACATTGAAATCTCCTAAAATCTGATTTAAATAAACTACCTCTCATTTTAACCCTAGAAAACTAGCGTAATCAACTGCAATAACAGCACGTTTGTTTTTTCTGGAAATAATTTCTTTCATTGTACGCAAGTTAATTTTTACTACTGTTTAGTAACAGTAAATTGTTTAAATCAACCTATCAATGTAATTTTCATTAGGGGCCTACGTAGACCACACCAGTCGTTCTGTGGGCGGTCCCACACTGGCTTTTTTTAGGTTGACAATATAAAAGGCGATATATGATTTCCGTTTCATTTAGTTACACCTGGAATTATGGTTTTGTTGGCCCGGGGTAAAGGTGGCCACTTTTTTTAGGACTGTGTGTGTGTGTGTGTGTGTGTGGTGTGTGTGCGCGCGCGCGCGCGCCTTGGTGGCTAGCATCGCTGACTACGAATCCACCGGCTCGAGGTTCAATTCTCGACGACGGCAGGCGGCGCACAGCTCACACAGCTGTTCAACCTTCCATACAATAAGTGTGGTTGGTAGATAAATGGGTACCTTGGGTAACCTAGTGGTCGAAACGCTGGGCTGCTGATCGGGAGGGATGAGAGATCGAGTCCGGGCGGGAACTTTGTAGTTTCTCACCACCCGTGATGGGTCGTGGTTTGGATTCCACATTAAGCTGTAGATCTAAGATGGAACAACACGCTTGACCTTCGTCAGAATGAACAATTCGAGCGGAAGCAAAACTAAGGTTATATATATAAATATATATATATATATATATATATATATACACACAAACACACACATTAGGGCCATGCGAAGCTTCGAGATTCCATTTGATTCGTTAGCTTGAGCTCCGACTCGATATTTTCGAATCTCGATTAAGTCCAGTAAGCAACATCAGTGATGTTGTTTTGAAGAACACTCTTAAATAAACACTTTTCTTTTTACTTGGATTATAATTCAATCTATATACTGAGACCAATCTCTTGTACAATAACACTTTTATCATACTTTAATACCATTGTTCCTCCTCATGATCAAATACTTAATACACTTTTTAGAAGAATTTACTTTGTCCTTTGTTCTCAAGAAGATTTAATGAATTTTATGCTAATTACTCTAAATAAAGAAACCATTTTGTTTAATTTGAAACTTAATTCAGTATATATACACCCTATAATTTATACAGTACCGTATGTGTAAAGTTGATTTGATTCGAGAAAAGAAAAAGTGATTCGCAGGGCCTTCTTTATATATATATATATATATATATATATATATATATATATATATATATATATATATAATATATATATATAATATATATATATATATACTGTATATATATATATATATATATATATATATATATATATATATATATATATATATCGCAGCAAGGCCTCCGGTGAAGAACCTTACCCTTTTTTTTTTTTTTTTTTTTTTTTGACGAGGAATGCACTATTCGTCACATGGTGGAAAATTTTTACTGAACTAAACACCACATCTCCATATTATAAATCATTTAAGGTAATAATTAGGTGTAAACTCGCAGTTCAACCCTTACAACCCGAGGTCAGTGGCCAGACGGTATTATTAATTGAGGAATATATTCACTTTTCCAGATTTGGTATTAGTCAGAATAATAATAATAATAATAATAATAATAATAATAAGATAAATACTCATGGCGGTTAATATGTCGAGATTATTATAACGTCAAATCAATATGAAATTCATTTGTAGATGTTCATAACATTTGTAATAATGCGAACTTGATACTCTTGCAAGAACACTGGTTGCCTAAGCAGGAATTAAATTTTTTATGTACGATTCATCAGGACTTTATATACCATGCAACTTCACCTGCAGAATTATCTAACGATCTACTTTATGGTAGGCCCTTTGGTGATGATGGTTTCTTAATCAGAAAAAAATTTAACAAAATACGTAAGATTTCTTCCGAGCGATAATGAGATTGATAGATATTGAATTTCATATAAACAATGAATGCCTTTTGTGAACTGCTATTTATCTTACAATAATGGCAGTAATCTAGATTCTAGATGAATACATAAGTGATGTAGAATTTCTAGGTATAAATAGCAATACTTTTACGTATGTCAGCGATATGACTGAAGGTACTAGATAGATTAATCACTGTCTCATAAGTAATAATTTAAAGGAACGTATTGTCGCTGTTTATATTTTGCATGATTTCCTTCTCTCGGATCACAGACCAGTGAAACTAGTAATTAATTGTATGAACTTAAAACACGACATAATAATTCTTCAGGCAGAAATTAACGTACAGACTGGTTTGAGGTTAATACGCAACAGAAAATAGAATATAAAGATGGCAATAATTTAAAATTATTCCATCTTGACTGTAGTAATCCCTGTTCAAATGATTCTCACTTGAAATTTGTTGATAGGTATTATAATGATATAGCATCCATACTAAGGGATTCAATCGTACAAATGTCATACTAAAATTATTCCTGGATGGAATGATTTTATAGCCCCTTGAATAAGGGGAATCAAAGGATGCTTACGATATATGCTATATGGTGTCTCCTTGGTCGTCCGAGAATAGGAGCAGCTTACATGAATATGAGTAGAAGTACAGCTCACTACAAAAATGTAAACAATGTAAACAGGAACAAGACTATTCAGGCTTGAAAAGCTTGAGAGGCTAATTTAAATAACAAAAAATCCTGAAAATTTGTCAAGAAAGAAACGGGTGCTAAGAATGCCATTCCATCAACAATTGACAGTGTGTCTGGGGAGGTAGAAAGATGTACGTTATGGAGAACGAAGTATTCAGCCATCTTTAACAACGTGGCGAGTATTAATCTTAATGTAGGCTGCAATGGAACGACATCAGGAGAGGCCACTGAAAATATGGGGACTTCAGTGCCTGAAATCAAGAGTCTGATTAAAGAGCTAAAGACAGGCGCCTCACCAGGGATAGATGACCAGTCGAATGACCATTTAAAGTATGCTAATGACGTGATCAGTCTTAACATGTCATTACTGTTCTCAGCCATGCTTGCTTACATTATATTCCTGCAGAGTTTATGAGAGTTTATATCACACCCTTTTCAAAAATAAACTTTTGCTACGACGGCTAAATGATTATTTAGGGACGTCTCCTAAAAAGAACATAGACAATAAATAGCCTATTTTCAACAACTTTTATCCATATGGAAATTAAGTTCATGACTCCAGAGGAGATTATTTCCAAAAGTAGATTTTCGGAAGGTATTACGAGACTCTTCCTAATGTCTCAACAGCAACCGGAGGCAAGGATAGTCAGCTTATTCTCCGGACGGTCCCAAGCCCGGATAAAGGGGGAGGGTTGGTGTCAGGAAGGGCATCCGGCCGTAAAAACCCACGCCACAACCAAATGAGATGAGTCAAGAACCAAGATGGAGGCGACTCACCTTTAAACAGCGACCCCATATAAAAATGGGATTAATTATGCTGAGGAAGAAGAGATATGATAGGGTGAATCACAATATTATATTTAAACAATTAGAAGACGGGAATGTTCCACCATATGTTTTAAACTTATTGAAATTTTGGTACACACCAAACTTTTAATGTTAGATGGGGCAATGTACTGTCCGAATGCTTTGGTGCCTCATACGGAGTTAGACAAGGCTCTTTACTCTCTCCTTTGCTGTTTAATATATATATTGATGGATTAATTGCTTCTCTTAGTGAGGCAAGAATGGGATGCTGTATAGATGACATGAAGATAAATAACTTGGTCTGCGCCGATGATATGGTGTTAATTAGCACTTCGGTGAAAGGTCTGGATCAACTTATAAAAATGTGAATCATATTCACAGAACCATGACATTAATTTTAACGTTACTAAAACTAAGGTCATGCAATTCCATCCTAAAAGCTCAAACCAAACAGCTATTATTATTTTTCAAATGAGAGATGAAACCAATAGAGCAGGTACAAGAATTTAAGTATTTGGGTCAAACTGTCACCAGCTCCTTGAGTGACGACTCAGACATAAGGAAACAATATCGAAGTTACTGTGTTAAGGCAAACATGATAAGGAACTTCAAATTCTATACAAGCGAAGCTAAAGACACTCTTTTCGTATTTTCTGCACAAATATTTATGGACAGCAACTCTGCGTTAATTATAAAAAAGGCGCCTGCAGAACCCTCAATCTGCTTTACAACAGATCCTGTAGATTGCTACATAAGTCACCTCCAAGATGCTCAGCTTCTCAAATGTTCGCTAACCGCAACATTCCGAGCCTCCTTGAGGTAACAAGACATGCTCGATGCAATCTAATGCGAAAAATTAAAAACTCAGACATTCCATTTGTGTAGGCTATTCCTCAGTTTTGCTTTATGTCTTCTAACACTGTGGACCTCTTGGTATGAAAGTGTTTGTCTATAGCTCCACTTAACTCGTACATTAGCCATCCCATTACGTGTACTTTTTATTTTTATGAAGTTGTTATGACTCATTTTATTACTTCTCGTTTCTTTACGTATACTATTGTTATTTCTTTATTAACGTAGTCCGTTTTTGTTTTTTTAAATTTATTGTTTAATAATAGTTGTACCCTCGATTACCTTGATGGATACTGTACCCTTTAATTTTACGGGATCTGTTTGTTGTGTCCTCTCAAACATTACCACTGTCATTACCAGTGGTGGGCAAAAAGTAATCGATTACGAATAAAAATTACTGATGTCTGAAAAGTAACAAAGTATAAAATATAAATTGCTTCTCTGGATTAATTATAATTAATCCAGAGAAGTAATTTCTACTTTATACTGTTACTTTTCAGACATCAGTAATTTTTATTTGTAATCGATTACTTTTTGCCCACCACTGGTCATTACCATATATATGTTGGTATTGTCGCTACGTGCACTTTTTATTTTTATTTCCATTTTTTCCCTTTTTGTAGTCTTAGCTGAGGGTAATTTTTATTATTACTTGTTTCAGTACGAGTCTTATTTTTATTTTTTCTTTTAGTCAAAATTTTTAGTTTTTTAAAATTTATTATTGTTTGATTTATCTTATCGTTTATTACCTTCAACAATATTGTACTATTTTATGGGATTTATATCCTGCCAATAAAGCTTATCATTACCATTATCATAGATAAACTTCGGTTAACTTTGATTTTGTTTCCGCCCGAATTGTTTATTCTGTATTCTGATGAAGGTCAAGCTTGATGGTCCACCTTGGACCTACAGCTTAACGTGGAATCCGAACCACGACCCAACGCGGGTGGTCAGAAATTACAAAATCTTCTCCTGGACTCGATCCCACGACCTCCCGATCAGCAGCAACTTAACGTCTTAACCACTAGGACACCTAGGGTGCCCATTTATCTACCAACCTTTTTTTATGGAAGGATGAACACCTGGGTAAGCTGTGCGCCGCCTGCTCTCACCAGGAATCGAACCCGGGGCCGGTGGATTTGTAGTCAGCGATGCTAACCACTACACACACACACACAGCTTTTCGCCCCACCTTAAGACTTGCAGCTTAACGTGAAATCCGAACCATGACAGTATGACTTACCAAGGAAGTCAGAAATTACAAAGTTCTCGCCGGACTCGATCTCACGACCTCCCGCCGATCAGCAGCCCAACGTCTTAACCACTAGGCTACCCAGACAAGTATATATATTGTGTGTGTGTGTGTGTGTGTGTGATGAATTTCACAAACACGAAATAAATTATGCACACCCACAAGAAAAAGTGAAAAGCGATTTTATCAACCCTTGATAAACTCATCCGTCTTTTCTTTTATGTTTCTCAGAGCATTAAGAGGTATTAGTTCTGGATTTTTATATTCTGCGTTATGCAGTATTATGAACGTTCGTATTAAACTATGTTATCCTATTTCATTTTATTTCATTTCTAGAAAACTGTTTACGGAAAGCAAACATATCCTATTCCATTTGTAGGAAATTGTTTAAGCAAAACTAAGGAAAGGTATTATAAAATTATAATTCAAGAGGAATTTGATCGTAAAAATATCCTTAGCCCCCTTACCATGTAAATTTTAAACATCTTCAAACCTTACTTAAAACAACTGAAATTAACGTACAGCAAAGCTGGGCACTTGCGGTTTTTTTTGCGGTACTGCGGTACTACCGCACTACCAACCGGTACCGCATAACGCAGTACCGCAAAGGATCGCTGAAAGTACAGGCTGTACTTTCAGCGATCCTTTGCGGTACTGCGTTATGCGGTACCGGTTTGGTAGTGCGGTAGTACCGCAAAAAAAAACGCAAGTGCCCAGCTTTGTAATAAACGTAGTCTTTCAGTATAAAAATACTGTTAAATCTCATCTAATAAAGAACGGCCCAGATAATGCAGGTGGCTCGTCTACTCGCGATTGGATGTAAACAACGCGACTCAAGTTTACGAGTATAATTTATATAACGCGTATGTAGGTCAAACTGGGAAAATTTTAGCCGTTAGATTAAAACAACATAAATATGCGCGCGGGACGGCGAATAATAATTGTAATACATTGTTTAATAACCAAATGTATAAATATAATCATAGCATTAATTGAAAGTTCTAAAATTCTTGTTAAAAATAGACATAACCGAAAGGAACATTCTTGAAAGCTCATTCATATTATTTTCTAAATAATTTCAATAACAATCAGAGAACGGATAAAATGGACATCATCATCATCTTAAATATCTTTTGCTTTTAATTAGTACTTGTTAAGTTTTTGTTAATCCTTAATAACTATTTTATTTACGTTGTACAGATTTATATTTTTTTGGCTTCTTCCCTCGTTTCTTCATTCCCTGACGAAGTGTACTGTTCAATACACGAAAGGCCTTGGAATCACTTTTCAATTTCCTTAGGAGTGTGCATCTCATTATATATATATATATATATATATATATATATATATATATATATATATATATATATATATATATATTACACCAAATTTTTAAAAACTATACTTCTTTTTTCAATTTATGAAGATTTGCGAGAAATTATTCCCGAGAAAAAGTTATACAGGGTATAACAAAAGTCCTTACTCGTAGGATATATATTTTATTGGATTAAATGTTCAAATTGCGTACCAAAAATTCGTTTGCTCGTAACAAAAGTCCGTATCTAATATATAGGATATTTACTTCACTGATCTTACGCCATTAGATTTTTTCTTTTGCGTGCATCTGAAGTCAGCGGTTTACTCATCACGGCATCACTCGTCACTCGAAGAAAAGAATTCAGGAGGAATGCGTTAAAATTAGTGAGATGCGTTCTCCACTGTTACATCTAACATACATACCACAATTCACACGCGCAAACAAATTTCTGCTACGTAATTCGAACATTTAATTCAATAAAATAACTATCCTGCGAGTAAGGACTTTTGGTACACCCTGTATATTTAACAAACATCGCGCCCTTTACTCCATTCTCCTCGTTTCGATAACGCGAAGTTTTGGGGGGTTATTCAACCTCCTCCGTAACGGCAAAGGTCACGTGACGAAGGGCACCAACAGCCGTACGCGACACCCTGTATATTTAACAAACATCGCGCCCTTTACTCCATTCTCCTCGTTTCGATAACGCGAAGTTTTGGGGGGTTATTCAACCTCCTCCGTAACGTCAAAGGTCACGTGACGAAGGGCACCAACAGCCGTACGCGAGATCCGAACAGCGGGTCGCTACATCATCCGGAAGCGGAGGACGGTCTCACACACTACTACTACTACTATCCATACCCACTGTCGATTGATTTCGCCTATCTATGACAACGTTTCGATACCATACACTAAAGTTACAATCTGTTTCGGGAGCATTATACGAGTCTATTATTCGTTCTCACAAATGAACAACAAAGAATAGAATTAACCTTGAAATACTTAACCATTTTTTCCTTTCTTTCTTTCCAATTTCCAAATATTTTTATTTGGGTTTACGATCCCCGAAAATGAGGTTTATTTCTGCGAATGAAAAGTTGCACAACTCGTAAATTTGGTGAAATAAACTTAAATACCAAAAGCTCCAAACGAAAACTTAGTTTATTCGTGAGTGAAAAATTTTAATGTTTTTTTTTTCCCCCCCTTATTTAAACCTTTTTGAGTTGGAAGCGAGAATTGAAGTTTAGAGTTAATCAACTTCACAAAACGTTAATCAACTTCACAAAACAAAGAAAAAATATTAGTGTATGAAAAGTCACTCCAACTATAATTGTTTCCTTGTGTTCATAAAACTAAAGATGATTTATGAATTATCCTTTTTATATAAAAAAAAAAAATTATGGATCACCTGAAGATCCGTCACCCCAGCCTTTTTTAGTTAGCTTTATAAGGCTAACTAACGAAAATATAACCACCTAACCTAACCCACCAAAAAGGATGGGTGACGGATCTTCAGGTGATCTAAAATTATATATATTACAGTCAAAGTGTGTAACCAGCCATTTCGCGTAATGGCTGAAACTTTTAGTCATTTCGCGAAATGACTAAAATCTTCAGCCATTACGCGAAATGGTTGAAATTCCACCTTGGTCATTGCGTGAAAGGGCTAAAATGATTTTTGTCATGAATTCATAGAAATAAACATCACAATAAAATTGGAAACCTTTATTTAACTAACTAAATCTGCTAAAACATACATTCATCCACAGGTCTATTCAAATAAGTGAGAAACACTCTTCAAATACACATTTGAACATTTGAATTTTCAATATAGAGGTTTTCAAATACTAACCGGGCCTTCAATGTTATTCCAATGTCCGCCATTGAAGGCCCGGTTAGGTCAACTGTATGCCCTTGACAATCGGTTAGGTTAAGTCGTGTTATTTTCGTTAAAACTAACGAAAATAACACAACTTAACCTAACCAATTGTCAAGGGCATACAGTTGACCTAACCGGGCAAATGATCTTGTACGAAATGACCAAGGTAGAATTTCAGCCATTTCGCGTAATGGCTGAAGATTTTAGTCATTTCGTTAAATGACCAAGTGAAACAGCCATTATGCGAAATGGCTGGTTACACACTTTGACTGATAGATATATTATATATATATATATATATATATATATATATATATATATATATATATATATTATTTTTTTATTTATTTATTTTTTTTGTGGCCAATATGTAACATGTTCCTTCGTGTTATTTTCACTTATAAATATGGATTTAAAAGCATTAATTAAAGGTTATTTGAGAATTTACCTCCTGCGTGATACGTCGATTTTTTTGGCGCAGTTTCACGTTAACGGGTGACGTAACTTCATCGCTCGCTCCAGAAGCCTCTTCGCTCTCTCCATCGCTACCGATTCTGGGCACTTCGTGAACCACTCCTGAAGAAAAAATTAATAACTATTAATGACGAACGTCAATTAAATAAAAAAAATAAAAATAGTGAACTACTGTAATGTATAATGAAATTAGTAGTATTTTAAGGCAATTTCCTTTAAATATTTACGTGTTGCTCTAGAGGAAAACTATTGAAAAATAGGAGAAGGAAGAGACTAAGTTGAAGGCCCCTCCCATGCATCACCATATTTAGGTCTTTGGCGGGTGACGTCAGATTTTACTGGGCTGAATCGTATTATTATAAGGTTACTTGTATACCATGGCAACGAGTTTTGGAAAAAATCCGGGGGGTTTCTTTTTCTGATTTGAGATCAGAACCAGGTGTCAATCTCGTTATCAGAACTAAATTTTTAGGCATGATTAATAGATCTATAAAGCCTGGTTCATTAGAAGGCAAAACTTTTTGGGGGGGGGAAGGTGTTACTACATACTGTATATTATTTTATTACGTTATGTATCATTTGAGACCGTTTCGTAGAATAAAAATTTGGCAGTTCATCAAATAATCTCGCGTCACACCACAACGGGAACAGAATTTTAAAGTATAGGCATTAGTAAAGGTATTTCCTTAATTATAGAAACATATTTGAGGTAAGTGAATCATCTCGGATAAAAATGCTTCTGCAGAAAGGATATTATTATTATTATTATTATTATTAGCAGGAAACATTAACAGTGGTTTGATTTCCAAGCACGCAAACATTTAGGAAAACTGTTTTAGCAGCGTTGGTATCAAATTCTAGTGGATTATCATTTTCCACAAAGTGAAAGTTAGTTAAAAACGTTATTGCTTAATATAATTATTAAGTTCCTGCCCGCTGAAGCCACGTTGCAACATCGCTTCCGTTAAATCTACGAGGTTAAGCGACGTTGAGTGTGATCAGTAGTTGGACGGGTGACAATTTTCATCTCCACGTTCAAATAATGTAGCGACCCGTAGATAGTTTGGATCCCCTCCGTTAAGCGACAACCGTTACGGGGAAGGAAGGAAGGATAAATCCCCCTGCTCCTCGAAACATTATTATTATTATTATCCGCCAATTGACGGTATAATCCGCTTATTTAAATGTATGATGGGTACAATATTCGGTTGCGAGAGATCATCAAGAAGAAGTTGAACCGTATTTTGTACATGGAAAGATAAAGCGAATCAATAAAACTGAACTCAAAATCCCCAAAATTTGGAAGTGAATCAGGGATACATGAACGTAAACAATAAACAACAATCTCAACTCACGACCTCGCAATATTTACATTGAAATCCACTGACGATGAACAACACCCCAAATCGACTGAAGTGATGCAAAATAAATTCAAGTCACTTTTCACTTCATGGAGGGCTTTCAAGAGCTCTCTGAAGCGGCTTCTATAGGATCCCATCTTGAAAGGACGTAAAAAAATCATTCGCGTTTAAAATTCGAAACTTTTAGAATAAATATATAGAGACGAAGAGAGGAAGAGAGAGAAACGTACCAACAAACAAACAAAAACAGAATTCTGGAAAGTGGGGGGAGGTTGCGGGAAACTAAGGCCTTCTCAAAATGGAGAGATTCGCCGTTCTCATTTCCAATTTCCATCGGATCAAAAGGGGTCCTCCATTTGCCGAAAACCATTTCCATATTAGCGTGCACACAGACTTCACATGATAACCCTTCTCCAATATGTCTGTCAGTTTAAAGCCCTTCTAATAACGATGCATTTTTCTTTTTAATTGTACATTTAGTTATTATGACACGAAAACTTGCCTTCAGAATTAATTCTACAAATAATTCTCAGTTCTTATCATAATTTCATCCGTAAAAGTTACGGATGAAAGCGTAATATATATATATATATATTGGATTGAGGAAGATTGTTCCGGAGTTGACCGGTTGAGTAGATGAAAGATTTAAAATATCGATTAATCCTTGGGTTAGAGAGTTCGACAGAAAAGCAATGAGAAAGTGTTGAAAGTCTGGTGCTGCGTGCTCACCTTAACCCTTTAAGGACTGAAGGTACAAATTGCTAACATTTCAAATACGAGTATTCATAACTTAACTTTACAAAAAATTCAGGACTTAAAGGGTTAAAGGAGGAGGCAGGCAGTTAGTGTGTTCAGAAGAGCAGTGTCCATTATGATAACGCTAGTAAAGAAAGAGTGAGGCAACACTGCGGAGAAGAGAGAAAGATTAAAGACAATCAGTAAGAGACGGGGAATTGACATGAAAACCCTTTTTTTAATTCCACCCGGTCAAGTACAGCTGTGTGGGTTGAACCATCCCACGCATGAAAAGCGTACTCCATACAGGGGCGGACAAGATCTCAACTGAGTGGGTGTGAAGAAACTGCGGAGCCGGTACAGCACACCTAACCTCATAGAAGCCGTTTTGGAAAGAGGGTATATATCGTCTTTTCAGAAACATCACGAGAAAAGGAAACGCCAAGAATGTTAAAAGAAGAAGGATTGAGTTGTGTGTTGTTGAAGATAAGGGGATAGACGTGTGGAAGGTAAAAGTCGCAAGGTTTTCTCTGCTCTAATCAGAGAGTAGAAAGATCAGAGGCCAGGTGCATCATAGCCATCCCACGCGAAACATGGAGTGACTGTTGAGAATGACGCTTTGTGAAACGAGTGGAGAAATGAAGAGTGGAATCATCGGCAAAGGACTGGATAGGACAGGAAGTGCGACTTAACAGATCATTGATAAACAAAAAGAAAAGAATGGGTGACAAGACAGCGCCCTGAGGAATACCACTATTAATAGCTTCGGGAGAATAAGCAAATGAAAATCTATTCAATCGTATTACACTTTTATGAGCGATTATAATTTGGAGGTACAGTACTCACTCAGTTATTCGTGACTGAAGGGCGGTTCATGATCGGGGATAATGCTCTTTCACGGTTAATTCAGTATACCCGCCGTTGCTGCTTGCCACCACCGACTGGCCTCCCACCTCGCACCACCACGTACAGTATTATTCTATTACAGTGTAATATACTGTACAATTAAGTAGTTTGTACTCACCCCAGGACATGAAAATCATCCGCTCCCGAAAATTATGACCCATCCCTCCGCTAATATTACGAGCCGCGGAAGTAAACACCAAGGAAAATCACGGTTAACTCTGCGTCATGATCACGGATACGAACATGGTCGTCACAATTAGTAAATCACAGTTAACTTGATTCGCGGTTGAGTAAATCACAAATAACCACGTGAGTACTGTATTTCTGTGTTACTGAAGAGATAAAATTATGACAACTTTTTATGTGAAAAAATGTTCATAAGGTATTTTACTAGCAATTTATCATGAACAAATTAGAGTAAGCCGACAGATGCGCTCAATATATAAAGTTGTTTGGATTCAGGAAAGCTTTAAATTCTTTCTCCGGACTAAATACCCTAAGATTCGGTGAGCCCCAAACCAAATTCCGTATGATTAATGAGGCCGTTTGCTTAGTAAAGAAGCTCAAGGGACTCAGGTGGGGGTCTCGCCTCTCTCATTAGTTTCGCAAAAGTAAAAATACGCAGGTACGTGGATCGACCCGTTCCATTTTTATTCATCAAGATGGAAGTTCTCTTCAAGAAACGTAATGAAAGGCAAGGACGAGCCGAGATGGATCGAATAATTTGGGTAATGGATTAACGTTTTCCGCTTCAGAAAGAGTCCATTGGAGCAGAAGTCGTGTCAGGAAGGGAAGTCGGCAGAAAGAAGCACTTCAATTAATTTCAATTCTTTCCTCGCTCGCACGATTAAAATCCGAGCGCGCACTGTCCTCCAAAAAAGGTTTGTTACACAAAACATTTTTAGGCGTAACTATTTCTGGCACTTTTTCCGAGTACGATATTCATTAATCACCCAATCAGACAAATTAAAATGTATCATAATTATGTAACTGTCGAACAGTTGAAAAGTGCCACACGAGGATCATTAGCTTGTTGAATACAATTTATCAAAAGTTAATTTTCTCCCTTGTATACCATGGGGAAACCAGTCTGAACCCTGTGGACAAAAGAACACTCCTCGATTTATACTTTGTTAGTCCATGCCTTTCAGTATTATTCTTTCATATATATTATATATATATATATATATATATATATATATATATATATATGAATAGAAACGACATAAGTATTAAGGAACGTCTCTGCACACGAGGAGGAGATATAACGAATAAATGAAAAATGAGGCGAACCGCCTCGTGTGCAGAGACGTTCCTTAATACTTATTCGTTTCTATTCATTTATATACTGCGTGGTCATTGCAGTTATATGCATATATATATATATATATATATATATATATATATATATATATATATATGCAGTAAAATCACAGAATAACACGTGATCTTATTAATAAGCAAACAACCACAGGGAAAAGGAAAAAGAAACACGAAATCCAAGCGCTTTCGTGATATATTCACATCTTCAAGAAAAACAAGTTTCTTTTTCCTTTTCCCTGTGGTTGTTTGCTTATATATATATATATATATATATATATATATATATATATATATATATATATATATATATTGCTCAGTACTCACAAACCCATACAGAAAACGAGACATTGTGAACACTGAAGCTATACAAAGGATTTTTACGTCTAAGATAGAGGAAACGGAAGGCGAAGACTACTGTTCTCGACTACAAGTCTACAATCCCTGGAACTCTACTCTCTCGAAAGAAGGCGAGAGCGGTACACAATAATATACATATGGAAAATACTTGAGGGCTCTGTCCTTAACCTTAGAAATGAATAGAAACAAAGTGGAATGAGAGAAGAGGCAGATTTTGTACTGTCCCAGTTGCGGTGGAACAAGGGGCCATGAAAACGAGGATAGAAAATACCCTCAGAATACGAAGCCCAAAGCTTTTCAATGTCCTACCAAAAGCAGTGAGGAATCTCTAGCACACAGGACCTGAATAACTTCAAGAACCAGCTGGACAGATTCCTGTGCAAAGTCCCTGACCAGCCATGCGTGGCTGGCTACGAGGGCAGGAAGAGATCAGACAGCAATTCCCTCCTTCACCAAATCCCGCAAATGAGGAAGCGGGATGCCTGAACCGTCGTTCAAACTCACCTAAAGTGTGTGTGTGTATATATGTATATATATATATATATATATATATATATATATATATATATATATGTGATACACACACAGGTTGAGGTTTAAGTTTTGATTTTGGCTAAAAATATAATAGTTACCCCTTTTTCTTTGATTTATTCAATCCGACGTGAATGCAACGAGTCTTTTACTTATATTGAGGTTCTAAATGTAGTGGGGCTAGGCTGCTTTAAACCCTAGATCCATGTCCCAAAGCTGGATCCTGTCTGCTTTGCAGATAGCTGGTGAGGGAAGCTATATTTATGGGACCTCTTTGCGAGAGACCCGTTGCCCACGTCGGGCTTGCATCACGAAAAGAAAACTATGGTATTTGTCATTTACCATTACTTATTCGGACTATAGTGGGTTTAATTATCCCAGAAGAGTTCCTTGTTCCATGCACAGTCTGTGTGTATCATAAAAAACTCAGGGAACCATTCTGAGTTCATTCCCATATATATATACGTATATATATATATATATATATATATATACGTATATATAATATATATATATATATATATATATATATATATATATATTATATATATACACAGGGTGGGCCATAAGTTTCCATACATAGGAAAAATTAAACGTTTGTTTTTATGTTTCAGATACCCTAAGAATATGCGTTTGACGAAAGAGCAACGAATTGAAATCATACTGATGGCTGGGTCGGGAAGCAGTCGCATGGTTGCAATGAACTTTAACAGACAACATGGAACGAACATCACACACGACACTGTGGCAAAACTTATTAACAAGTTTCAGAAAACTGGAAATTTTGCAGATCAACCGCGAAGTGGTCCAAGACGTACAGCCACCGATGAAGACACAACAGCTACGATACTTACAGCGCTTACACGGAGTCCCAGAAAAAGTACACGACGGTTGTCTGCAGAAAGTGGTGTCAGCAGATCGAGTATCAGGCGCATTTTGAAAGCAAACAAATGGCATCCATACAAATTGCATATGGCACAGCATTTGAGTGAAGACGACCCGGATAGACGGATGGAATTCTGTGAATGGGCATTAACCAAAGTGAACGAGGATGCAAACTTTTCAACTAAGATCTTGTTTACTGATGAAGCAAATTTTTACGTCAATGGAGAGGTTAATCGGCAAAACATACGTTACTGGAGTAATGCTAACCCTAACTGGCTGAGTCCGACGAAGATGCAAGGTGCCGGTAAAGTGATGGTGTGGGCCGGGATATGAGGTGACAGAATTATTGGACCAATTTTTGTCAGTGGAAATCTTAATGCCGAAAGGTATCTTAACATGTTGCAAGAAGAGATTTTCCCATCCCTGCTAAACGAGGAAGGTAACTTCCCAGTTTACTTCCAGCAAGATGGAGCTCCACCTCATTATGGTCTTCACGTGCGTCGGTATTTGGATCAGCAGTTTCCGGATGCTTGGATTGGTCGGCGTGGTCCTGTGGAGTGGCCTCCCAGATCCCCAGATCTCACCCCCCTTGATTTCTATCTTTGGGGACACTTGAAGGCCATGGTGTATCAGGAAAAGATACGAGACATAAATCATCTAAAGGAACGTATCACCAACGCCATTACAAGCATAACGTCAACTGTGCTAATGCGTGTTCATCAACAGTGGGGAACACGTATTGAAATGTGTTTTCAAAACAATGGCAACCATGTAGAGCATATTATATAAATAAAAATGGTTGTCCATAAAAAAATGTTTATTTTTCCTATGTATGGAAACTTACGGCCCACCCTGTTATATATATATATATATATATATATATATATATATTATATATATATTAATATATATATAATGAACGAGCGATGGATTAGGGAATAATTATCAAAGACGCGCCCAATGCATACATAAAAATAAGACCCAGATTTGTTCCCAAAATCAATACTAGTGTTACTTTTTCAGAAAACACTAAGAACACTTCATCTTTAATCTTAGGTCAGATTTTTTTTTTCTTAAATTTTTTAACAAACGTCGCCCCTGAAAATTCGAACTTTCTTCACTCATTTAAAACTTTTAAAACTTTTATCAATAATAAATAAATAAATACATAAATAAATAAAATAAACTGGGAGCTCAATCATGACAAAACTCCACCAATAAAATATTCACGAAATGGACGACAAATCTGTTCAGTGGAAATCCTTCAACAGCATTTGATTTTCTTCGAATAATTCGTGTTCAAAAGTGGAAATCCTTTAATTCTTTTTTGCCTTTCAATCAATCAATGAAAAAGTAAATCAAAATACATTAAAAATTAATCTCGAGTTAAAAAGGCAAAATAATGATTAGAAAATGAAAAGGTTTTTCTTTAAATATTTAATAAAAGTTAATAGCGAAAGTGCATTTTCACGTAAATTAAGTTCATGTTAAAAGTAGAGTTTTTCTTCGTGGTCTAATGCGATAAATATAAGCGAAATACGCGTTAGAAGAAGACTAAAGGGCTCTGTGAAACTCGCAGAAGAGCTGAGGAAGGCCCCGGAGGAGGAGGAGGAGGAGGAGGAGGAGGAACACGAAAGGCCTTTTGGACGTCCAGAAGGCGTTGGAGAGAAGCCAAAGGAGGAAGGGGAGCGGGAAGAGAAGTGGGGGTAGAATGAGGTGGTTGGGGAGGGGAGTGAGTGAGAGCCGGTGTCGCAATGCGAGAACTGACACGAATGCGACAACGAAACGGAGTCGCCGTTACTAATCGTCGGGAAAAAAAAAAAAGCAACTCCGCAAAATGTCCAAACCATTTCCTCACCCACGCAACAGACGACTATCGAGCGTAGTTGATGAAACTGTTAATGAAAAATATAACCAACCAACCAACCAACCAACCAACCAACCAACCAACCAACCAACCAACCAACCAACCAACCAACCAAAAATTATTCCAAAATGAATGTCGCTTCTCATTTTATATTTTAAAAAAAAGTTATCATTTTACATTCAGTGTATATATATTCAAAGAGAATCTAATTACATTCAATAATAATCACGATCGCCTCCATACTACACACACACAATGCCATAAAAGTCAATCCTCTTGCTTACTGGTACAACCTCATAACCTTTTAAGCACGCTTACACACATTCCTCAAATTTCTCGTTTTGAAGGGAACACGTTCGTAATAAAAATTACACACACACACACACACACACAGTACATATATATTGTAACCTTGTAGATGTTCCGAGTGTCGCTCTCTCTTCTCCGGAGGTCAAACTGGTGCCCCCGCCTCTAGACTTGGCCTGATGCTGGAGAGAAGCGCCGTCTTGAGCTCTTCATCCCACATAGTCAGGCACACCCGGCTCATCCGGGACCGTCCTGAGCCAGGCGCCCAGTTTTCTTCCGAAGACTTCCACTGCGACATCAGTGATATTCGTTATTTTTTGGGGTAGCTGGTTAAATTATAGTCTCGGCCTTCTGACAACCAAGATATTTTCCTTCTGAGCCGAGGCTGTCCCTCGTCTGTCCTTTAGTTCGGGAACACTACACATTCTACCTTCCCTATTTCCCAACGTCGTTTGAATGGTTACCGAGTTCAGTTTGTGGTTAGACACCAGTTTTTCTATTAATTTCCACGCGTATATTACGGTGTATTTCTAGCTTCTTTACAACGAATATAGATTTAATGTACGCAGTCTTTTCCCACTAAATGAGTTCTTCGCAGCAATCACTCTTGGTTGTGAAATTTCTTTGAATGTCTTCTACTTTATTAATTTCTTTATTATATGGGGACGTCAAGATTGAACAATATTTTGGTATGATCAGCGTTTTCAGCAGGGGAATCATCACTTTCTTGTTCCTTCTTTCAGTTTCATAGCAACTGTCCTGTAATTCGTTTTGCTTTGGTTATCGCTATCTTATTTTGTGTCTCAAATTTCGCATCATCGGTCATTATAAGTCCTAAAACTTTTGCATTCGTACTTCCCTGAATTTCCTGCCTATCTGGGATGTAATATTTTCTGTTTTATAGTTCCTCATTTCTTCCATATTTCAAGAGCAAAAATTTGGGTGTTAAATTTAATGTAATTATTGTCTTCTGACCATCTGTATATTCTGTTTGTGTCCGTCTGTAGGGCTTCCACCCCCGTATTTCTAAATTTTCTACTGATTTTTGCATCATCAGCAAAGGATGTTACTATACTGTTCTTGGTTACTTCATTGTCTATGTCTGTTTGCATGATAATGAAAAGGATTGAGGTTAACACTATTCCTCGTGGTGCTGAGCTGCATACTTACGATTCTGATGATGATATACCTTGGATTTTTAGAACATACTGACGTTCTCTGAAAAAGTCACAGATCCATTCTTCCACTTTGCCCGTTATTCCAACGTTTCATTTTATGTGCTTTTATACCATGATCACACTTGTCAAATACTTTAGCAAAATCCGTGAATATTATATCGTAGTTTTCATTGTTTTCAAGTGCATATACACTATTGTTATAATGCTCTACTTGTTGTGATAGGCATAATCTTTCAGATCGGAATCCGTGCTAGTTCTTATTGAATCTTTCTCGTGTCTTCTCTAACAATTGATTCAAATATTATAGTGAGATGGGGTGTCATGACATTGATCTATAGTTCTTGACTCGAGACCTATCCCCTCCTATATATATAGGAACGATGTTCGCCCCTTTTCAGGATGTTCGTTATTCTTCCCGTATCCAGGGATCTTCTCCATATCAAATATAGGGGTGTAGTAAATGCAAAAAACTTCTTTTTTTCTACGTGAAGGTCAAAATATGAAAATAAAAACCCACTCTAATAGACAGAGTTTATTTCCACGACAGTTTAGACGCCCACTGGCATTCGTGTTTCTGTATCCACCCGAGGAGGATGCCAGTGGGCGTCGAAACTGTCGTGGAAATAAACTCTGTCTATTAGAGTGGGTTTTTATTTTCATATAGGGGTGTAGCTATTTCATTTTTAGTTTTTAACCAATAAGGCGTTCCATTTGTCCGGATCTGCAGCTGAATGTGATTTCATTTGTCCTATAGCTCGCGTTATATCTTCTGCGATAAAATAAAAAATAGTTATACGCTCTCCTTGTGAGTTCTCTTCAAAGAAGGTATTTTTATTAGGTACCACTTTGTCTTTTAGAGGGGTACTGAAAAATGATTCATACTGAACACTCAATATTTCAGATTTTTTTTTTTAATCGTCGGTTAGTTCATTATTTTCTTTCCTTAAGGGCCTGATGGTAGGGCGAGTTCTTGTTTTCCTTTTGGCAAAGTTATAGAAGTATTTGAGGTTTTCCTTTATTACGAGTACTACTACCGCATCATCTTGTTCCCTCTCGGAATGGCTCTTAATTAGGCCTTGTATTTCCCCATTGATAATCTCCAGCTTTTTTTTTATCACTTTCCTGGCATTGTTGTCAATGCATTTCATAAATTTTGCAACTACTTTCTTTCTCTTGCGGAATATTGTCGCGTGTGTGTGTGTGTGTGTGTGTGTGTGTGTGTTAAATAATTCCTCTTTTTTGCTTTCGGATATTTTCCTAAAATTTCCATCTTTTCTTCAAAGGTTATTAATATTTCTTCAATTGTTTTATCCTCTAAAATTGTTTCTCATTGTGCTTGGGTCACATGGGATCTGATTGCTTCCCAATTTATAGTCTTGGAGTTTACAGTAGATTAATAATTTCAAATTTGCTTTTTTGTTTGACGAGTATTTTTAAGATTGTCTTCATATTAGTTGCTATTTCAGTAATGTTGTGACCAGATATAATCGTTCGGGGGTATTTTGTCATAATATATATATATTAATATATATATATATATATATATATATATATATATATATATAGTGGACCGGATGTGTTTTTCAACATCTGCGGATGCGGATCTTTAATTTCAATATCCGCAGATGCGGATCTTTAATTTCAATATCCACAGATGCGGATATTTAATCTATCAATATAATATAGAATTATGAATATATGACAATTTTTCAAATTTCGTGATATTACTATTATGGCAGGCAATGCATAAGAATTTAAATTAATATTAATATTTTCATTATGATAAAAATAATAACTTTCTCAAGAGTTTCAGCCACAGAAAATTCAATGAAACAAGTTTCACTCAATTTTCTGTGTTACCAGGTATTTATATTTTGAGGCTTATGTATTTGTTTGTTCATTAAAATTAATACTTTACATGAAATGTGCATGACTGGGCCTTATAAGCTACTTTATAAGCTAATTTAATTGTAAATTGCATAATTTATTAGAGGTAATATCCGCAGTCAGAAGTGCGGATGCGGATGTTAAAAATGATGCGGCTGCGGATATCCGGTCCACCAATATATATATATATATATATATATATATATATATATATATATATATATATATATATATTATATATATGTAAAATCTTCTTTCGCAGATTCAATTTACATAATCTTTGCCGGCAATCTCGTTTTTCCGAGTTCATTGATTTTGGCTTTGAGTTTTCTCTGTATTTCTTAAAACTGAACAATATTCCAGTTTTTGTATGATCAGTGTTTTCAGCAAAGGAATCACTACGTTCTTGTTCCTTCTTTTAAAGGTTCTCAGTATCCGTCCGGTTATTACTTTTTTGTTTTGTTTACTGCAGCTGTCTCATTTCGTGTCTCCAACTTTTTTTGAATTTCTGTCCGCTTGGTGCTTACTAGTCCATGCTTTTAGTTCCCTCCTTTTTCCCGTACCGCAAGGATTTAGAATTTTCTTCGTTAAATTTCATAATTGTCTTTTGTTTGTAAAGACTTGTCTGGATCTGCTTACCTTCATCATCGGTTCACCATGAAAATGAATATTGGGACAGGTATCCATTTTGTGGTATTCTGCTCCATACCTACAATTTTGGTGAAGATATTCAATAAAGTTTAATGCTTTGCTTACGTTCTCCCAGGCATTTACCTGTACCCCCGCAAACATTGAGAACTCTGCTCCCTACTTTCATATCTGTTTTCACAAGCAAATTCTGGTGGAGAAACCCGCGAATTGGTCTCGGGGTTTGGTTTCGCTTTACAAGCTAAAAGCGGTTACAAATCCCCTGAGCACGCGTTTATAAGTGGTCTTGCTTTTGCGGCTAAAACGGTACAAGAACCCCACAATCTTTCCGTACAGATTTTTCGACGTATAAAGCAAAGGTTCTATTCTAAAATTCCTGCTTTACTAACCTTTCTGCATTGGTATTTGGTGTGTAATAAAATCCAAGGCATATAAAACACGCACACAAATAAGAATAATAAAAATAAAACGAGTATAAAATAAAATAAAATACAGGGTGTACATAAAGTCAGGATCTATTTTTGTGAAATAATTATTTTTTTCTATTTTTCTTTTCAGAAGCCCTTAGAATGAATACAGAAGAGCGTGTGGCAATAGTAATTTGGCGAATCGAGGGAAAGAAATACAATGACATCAGAGAGAAGTTTAGAAGGAGATTTCATAAGCCGGGGCCAATAGACAAGACAATACGAAAATTGGTGAACAAATTTAAACGAACGGGATCTGTAAATGAAGCAAGATCAGGACGACCGTGTATGTCAGATCTTACCGTGAATGCAGTACGCGGAATTATCACTGAGGAGCCACGTACGTCCGTTCGTGCTGCATCACACAGACTCGGCCTCCCGACGTCATCTGTGCACAAAATTCTGAAAGTTAATTTGCAGAAGAAAAGCTATCATTTGCAGGTTTTACATGATTTACATGAGGAAGATTTCCCTCGACGAAGTGGTGTGTGTGCTGATCTCGTAGAACAAATCTGGAGTGATAATTTAATGGACAACATTCTCTTTAGTGATGAAGCCACTTTCCATACGTGTGAAAAAGTAAATCGCCATAACTGTCGAATTTGGGCAGATGAAAGACCGAATGATTTCGTCCAAAATTGGGAGAGACTCGCCTAAAGTTAGTCTGGATGGGTTTAACAAAATCTAAGGTTTATGGTCCTTTTTTCTTTGCTGAAGCTACAGTTACGGGGCTTATTTATCTGGACATGTTGCAGCAATTCCTTGAACCTCAGCTGATTGGGGATAGGATTGTTAGTACCGTCGTCTATCAACATGATGGTGCTCCTTGTCACTATGCCAAAATTGTTCAGGATTATCTAAATGGACGTTTTCCAAATCGCTGGATCGGACGCGGAAGCAACAGACCTTGGCCAGCGAGATGACCAGATTTAACCCCTTTAGATTTCTTTGCATGGGGCTTTATCGAGTCGCACGTCTATCAGACGAAGATTACGAGTCTTGAAAACTTACGTACACGTATACGAACTGCTGCAGATAACATAACCCGCAAATGCTCCAGAATGTGTTTAGAAATGCTGCGGAACGATTTGAGCTGTGCAGGGATACTGATGGGCGTCAGGTCGAATCCTACTCTTAATTATTTAATAAATGTTACCACTTTATCATTTTATGATTGAATTCCATATAATTTCCAAGTGCTTCACAAAAATAGATCCTGACTTTATGTACACCCTGTATAATAAGTATACAATAATAAGGAAAATAATACAAAGTAGAGAAAATATAAATAAAAACACGATTGCCTGTATTAGCATGGACTCATTCTTGATCCGCGGGTGTGGATGAATTTTCGAACTAGCCTTTGAAAAAAATTATTAACGGGTATAATATCTATTTAACTAAACAAAAATTTCCATTTCAAATTCAACCTTGGAAGGGAGGCAGTGAAATACTAAGCTCATTTTGAAGAATATAAAATTCACTGTAAATTATATATAAAAGCACAATTGAAAGCGCTTTGTTTACCATCAGATTCCACTTCAGATCAATTAAATCTCCCGAACGAATCCTAAATGGCAATCTAACAATTTAAAAAAAAAAAAAGATTCCATAACACGCCCGTTAGGGAAGGAGGAAACTTCTGTTTGATAGTCGACTGAAAACCCCAAATGGGTTGCAACTCCCCATAAGGCCTGCCAGCAAAATGGTTTGTAGTCCCACACCTCCCATTTGCAGTTAACATTGACGACTTCAAGCTAAAGAGAGAGTGGAATCTCTTCGTATCGTCTTTGAGTCTTCAGTTAGGACAATAAATGTTCATCAAACTCATTATTTCTACATTATTTTCTCTGTTAGTGATACCGAAGTCGTTGTTTTCCGTTTAAGGTAAAAAATTATTATTATTATTATCATCATCATCACTATTGCAGTTGGGTACCCCAACCCAACAAAGTCAATTACATTGAAACAAAATTTAAAGGACAAATAAAACAAACAAACCATTCTATGGGATATAATGTCTGGTTAGGTCAACTGTACGCTCTTGACGATTGGTTAGGTTAAGTTGTGATATTTTCGTTAAAACTAACGAATTAAACGAATTATTTAGTTATTTAGTTAATTATTTAGTTAAAATTAACTAAATAATTCAACATAATTGAACTTCTCTTAAAAACCTTAGTAAAAAGTTCTCTTTGTTCAGTCATTATTATTTTAACAAACTTTAAGATTTAGAAAGTTATTTAAAAGATTTTAACAAAATGAAACATTAAAAATAATTGTTACCTTTAAAATCTGATTTGTATCAACATTTTTCTTCCTATTTCTAATTAATATTTTCCCTGTAATAATATCAACGTAAGATTGAAATGTTAAAAAATAATAGTTTAAGTACACATGACCAAAAATTGAAAGTAAATATCATTTCTATAAATCCTGTTTACTTGGTACGATTTATTTCGAGTAATTTAATGCCAAACTATTTTTCATATTAACGCGTAAACGCAACCCGTTATAACAACACGCGGAAAAATGGAAGAATTAATTATATTATTTTGTAATTTGTATAATTTCCGCAATTTCTAAATAATTTTATTTTTTTAATTTACGAACTTTAAGGTTCAAATATTAAAATTAATTTAGTTATCGTAAAAGAATACGCGTCTTATACTTTCTTTTTTTTGTATTATGATTAACATTTTTGTCCGTAGTTCGAGGTTAAATTACTTTCAATACTTCCGTCTTTGGTTATGATGTCATAAATGAAGCCACTTAAGTGAATACAAAGTATTACTGTTCCAATTGGAACACGCATTCATCGAACTATCTCTTCTTACTCTCTCGTTCAGGGCACTGTCGTAAGAATGGACCTTTACGCACGGGACGAGTTACTCTAACAAACACCTCGACTACCAGTAATCGAAGGCGTCTCTAAATATTGCTGCGTGAATACGGTTTAACGGGATATACACCAAAGTATTAAGTTGAGCACCGAGTCTGCGTCTAGTGTCACTTTCTTTGATATTCTTTGTAATCATTTAAGAAAAATAATTGCTGGACTTCCTTAGACCTTCTGGCAAACTTGTCATGGGATAAGTCTACATAAATTAAGAGTACTACAGCCCTAGTAGTAGTAGTAGTAGTAGTAGTAGTAGTAGTATAACGCGTGTGTGGAAAAGATAGCAGGACCTTTTAGTCTAGCGGTAAAAGTTTCATGCCTTTGTTAACTACTTAATAACTACCTAATTAGGATATATGATTAAAAAAAAAAGTACAGCCGCTTAGGACATATACAGTATTTACTTTTATGGGGCTGCAGGAAAAGAATTCCTGAAATAAAAACTTGAAATGACAAAAGCGAGTGGGGAAATACAAATTCAGCTTTATATGCGATTTCACAATTTGCAAATTTATGAAAAACTACTTATTCTGATATATATATATATATATATATATATATATATATATTATTTTTAAGTAAAATATGTGTTGGATGAATATAGTCATCAGTAACATTTATGAATCAAGTGCATAACATACAAAATCCAAGTACAGTGAATATTTTCTTAACGAAAATGAACCTGTAAGCCATGAAAATACAGAAATTACAAAGAAAACTCATTCATCATAAGTTAAACATTACTAACATGAAAGTTGGATTTGCGCACCAATAACTCCGCAGAAAATTAAAAGATTTTGCAGACTATACAAACGATGACTTACTGAAATGTAGTTAAATAATAATATATAATTTCATACACTACGGGTGCCAGCCATACCCTTACTTTTCCTTAAGAGAGGCCCAAACGGGGCGAGTTATTTCTGCGCGATGAATTCAGAAACGAGACTTTAAGGAATTTTTTATGATCGAATTTGAAAATGTCACGGAATGTTTGAGACAGAAATAAGCCGTTCTAACCATGTCACTTACAAGCATTTCTATAGGCGTTGCATTATCGGTTAGAAAAGGCTATAGAAACACCCACTTCTTCTCTCTGAAATTCGCCTTTTTAACCTAATGTAATTTGTTTAGCCAATTAAATAATAGTTTTACGTAACAATCATTATAATAAACTAATTAACATTAATTAATAATCATTAAATTCCGCTTATTACACCAATTAACTGATATTTGTTTTATTCTTTTACGAGTTTATCGTGATTAATTTCATTCTTTTTTGAACATGTCGCGTACGACTTCATTTCGTAATACTTTCTTATTGTAGAAGAATGAGAGATTCTTGTTCTTTTTGTTTAAGATAATACGCGAATGTAAACGGCTTTCAACTTCATTTTGTTAATCAAATGGTCACTTTTAACAAATATCGAATATTACATATGCGGGGGAACTTCAACGTAAGTGAAGGTCACGCGATGAAAGGGGACCTACGCCTTTACGTGGTACATGAACCACCTACGAGTCGCTACATCATCCGAACGCGAAGGACGGCCATCCATCCAATTACCGATCGGACCCGAAGTCGCCAAACCTCGCTGATGTAACGGGAAACGGTTGCGATGCGGTCAAGACGTACAGCCCAGATATTATTTATTAATTATTACGCCGCGTTAATGGATTAATAATATAGTGTATAATGCGTTACGATTGTATACTAGAGAATAAACCACTCTCGTATTAGCGAGTTAGCAATTTATTTATACAAAAGTTTTTTATTTAACGAAATAAAACGTAGCGTGTAATAATGCGAGACCAATAAAGCCAAAAACTTAACGGCCGAAAATCGCGCTAAAACTTGAAGATATTGTTGTATTTTTGTTATTGCCATCAAAACTTTTATATTTTAGTGCTCAAGGTTGTTTGAAGTTTTTGGCTTTACTCCACTCAATGTAAATGCTCTCATTTCCTTAATTGTTCGTTTTCATTCATTTCACTTCCTCAATTGTCATAATGCGGGAAAAAGAATACTTTTCACTATACGAGTAAAACTGATGTTTGGAACAAATCAAAGACAACTAAAGTAATCAATATATTCGCATAACCAATACATAGGCAAAATGGTCATGATAAATAAAAAATTTTTTTTTTTTTTTTTTTTTTTTGCAGATGATGTGCTGAGATGACTGGGAGGAACGCATTTTGTGACTTACAAGTGATTGCATAATAAAGTGACCATTTTTGCCTATGTATGGAGACTTTTGGCTCATATATATATATATATATATGCTGCAAACCCACAAGGAAAAAGAAAAACGATTCCAAGCCTTTCGTGTGTAGCTTTGAATACACGAAAGGCCTTGGAATCGTTTTTCTTTTTCCTTGTGGGTTTGCAGCATTTATTCATTTCACGTGTTTTATTGTGAAATTCATCCCATATATATATATAATATATATATATATATATATATATATATATATATATATATATACAGGGTGGGCGGAAAAGTAGCTCCCTATTTTGGATTGGTAAAAAAATACGTATATTATCCATTTATTTCAGAAGAAATAATATGAAAAGGTAGGCAGACATGGTAGGTTTTCTCTAAAATTCAATGTGGGCTCCAACTCTTTCCACCAGCTTCTGGAGCCGCCCAGGAATGGCGTCCATGACTTTAGCAGGAACTCCGGCGGGATGGAGGACATGACTTCCCGAATTCGGTCCTCCAGTTCTGCCAATGTCCTCGGTTTGGTGCGGTAGACTTCTTCCTTTACCCACCCCCAAAGAAAGAAGTCGCACGGTGTCAAGTCGGGGCTCCTGGCTGGCCATTGATGTGGACCACGACGACCCATCCAACGCCCAGGGAAGTGGGCATCCAGCCACTCACGGACAACAAGAGCGAATGGCCAGCCAGGAGCCCCGACTTGACACCGTGCGACTTCTTTCTTTGGGGGTGGGTAAAGGAAGAAGTCTACCGCACCAAACCGAGGACATTGGAAGAACTGGAGGACCGAATTCGGGAAGTCATGTCCTCCATCCCGCCGGAATTCCTGCTAAAGTCAGTGGACGCCATTCCTGGGCGGCTCCAGAAGCTGGTGGAAAGAGTTGGAGCCCACATTGAATTTTAGAGAAAACCTACCATGTCTGCCTACCTTTTCATATTATTTCTTCTGAAATAAATGGATAATATACGTATTTTTTTACCAATCCAAAATAGGGAGCTACTTTCCGCCCACCCTGTACATATATATATATATATATATATATCAAAGCTATTGACTTCTCCTTAGGGAACCGTATATGGACACGGAGTCCATATACAAACATTTAATATTCAAATTTTTCAACATATTCTAATGTCATCTTCAGTGCTAAAGTGAGATATATACTAGTGACCCATTGCCCAAGTTGGGCTTCTATCATGAAAAAGAAAAAACTATAGTATTTGTCATTTACCATTACTTATTCGGACTATAGTGGATTTAATATTTCCAGAAGAGTTCCTTGTTCCATGCACGGTCTGTGTGTAACATAGATATATATAATTTTTTTTCTGTTTTTACCGTTACTCGTTTTTCTTACGCTTAAAATTTTCAACTGTAAAATTTTGATAGAAAATGATGCTGCAGTGCGACGATGATGGCTACGACTAGTGAAGTCGATGCAGAAAAGGTTCGTAAGTGTATGCAATAGAGGTAACACCTAAATCCAATAAAGTTTTCCAGCAACGTTTTTCCCGTATTTGATCTAAAATGGAGAGATTTTTCCCCAGATTCCATTGACGTCATCGAGTTCATCCGAAATTTCTTCTCTCGCATCGATCGGAAGCCATCCGAAGGAAAGCGCATCGAACGTTTTTACTGACATCGGTCATCCTATTATGCCAAAGCTCGCTCTCATGCATAATGGATATAGATAGGCGGACGAAGAAACACGATTCCATCATTTCTGATGGCAATATCGAGTCCTCGAGTCATTTTTGAAAAGTCTTCGCATTGAACTATTTACGTATATCGAAGTGATCAAACATTTTTACGGGTTCCTACACTGATCTAGAGAGGCTCCCATTTCTTTCCGGTAAAAACTTCGTTGTATAAATTGCCAACTCGGGTGGGGTGAGGCTCTGGTATATTATTTCAAACTTATGTTCGCTTCCCATAAGAGCGAAGAAATACCCAGAACAGTGAACGCGTCAAAAGATTTCACTTTTATCCTTTCGCTGAATGAATTTCCTTCGATTGTCTTCTTTTCCAACCACTTCCATTATGGTCTTGTTTACTAACAGTTTGGAACAGCAGTATTTTTTTTTACTGCAAAGTATCAAAACATTTTTTACCAAGTTAGAACGGTAGAAAAATACAATATAAGGTCCATAGGAAAAACGTGAAATCATGCAATATGGTTATACGTAAAGAGTATGGTATAATATCTAAAGAAATTACCTTTGGTCCACTGAACTCGTACGGCTAACAATAAATTTAAGGTGTATAATTACAAACATTTACGTTCTAACTGCGCATTGAAAACTTTTACGGCGCGCAACCATTTCAAATGTATATTTGTTTGCCAGTTACAGTCACTGAAAAATTATATATATATACACCTTACCTTATGAACCTTGTTGTTTCGTGCGTTGGTCTCTTCACACGGAGGTCAAGCTGGTGGCCCCGCCTCTCTCTCTCTCTCTCTATAGGGTGAGAGAGAGTCAAAAGTCTCCATACATAGACAAAATGGTCATGATAAATAAATTTTTTTTTTGCAGGTGATGTGCTGAGATGCCTTTGTATGTGCATTCAGTGTAATGGTGCCCACATAGATCATATTTTGTGACTTACAAGTGATTGCATAATAAAGTGACCATTTTTGCCTATGTACAGAGACTTTTGACTCACCATGTATATATTATAAAAGAGTACAGTTCACTTGTAGAAAATGAAAAAAATCCAAAAGATCTTTATTCTGTTTTATCTTCATTAATACATATTACTTTATTAATACGTATTACTTTTCATTCAGATGAACGGTTCCAAAGTATTTTTGCATACTTGAGGAGTAAACCAATAGTTTTGTTTCTCGTGGTTTAACGTCTAAAACACAACTTGTTCACCTTTCTCGCTACTTGTCAGTTATTTACTTACTCGTGTCAAATTCTTCGTAACATCAATCAGTACTTTAGTTAAAGGAAAAGGAAATACAAATTTCCCGCATTTACAACAAAAAGTCAGCTTCCTCCTCTCTTCTATCTCAGCTGCAGCAACTTAACTTTGCCAGTGCAAATACCTTTCATACACGCTTCAAATGTGTGTGGAAGAGCGAATACTCTTCTCGCTTAAACTTCTCGTCGAAACTTCTTCAATGAAGCATTTTGAGGCTTTATTCGGCCCAACATTCTTCAGCAGACGCGTCAAGTCACTTTAAACAATTTCAAACGTTTTCATACAAAGCTTAAAACTTTGAAAAAATGAAAATGGAGTCGCCTAACTCACATTTTCACATTTCTGAATTTTTATTTATTTATTATTATTCGAAATCAATAAAAATACCATACATACATCTTTTTACAACACATACCATATATATATATATATATATTATATATATATATATATATATATATATATATTATATATATATATATATATGCTAAAATAAACCTTGTGAAAAGATGAAGTGTTATTTTCATGCGTCATTTATACTTCACATTCATGATTTATATATTACTTAAATTACAACTACCTATGAAGTCATACGTTTTAACTTTAATTCATCAGGGAGCCCAGTAAAGCCAAAAGTTTAAGGTCGAAATAAAATAAAATAGTCCAATTGATAATTGGTCATTGTAACATGGCAGGAATTGTAGCATTTATTTTTTAAATAAATAATTTTTAATTTTTTTTTTAGTCAAAATTTTGGATACAAGAAAAGAAACAAATGTCATAAACAGTTTCAGAACGCACAATCGATTAAGAAAGTCCTATGTCGTGATACTCCATGTCATAACATTTATCGTTAAGAAACAGAGTTTCACGGCACTGGACCTTTTTGAATCGACTGTACAAAAGGCAAGATTATAAACAGAAGAAAATAGAGAGAGAGCTTCTGTGCAATTTTCCATTTTTCATATAAAATTATTTAATTTTTCAGATTTTCTTCCTCAAAGGAGATATGAAAACTCGCATTTGTATCTCTGTTTCAGTGGGATTTCGCCCCCTTTGTACAGTTTTGGAAAAAAATTCGCCTAGAAACAATTTCTAGAAAGCAACTTACTAATTAGTATCGGTTGGATTTTCATTTTTAAGTTTTATTACAGTCATAAAAAAATAACAACATCCAAAGTAAAACAGAACCTAACCAATCAGTAATTTTTTATGCTTTTTAGACACTTTCTACGTGAATTTCCGAAATTCTACGTATTTCTGAGCTGTTAGACAAAAAGCAGCCACGAATCCCGAGGGGCTCCTTCAACGACAGCAGAGAGAATGGATCTCGTTTCAGTACCTAATCCCATCCCTGAAGCGAAGAACTAATCCGTCTAGGGACGATCGGGAATGTCTCTGGCACTCATCGTTTGAGGGCGAGCAAAACTAAATCTCAAAAAGTTTAAAGCGGATCATCCTTTTTTCAAAGGTTTTGAGAGAGATTAAAATATAAACAACTCTAACGCGACGACCAAGTCCCAAATTTAAGCCGAGCTTAGGAACAAAACTTCTATCATAATTAACGTCTACGGAGGGGTGACAAAAGTAAATAGACACCTTAGGTTTTTCCATAGTTTTTTATTTGATAATAAAAGTCAATAAATAATTACAGATTTATTGAAAAAATATATTTAGAATTGTGTTGCTTTCCCCTTTGCATTACGTGAAGGTGACAGGCGCTCTGTCATTCCACTAATGAACTTTGCCATTTGCTCTTGAGGACAATCATCGTGGTGTCTATTTACTTTTGTCAATCTTCTCTATATAATGCCCGATTGCCGTTGAGGTACATGACTAAATTATAAATAACTACCCACAACGTAAAACCAAAGAATGAGAGCGCGTCTCTCTCACCCTGTTTAAAGTTCTTTTGAAACGCGTTTCAGCTAAAACTCGCCAATCATGAAACCTTCAGTAAAGGTTTTAATGTTAAAAATGCATCTGTAGCTTTTAGGTTCAGCTACCCAAGTTTTCGATCTTCATTCAAATATTTGCAAATTCTTCCTAGAAAAGAACTAATATTTATCAACACGCATTAACGCAGTTCATCGATTTACGGTTTATTTTTCATAAAAAGCGAGAATAAAAAGTATAATTTTTAAGAACAAATGAACTGCGTAAAAGGATAAGTAAAAGAAAGGCACGCCTGAAGCGAGAGTTATCTAATTATTGGCCAAAGATCCTTCCTTCTTGGGCAGAGATAATCGGATAAAAAATGTTGTCGATGATGTTTAGGTGGCGGCGTTCCCATAGCAACGGAATGACGTCATCACTAGCGACCTCCCCAACCCAACGATGGCGGAACGAAGCCCGTCCGAATAAAACTGCTTAAACATGACGTAAAACTTCGTAACAAAAATATTTTTCTTCGGGCTTAAGAGAGCCCAAGAACCGGAAATCATATTAAATGAGCGAAAACCTTTACAAAGGGCGCTTCAAAGGTACAAATTTTGTTTCCTTTTTATGTCTTATTGTCAAAGGAATCTTCAGAAACTTTGGTGGCCTACAACTTTGCCATTCCGTTAACTAAAACAAACGAATGTAGTACGCAAGATGAAAATAAACCCCATCCGAATGACATTAAAAATCAATTAAGGCTAATTAATTATTAAGAAAATAAAAAGAGAACCAATATAATTAACCCAAAGTGACACCAATTGGTATAAATTTCAGTTACAGTTCAAACGGATTATAAGAGTTACAGTGAGCAGTGCGCTTCAACGCGCGATAATACAATCACGGTTTAAGATTATATATTTTTAAACGAAATGAAAAGACTACAACCTCTTCCGAGCCTTTAACAAGACACGAAATCGCCCCACCGAAACCAATACGCAACAACTCCTAAACGAAGAATCGTGCGAAAGAGACATAACGACGCAGGAACAGTATTTCTGATCGAGTGAAAATGGCGAAGAAACGCGGAGAGGTCGCGACGAAAGAGGACGTTGGCGGGAAACGAACGTTTGAGCGCACGTTCTGATCGTGTGTTTCCATAAAGAGTGCGAGGAATCGCACGCGAGATTCAAACCTGATTCCCATAATCCAGTACTATAATGGAGACTATTCAGCTGAGAGACGATCCCAGGGTAATGGTTGCCCATAAATCGCTCCAGCGAAGAAAAAGCATAAAAATGTTTCACATTTAGTCCCTTCTATAATGTAAATATAGTGTAGTCACTTGCTCCGTTTCCTCAAATTTATTAACACTATTCGCATATAAACTATAGTAGTAGTAGTAGTAATTAATAATATTTCCTTTGTACGCATCAATAATTTGCAGTTTTAATATAATGGAAATTTCCCGAATTGATTAGATCTGCCAAATAAATCCTGCGCAATCAGTTCTTTAATTTCTCCTGCGAAGTCGTAAACTCGGTCGGATCAAAGTTTAGAAAGGGGGCAGAAGGGCCTTGTATCTTTTCGGGTGATACTCTAACATTTTCACTGTTTTACACTAAACACACTTTTAATAAATAAATAAATAAAAATACATTACATATATATGTTTTTTGTTATTTGGAGTGAGATTTTAAAAGCGTAGCAAGGAGAAAAATGCGCTTCCATCCAGCTTCGATTGCTCGTCGCAAACCTTGAGAGAAACTTCTCAACATCATTTAACACTTTTTATTCCTTGGCGTTTTTTTAGGCGCAATTGCGAAAGGTCAAAACTAAGTTGGCTTCGGGCGTCTTACCTTCGCAGGAAGCAAATTTATTTGCGTGCAAATTATGAATAGCGATTCAATGAGAATTTTCGGCGATAAATTTAAACTTTATAGAGAAAAATGCCGTATTGATGCCATAATAGGCGATCAGTTGAATCGAGGAATGTTTCTAGTTTTAAATTTGGAGTAGGAATAAAAACTGGTTCTTATTCATTAAACACTCGTCTATTCCTCGGTTAGTTAGCACTAATCGCGCTTTTTACAATTTAATCGCACGGTGGGCTCGTAAGTCATTAAAAACTTCTTTTAATTTTCCCCGAATCACATCTAACTGAATTCTAACCTAGGTGGTCCTAATGAACAATCACCGTACGTCCAAGTAAGAGCCCAGGCCCCAGTTAACGCGAGCGCGTCATTCCCGAAAGACTGACGGAGTCGCTCTACTAGCCTGCGTGGCATTGCTGGGGCAGTTCAAAGGATCAGCGATGCCTCAAGAACGCGAGTATGAGCGGGCAAAAATCCAAAACGTATAGGAACCCCATCCTTCTATATCCTCCCCGAGTGAGTACAAATTACTCGTGCCAAGAGGAGGATGGAGCCAAAACGAAGAACTGGACTGAGAAGGATGGGAATGAATTCGAGACCTCCGAAGGGGGGCAAGCGATGTTTGGAATCGGGCAAGGTCAAATGGCTCGCCGTCCAACGATGCAATATTATCCGTTTCTCCTTCGTGCGAAGCCCTTAGAGACAGTTCCACGCGAGCCTGGGGCACTCGAAGGGGGAAGAGAGAAGGGGGGGGGGCACGAAAGATTAATTATTTGTGAGGTCGAGAAACAAGAGGAGAGCGCAAAATACTCGCTACGAAAAATATAGCACTTCGCACTCCCAACAGTAACAACAACAGAAATTTGGCAGGCACTTGTTGAAAACCGTACCCGTGGAATACCTATTTAAGGATACCCATCAATGAGACGCCAGAAAAAATGTCAAAAATGCACTCAATGAATTATTGCAAGTTTCTTTTGTCGTCTTTAAAATTGGCTTCATAATCACTTTTCTTAAAAATAAAATAAAATAAATAAATACAGTAAATAAATAAATAAATATTTTAACATTACTACATTTTTAAAAGTTCAAAAATAAAAACATGAAGGTCGGGTACACAATTAAGTTTAACGTTTAACTGGATATATACAGGGTGGGAGAAGTCTAAGGATTTTATACATACAACTATTTAGTTACCAACATTATACAGACGTGTTCAAATGATGAAACAAATCAAACAAAAAGTCCATAAGAAATTTATTCGTACAAATATTTTGTTAAATTGCAAGTTAATTTTCAAAGAGATTAGGATACATTTGTGGATTCTCTCTGTGAAACTCTCTATTGTTCTTCTGAACATATCGAGTGGGATCCTTTTCAGTTGTTCATCTATTCCGCAGCCAAGGGCATTCACATTTGAATAGATGAAACCAGGAGTGTAAAGTTTGTTACGTAAATAAGTCCAAAGCCAGAAATCACATGGGGTTAAATCGGGTGATCTGGCTGGCCACTCGATGGGACCTCGCCGCCCAACTCATCTACCTTCAAGGTTCATATCCAGAATCTCACGGGCAGCTGTAGAGTAATGTGGCGGCGCTCCATCATGTTGTTAAAGCCAATTCCTGCCTGCCAACGCCATCAGTAACTCTCAATACCTGACAATAGCGTTTTCTATCCATCGTATATCTCGATATATCGAAGGAAACGAGTCCTGAATAACTAATGCACGCCCAAACTGTTAGTATAGCCGTTTTAGCGGGTTTACCCAATCGTATTTTGGGATTTTTTTGCCCAGTAATGAACGTTGTGTTTGTTTCCTTTACTCGTTAAACCGAAGACACATTCATCTGAAAATTTGATTTTTTGAACGAAATCTGGATCACTGTTCAACTTTTGTCTCATTGTTTCAGAAACTGCAGCTGTCTATCAGAATTATCGTCATATAAGAGCTGAGAGTAAATGGGTTTTTAATCATGATACCCCTGTGATTTCGATATTTTTACTACTGAAAATTTGGAAATACTAAATTCCCCTGCGACTTCTCTCGTTGTTGTTGTTGTTGTTGTTGTTGTTGGATAGACTTTAAAATTGGCCACGACATTTTCTTTGTTGTTGTCTCCTGTCGCCGTTACTGGCTTTCCGCTTCTTGGACGATCTTTTACCAGGCTCCCTGTTTCCGAAAGTTTGAGCTTCCAGTACCTAAGAGTGGTTGCATTTGGTGGTGGTTTATTATATTTTTCTTCAAGTAAATGTAAACTTTCTTTACAGTTATTATAAAAAATAGCCCACGATACAAGATACACTTTTTCTTATTTGCTGTATTCCATCCTTACTGACATGGCACTGGGCCATGCTGGTGATATGAATAGTAATACCAGATGGATTGAGGCGCCTCGGTGGTGTAGTGTTTAGCGTCGCTGACTACGAATCCATCGAGTGACGGCAGGCGTCGCGCAGCAAAACCCGGCTGTTCATTCTTCCACACAATAAAAAAAATTGGTTGGTAGATAAATGGGTACCCTGAGTAGCATAGTGGTTAAGACGCTGGGCTGCTGGTGGGGCGTGGTTAGAATTCCACGTTAAACTAAGTCTAAGGTGAAGTGACAAACTTGACCTTCGTCAGAATGAACAATTCGGGCGGAAGCAAAACCAAGGTTAACCAAGATCACTGTCATTTGTAATACTCAAAGATCGTGACGGTTAGAATTATTAATTAATTTTAGCAACTTGTGTAAGACGACGTAAAAACTCAATAAGTAAGAATGATCGTGTCGATTGATCTAATATCAATATGCAACAGAGAATAGAATATAAAGACAGAGCAGATCGCCTCTTTAATACTGTAGTTTAGAAATTTTGCATCTTGCCTGCAGTAATCTTTGTTTAAATGATTCTCACTGTGAACTCAAAGATAAATATTATAATGATAATAAGAGAAGCAGGAAGGCCCCTGATTAAATCTTACAACCTTCATACTAAAATTATTCTTGGATGGAATGATTTTATTGTCCTCACTGAAGAGGGAATCAAAAGACGCATACGATTTATGGTACCTTCATGGTAGAAGAAGAAGGGGTCAGTATGAAGCAGCCATAAGACGGTATAAACAGGATGATGATTCTATTCGAGCAGCTTGTCAGGCTAAATTAAATAATGACAACAATAATAATAAAAAAGTTTGGAAATATGTTAAGAAGGAAACGGGTGTCAAGAATGCCCTCCCACCAACAACTGATGGGGTGTTTGGGAGTAAGAAATTGCAAGGCTGTGGAAAAAACACTATTTAAACATTCTTAATAATGTAGGAAGGGCTAATTTTAATGCAGGCTGCAACGAAACGCCCGTGGAAGATACAAGGAAAAATACTTGTATTTCAGTTCCTGAAATTAAGAGTCTGATTAAAGAATTAAAGACTGGTTCTGTCTCATGGGTAGATGATCCACCGAATGAATACTTAAAATATACCAGTGACGTGGGGAGCCTGCATATCTCATTGCTTTTCTCACTCATGCTTGCTCATATTTATATTCCTGCAGAGTTTATGAGAATATATATTTTGCTCCTTGTCAAAAATAAATATGGAGACATTCTATCAACCAATAATTACAGGCCTATTGCTGTCGCCTCCTGTTTCTCGAAACTACAAGAGAAACTTTTGCTACGCCGATTAAATGATTACACTGTGTAACACTGATTCTGTTTATATAGAATTTTTTGTTTTTATATGCATTTGTGGGCGCTGAGTCCAAATCTGGCCTTGGTTTGTGTGTATCATCAATGGTTTCAGAGATAATCCATTTTTCATGTTTTACCAGTATAATGTTATTATGGGCGCAGCAATATTAGAATAATCAGGAATTGTCGAGAACAATCCGGATGTTCGTTAACAGTTTCTTGCTCTAGAAATTGCCCGAAACTTCCACTGTGCTATATAAAGAAGAGTGCAGAGTCTGAGAAGTCAGTAATTGTGAGCACACAAAGAAAGCAGGTTGTTTGTCTGATGGTTACCAGCACTGAGGTACTGTGTTTCTGTGCTTCTCTGTGCTGACGATTTGAGTGTTATCGATCCTTTTTTATTGCGAACATTATTTCAGTGTTGTGAATACATCTTTTTCTCTGGAATCTGTAATCTGTTGCAGATTTAATAACTCTTCTCTAATCTCTCTATATCTGCAGGTTATGATTAATGTAGTACAGTTTGGTAAAGAGAATGGCAACTAGAGCTTGTAAACACTCGCCGGATATATTCTGCTACGTTTGTGGGTATTACATAGGCCCCAAGCAAGTATCGCACAAGATTGTGAAAGGCACCAAGTTCTGAATAGCGTATCGGCTCTATTTTGGTATGCCTATGGGTGACCAAGATAAGCCCTGGGCACCCCCATGTGATATGTGGAAGCTGCCGCTCCACACTTGAAGGGTTGCTGCGGGGAGTACGCAAGGCAATGCCCTTTGCGGTACCCAGAATATGGAGAGAACCAAAGAGCCACCACGACGATTGCTACTACTGCATGGTAGATGTTTCTAAGTACAGGAAAGTTAAAGGTAGGCAGACTCTTCATTATCCAAGCATAGCGTCGTCCACAGCTCCTGTACCACATGGCGAAGGTCTTCCAATACCACGTCCACCAAAACAGGTATCTATCCATTACTTTACCTTCTGTATTTACAGACTGTGGGTCATTGTGTGTCGATTTTTCTTAGTGCTGATGCTCTTCTACATATATAGCTATGCCTATATTTTGTTTCTTTGCTTTGCAGGTTGAAAATGAGGATGCAGCTAGCTCATCCGAGATGTCGGCTGGTGAGGACAGTCACGATGAAGAATATACAGTAACTTTCAGTACAAACCCTCACTTTCCAAATCAGAGGGAATTGGACGACTTAATTAGAGATTTGGGTCTGACGAAATCAGGGTCTGAGCTCCTGACCTCCAAACTCAAAGAGTGGAATTTGCTTGGAGAAGACTACAAGAGCCGTGTGCGGACGGGATGCCGAATGCACTTTCGCCGAAAGTCAGGAAGCCGAAGCCAAGACGCCGAATGGACATAAATTAATATCAAAATATATAATTGGAATATTTAAGAAATAAAACACTATCAAAGGATGATTTTTTAATTGTAAAACGATTATTTTAATAAATTAATATTAAAATATATAATTGGAATATTTAAGAAATAAAAAACTATCAGAGGATGATTTAAAAATTGTAAGCTAATGCTCTTAGGAAAGCCAATCCTTCTTCTTTATTATACGAACTGAAAATGGATTTTATTCTTTCGTTAATGGCGTCATACTTTTTGTTAGGCTTGGAAACGTCCATTCCTATAGACGCCTGTTCAATCAAAATTTCATTAAATGCCTGTTCGCTTCTAAGTTTTTGTAGCAGTTTAGGCTTAGGTTAGGTTAGGTTAGGTATATATATATATATATATTATATATATATATATATATATATATATATATATATATATATATATATATATATATATATATATATATATATATATCATGTCCATTCGGCTTCATGTCCATTCGGCTTCATGTCCATTCGGCTTCATGTCCATTCGGCTTCATGTCCATTCGGCTTCATGTCCATTCGGCGTCTTGGCTTCGGCTTTCTGACTTTCGGCATCCCGTCCGGCTACCGCAAGAGCACTGTATACCGAAAGCGGCATGAAGAGTTTGCAAGCTTCTACGATGTCAATGGCTCTCTCTGTTATTGCAGCGAGGTTAATGGTCTATTCACAGCTATTGGGTTAACACACATACTCTCAGAGTGGCGCCTGTTCATTGACAGTTCAACTCGGAGTTTAAAACCTGTTCTACTCCACAATGTGAACAAATATCCATCTATACCAGTTGCACATTCTGTTCAAATGAAAGAGGACTATGAAAATGTCAAACAACTGCTCACTCAAATCAGGTATGAACAATATAACTGGGACGTGTGTGGTGATTTTAAAATTGGTTTCCTGTTAGGTTTACAAGGAGGGTTTACTAAATATTCATGTTTTCTTTGCCTGTGGGATAGCAGGGCTTCAACTGAGCACTATAAAACAGTTCAGTGGCCTCCACGTGAAGGACTGCAACCAGGAAAGTACAATGTACTCAGGGAACCTCTTGTGAAGCCTGACATAGTTCTGCTACCACCTCTCCATATTAAGTTGGGTCTAATTAAGCAGTTTGTAACTGTGTTAGATTTTGGAGGGGAAGTTTTCCAACAGATTCGGGTCATGTTCCCTGAACTCTCTGAGGCCAAAGTCAAGGCTGACATCTTTGTAGGACCACAAGTCAAGGCGCTGTTGAATTCAAAGAACCTTGAAGCCAAGATGACTCCGATCGAAAAAAAGGCTTGGTGTGCTTTCCGTGTTGTGGTTCGTGGGTTTTTAGGCAACCATAAAGCACCAAACTATAAGGAGATGGTGTCAAACTTGATTAAGTGCTATGACAAAATGGGGTGCCGTATGTCTTTAAAATTACATTATCTGCATTCACATCTAGACTTTTTTCGTGATAACCTGAGTGATGTGAGTGAAGAACATGGCGAAAGATTCCATCAAGATATTCAAACGATGGAGAAAAGGTACCAGGGCCATTGGGATGCTTCCATGATGGGAGACTACGTATGGTCGCTGATCAGAAAGGATAAGAATATTCATACGCGGAAGTCGCGTTCAGTGCATTTTTAAGGAACGCACACTGCATAACAAGGCTTGTTATTCTCTTATCGGTTCTCCTCATGATATATATTATATCCTTTACACCATTTTGGGTTTGTCAAACAATTTTGGCTCAATAAACATTAATTTCCAATAGTGTTTTTATTTTCAGAAAATATTTATGTTAGCCTTCTTTATATACTTTGCCATATGAAAAGTGTGATAACCTATATTTTTGAAACGGTTGATGATAGAGCAAAACCAATATCATTTTTGGAATCAGCGCCCCGAAATCATTAAGAAACGACAGAAAAATCACAATAAACAGAACATTTTTCAAATTTTGTTACCCATTGTTATTTATGGAAATCTAATCAGTTTGGTTTTAAAAGGTTCCACTCAACTGATCTGTGTATCTATGTATTGAGGCAAATTGTATTTAAATACACTGACAGTAATTTAACTATTTATAGTTGTTTCTTGGATACAAGTAAAACGCATGATAGAGTGAACCACAATATTTAATTTAAAATACTGAAGGGCAGCGAAGTTCCTTTATACATATTAAATATACTGTATCGAAATTTTGGTATACTCACCAAGCTTTTACAGTTAGGTGGGGCAATGTACAATATTTATTGTCCGAGTGTTTTAGTTCCTCCTGCGGAATGAGGCAAGGCTCCTTGATCTTTCTTCTGCTGTTTAATATGTATATTGATGATTTAATTGCTCCACTTAATGAGGCCAATTTTGATGTTGTATAGATAACATGATAAATAACTTACCCTATGTCGATGATTGTATGTTAAAAAGTATGTTAAAAAATTGAATTGTCTTCTAAAAATCTGCGAATTATATTTGCAGAACCATGATATTCTTTTTAATTAATGTTGCAAAAACTACGGTTATGCAATTCCATCCTAAAAGCTCTAAAGTCTAAACAGTCAGCTGATATTAATTTCAAAATGAGAGGTGAACCAACAGAGGAAGTACAAGAATTTAAGCATTTGAGTCAAATTATTACCAGCTCATTGAGTGATGACTCAGATATAAGAAAACAATCGATATCGAAGCCTGTTGTTCTAAAGCAAATATGACTATAAGGAACTTCCGATTCTGTACAAGTGAAGCTAAAAACCACTCTTTCGTACTTTCTGTACTAATATAGAGCGGCAACAACTCTTGGTGAATTATGAAAGCAATTCTGGTAGAACTCTAAATTTGATTTATAACATCTTTCAGATTCCTATATAAGTTACACCCAAGATGCTCAGCTTCGCAAATGTTTGCCAACCACAATGTCTCGAGCTTCCCGGCGGTAACAAGACGTACTCAATACAGTCTAATGCAAAGAATTAAACAATCAGCCAATCCAATTATCCAAGCTATTCATCAGACCCGCCATATGTCATCTAAGCTATGGAGTTCATGGTATGAAAACGTTTGTCTGTAACTCCACTTAACTTCGACAATGTTATTTTTCACTATCTGAATTTCTATTCTTAGTACTTGCATTTTTATTTTATTTGTTTCTTTGTTTTATAAATAAATAAGTAAATAAATAAATTAATTCGGAATGAAAATATGGAATTCTTTTCTGCATTTTGAAAATAAAAGGTACCGGAACGCCGTTCCGTGCGTTCCGCCACAAAAAAAGCCATAACCTTGATTAAACCTGGTTTTGACAAAGATCAAACTTGTCACTCCACCTTATTAGACCTATAGTTTAACGTGGAATCCGAACGACATCGCATCAGCAGCAGCACAACGTCTTAACTACTAGGCTACCAAGGGTACCCATTTATCTACCAACCAATTTTTTTTATTGTGGAAGGATGAACAGCTGGGTTTTGCTGCGCGCCACCTGCCGTCACTGGGTCTCGATCCCGGGGCCGATGGATTCGTAGTCAGCGACGATAACTACTATACTACTGTGTATGTATATATATATATATATATATATATATATATCGCTTTTTAGACCGCTTATAAATATAAAATTGCATCAAACAAACCGCCTTTAACTAGAATGATCTAAATAAAATATCAATATTACCAAAATCAGTTAATTTAACGTTTACAATAACAGAGAATAACAATCTTGCTAACACCATCTTGAAAAAAGAGCGATTAACAGCGCCGCACAATGTGAAATATTGTACCTGCAACATTGCAAAAGCAGAAATCTTTTAGCGAACCCGGACTTTTTGGCGGAAATCAGCAAAATTATCTCACAGACTCCGCTAATTTACTGACATAAGGGCAACATTGTGCGACAATTACGCAAGCCAAACATTTTGCCAAAAGCGGAAAGTTTTGATGGAAAATTGTAGATGACGTAATTCACGAAAATAGATATTTCAGGGAAAAAAAAAAAAAACATCTTCGATTTTCCTATAATTTGGTACATGGCATCGTCTAAGGGGCGGTCACCGTCACTCTAAACTATAAACCCATAAACTCAAAGTATAAAATAGCTCAATCGAAGTAATGGTTAAAAAATTATCGCCTCCTATTTTGGGGGGTTCCGCATACTACTAAATTTCAAATTGTTACATCTCAGTCCCTAATTCAGATAAAAGAATGAGTCAAAAAGCATCTGAAAGGCAATTTTCCAAATAATAAAGCACCATAAACAAACAAAAAAACACCCAAGAGTCACTGAATAAAAAGTTAGATTTTTTTTCCTTCTTTTTGGGAACCTCTTCCCTAGATACAATTGAAAAATTATTTTTTCTTTGAATAAAATTGAGCTTCAACTCTATCTCCAACAGAGGAAAGTGAGAAACTGTTTTCTATTGTAACATTTGTGGCGGTCGAACTGCGAGTTTTGTTACTTATGGCCGACCAAACCACTGGCCAGATTTGGACGACACCTATAGGATAGGGGTAACTGAGGCTAGGGAAGAACATAGGTTATGTGGCGTCGGCCTCCGAGGTCATCTGAGGCCACTGGAGGCCGCTGGAGGCCGCTTTTGCCGTTTCCCGGCTTAGGAGGCCAAATTTGGACTTGCTTATTAAGTCAAAAGTTGTAGGAAATGGTCGATTTAGAACACGGAAACGGTTCCCCGAGAGAAAAAATTGTTAGGTAAAGGTTGCTTAAAATTAATCTAAACCTACGGTAAAAATATTGAATACCTGGTTAGGTTAATTGAATGTCCAGTTAGGTCAATTGTACGCCCTTGACGATTGGTTTGGTTTAGTCGTGGTTTTCGTTAAAACTAACGAAAATATCATGACAATCTAACCAATCGTTAAGGGTGTACAATTAACCTAACCGGGCACTCGGTTGACCCAACCGGGCATTCAATTAACCTAATCAGTTGGTTAATTTTTACATTCACGTCTCATTCTGAAGTTGCTTAAAATTAATCGAAACCTACGGGGAAATTATTGAATGCCCGGTTAATTGAATAGTACGGCGGGATATTTTTGCTACCCACACAAAGGGCGGGTTCTCTGTTAGTAGCATATACGTAAATGTGGTGTTTTTATATTTGAATATTGCTAATTTCACTGAAAAATCCTCAATTTGGAACAGAATCAACACTCGTTCAAATATACTGTATAGTCATTTGTTCAGTTACAACAAAAATATATATACCTACCTACCTAAGAAGTAGATATGTAAATACAGGACACTGAAAAATATACTGTACTGTATATCTATGAAACTTTCATTATATATATATATATATATATATATATATATATAATATATATATATATAATATATATATATATATATAATATATATATATATAATTAATATATATATATATATATATATATGCCAGCATTTATACTATTTTTTTTTAAATTTTACTAACTAATTAGAAGACAACCTGAATCAAAATGCAATGGTATAAATTACTATATTAGTTCATCAAACTGTAACTGAATTTAGGGTAACTTTTTTCAGTGGTGGCAGTGCAGTGAAAAGTAGATGAATATTCAATACTTGCTTTCATAATTTTTCTATGGCAAATGTTTGACATTTCTAACTCAGTTTTGAGTTGTGAATCATCTCTGTCTCGCTCATCTTTTTATTTTCTGTAGCAAGTTTATGAAAGTGTTTTAACTTGTATTTATAATATAGAAGTAAGCTCTGATTGAATCTGATTATATTATAAATTTATCTAATCTGCATTTTGTCTAGTTTTAACTTATTCCAAATGAACTCACGTCATGTCCTGATAAAATAGGTGTAGTAAACTTCTTGACTACTACGTCTATCTTGAAAAGAGAGATTCAATAAAATATGTTCAATGGACATGGTGATAGGTCTGCACTGCAGAAAAATATAGCTCCTGCAGATAAGTTCATTGAAATTCTTTCAGAAATGATCTCTCTTACTCATCATCACTGCATTGCAAAGAGTCAGAGTCCGTGTATGAAAATATCGAAACAAGCTTCATCATGAAGAAGTTCTTGTACTACAAGATTTTGCTGAAAACTATTAATTTATTACCCAAGGTGCACCTAAGAGTTTCCATTTGACAAATGATCAGGTGACAATCCACCCATTTGTAGTGTATCATAAAAACAAGGATGGGAAATTAAATCACACTAGTTACTGCTTCATTAATGACTGTCTTGAGCATACAACTTCGCAGTTTACATTTTCTGCAGCATTTTCTGAAGGATGTAAAAGAACAATTCCTTAATGTATAAAAAGTGCATTATTTTTGTGATGGTTGCCGTAGCCAATACAAGAACAGATTTAATTACAGCAATCTGAACTTTATGAACAGGATTGTGGTTTGAAGGCCGAGTGGAATTTCTTTGCTACCAATCACAAAAATGCTTGTGATGGTACTGGAGGAACTGTCAAACGAGGTGTAACAAAGGCTGTTTGCAACGAACTGATGCTGGTCACATTTTGAAATAAAGAGCTTTTTATGATTTCTGCATCAAACACTTTAATGTAATAAAATTTTTCTTTGTTTCAAAAGAGCAAGTTGCGGCTAATAAACTACATCTATCTGGTAGATTTCATGAAACTTTAGCAGTGAAGGGTAAAAGAGGATACCACAGAATTGCACCAAGGTCACAGAATCAGATACAGGCTTTCAGACTTCATGTACTATTCAAGAGAATTCTAGTTTATTCAGAATTAGGAAAATTGAACAGGATGTGAGCAATCTGCCCGTCAATAATAACAATGAAGACAAAAAGTATCTTATCGGCCAATATGTTGCCTGCAAGTACAATGATAAAGTCTGGCTTGGAATAATTTTAGATACTTCAGAGGAGTTTGGCGATTATCAAATTAGCTTCTTGGATAAGAAAGGACATAATTTATGCCATGTCAAGTCCAAATATCCAGCCTGGCACTAAAATTATTTACTCTTTCCATCCAAAAGAAATCATAGTAGTAGAGTCCTAGGCTGAACTTTGAATAATGTCTAGACTTTTCAATTTATGTACATACTGTATAAATATATGATACAGCCGTCTGTAAATACAAAACAGCTCTGTTGAGTCAATGTTCATCTAAATGTTCATGTTAAATGATGTCTTTTTGTAAATTTTGTTGGCCTGTACTTATACCAGGCTTGGGTTCAAGTACTTTTTCTCAAGTACAAATACAAGTACTTCAGGAATTTGAGGAAGCAAGTACAAGTACTTCTTGTAGAAAATTTGGTCAAGTAATTCCAAGTATTTAATTGTCAAGTACAAGTACAAATAAAAGTACTTTCGTGGAAGAAAATGAAATTTATCCTTATTTGTTTAGTTTTATTGTTATTCACAAAAAATAAATGCAAACCCATCACAAAGCCTCTGTCAACATCACAAGGCTTATAGTTACACCAATAATACAAGTAAGTAATGTTTCCTATAAGCATGACCTCACTGACACTCTAAATGCTTAGCCTGACAGTAAGTTGGTTCGGAATATAAAAATGAATATGTTAAATTCAGTCTAAATGTAAATTTGTCCTTCATCCTGAGGCAATGATGCTTGTTATCACAAGTACTTCTAAATTAAGTAAAATAAAAAAAAAATGATGAAACTGAACCAATCAACTGGTTGCAAAAAATGAACTCAAGCACTTCACAAGGCTCATGTATACATTACATGGACCATAGTAAAAAAAAATAATAATGTATTCATAACCACGAAGTCACTGACACTCAATGCTAACTCAGATATTGCACTCTACCAATTTCGTCGAAATTCATTACCAAATGCTTGAAGTACTTGAAAGTACTTGAATGTTTTCAACTACATTTCATCAAGTACAAGTACAGACTATTGTGAAATTTCAAGTACAAGTACCTAAAAATTGGTACTTGAGTACCAAGTATAAGTATAAGTAAGACATGAAGAGATTTTTTTAATTTCCCTACTACTTTAAAGGGTATATTTACATATCACCACCTCATTCAGTAAATTAACTCATAATAAGGATGGCAAATCAAATATTAATGAATAACTATAGAAAAAGTGAAACTTTATGATTTTTCAGTGGTATAGTTATCATTTAAATCTAAACACACTACCTTTAGATGCTAAAACAGTTTTTCCTCAATTTTCAGATGGAGAGAAAGTTGAAGTTCAATTTCATTCAAAGAAAAAGTAATATTTCATTTATATCAGGGAGGGAGGTCCCCCAAAATGAAAAAATTACCTAATTTATTCATTGATTCTTAGGTGTTTTTTGTGTTTATGATGATTTATTCTTTGGAAAATTGCCTTTTAGATGCACTTTGAATCATTCTTCTATCTGAATTAGGGACTGAGATATGACAGTTTGAAATTAAGTAGTATGCGGAGGCCCCCCCCCCCCCCCTCAAAAAGTGATGGGACGATTGTCATATTTCATACAATCGCTGTTGCGATTGCGATTGTCAGAATTTGAAAATCGCGCGATTGCGAATGCGATGTTTTAGCTTTAGCCTCACATAACGCTCATTTATGCTTTAAATATACCTAAACGCGTTACCTACCATAGGGTTAGCTTGATTTTTTAACATTCCAATTTTACATAGAGCAAATAAAGAGATGTACTTATTGTTATTATTAAACCAATTTTTTATTCTGTTTTCAACTAATTCGCAACCCGTTTTCATTTCTGTTTTTGACTTATTTATTATTTATTTATTATTCCGTATTGTTGTTAGCTAAACTTTCCTTTAAGTACGCATGAAAGAGCAGCTTTCATAGCAACTTTTGTAGAGATTTAAATCTTTTGTTCACAATCGCAACAATCGCACTCATTAAATGCGATTGCAATTGCGATTGCGATTGTAAAAAATGTGCGATTGTATCGCGATTGCGATTGCGATGCATCGTCCCATCACTAGTTTAGACAATGCCATATACCAAATTATAGAATAATTGAATATGATGTGGCGTCATGCAATGCATGATTTATCTTGGAATGCCCCAAAAGACATGAGATATTAATGCTGTTAATGACATTGATGTCCAAGCAACGGTAACCATGGCAATGGTGTCATTATTCGTTTATCAGTATTTTTTCTGCTTTTTTTATCAATATTCCTTTATAGTACTATAAATTATTTTTAGTATTTATTTTATTTTCACAATTACGACGGAGAAAGACACGCAATCAGTTGAGGGCACAGTATTAAAGTTGGCGGGTGTAATAGGCTGGATTATAGACTAATCAAGAAATAATGAAATACGGTTGTTTTAGTAATAATTATAACCCGTGATTCTCATTTCTAAACAAAACGGAGGAGGGAGAATGAAAGTTTCGTTTCACAAAACGACCAATTACAGTTCGAGATGCTGCTCTTAAGAAGGTTCTGGGGGTTGGTTCAGGTCGCCTTTTCCTAGAGTCGAGCTTGTTTTCTTAGAAGAATGGTGTCATTATGATTGTGTTAAGTGTTTGTGAAGTAGAACCGCTACTAAATGTAATAATATCAACTATATTTGTGGTTTCTCTCTCGCTCTCTCTCGTTTAATAATAGGTTATAAGATGTAATAACACGTCCCATCAATTATTAAATTATATCTTGGGGTTACTTGATAAATTATTATAGCTAAAACACCGTTTAGTTTTCTAGTCATTAGTTAAATCGGATGATAGACTCAAAACGCGAAGAAAGAAAAATAAAGGCTTTATGAAAGTACTATAAAATATTATACAGAATTTAAAATATATATATATATATATATATATATATATATATATATATATATATATGTATATATATATATATATATGCGCCTCGGTGGTGTAGTGGTTAGCGTCGCTGACTACGAATCCATCGGCCCCAGGATCCAGACCCGGTGACGGCAGGCGGCGCGCAGCAAAACCCTGTTGTTCATCCTTCCACACAATAAAAAAAAATTGGTTGGTAGATAAATGGGTAGCCTAGTGGTTAAGACGCTGGGCTGCTGGTGGGCGTGGTTCAGATTCCACATTAAACTAAGTCTAAGGTGGAGTGACAAGCTTGACCTTCGTCAGAATGAAGAATTCGGGCAAGCTAACCAAGGTGTGTGTGTGTGTGTGTGTGTGTGTGTGTGTGTAACAGGACGCAAGGCCAAGCTGGCTTATCACCAGTAGAGCACCGAACTCAGTCCTGGCATCAAATTCTGCACACAGAGTATAGTTCTGGCCCAAATTCCTAAAATCAAATTGCCTCTATCGACCGGGCGGCTCATACGGGGACATAGTCGAATCGATGGGTTTAATACCACGGGACTAGTAGGGTCCAAGTTTTTTCACTTAAAAGTAACTGGTTAAAGTGTTTGCCAATAAGCGAGAGAAGTGAATAGCTTACAGATTAGCACTCAATGCCAGCTCCCTTATTTTTGTTTCAGGTTCGTCAAGACAAAAAATTGTCAGTTGATTTAGATATTTTTAGGAGTGCAAAATAATAAACTAACCCTTTTTATTTATTTATATATATATATATATATAAATATATATATATATATATAAATATATGTCTCTGCTTGTCTTTCTTTTACTACTTACTTACTATCTATCGATTTATCTATCGAGTTGACTGTCCACTTTTCGGCTTGTTTGACGATCTGCCTATTTGCATGCTTACCTGTCTGTCTGTCTGTCTGTCTACATACACAATGCACAAGCGACAACTGCAATTCAGTGTCGAAAAAAATACAATCTTGCTTACTAATCAACGAACGTTATATAGAGAGGATTCGGCACTCACGCAAAGACTGGACTTAACTAACTCGACGAGTTAAAATATTCGAACATCCTCTCGAAGCACCCACCATGACGAATGACAAATTTAAAATTCTTCGCAAAGCGGAGAAAAAGCGGCCTCGGAAACTGTTATGATATTTCACCTTCAACCAAAACTGAATGATTCTACTTGCCTCTGCATAATTTAAATGTTTTCGGATGAGATTGCTCTACTAGTCTGAAATTTGGCTCCTCCATCTCATATTCCGAACCAAAAAATTATAACAAGATTGATATTCTGTCGAAGTTTAATTTAATATCATATTAATTCAATTACTATAACGCTCCGAAGGTGACGACAGATATTACAGCGGGGAATGATTAAAAATGTTCCTTAAATAGATTGCGCTTAATATACAGGGTGTCCCACGAGTCCGGTCTCATAGGAACATTTATTTTTTAATTAAATTTACCAAAGTAATACATTAGAATTAAAACAAATGTTCAAATTGATGCGTTGTTTTGGGACCTTTTTTTTTGGTTGCGAGTAAAATAACTAATACGGAATGGCTAATATGGAAACGAGTTACGCTCGTGAGGAAAAGGCGGAGGTCTTTTCCTCACGAGTGTAACTCGCTTCCATATTACCTACAACAAAAAAAAAAAAAAGAAGTTCCCAAAACAAGACATCAATTTGAATATCTGTTTTAGTTTTAATGTATTACTTTCCTAAATTTAATTAAAAATAAATATTCCTACGAGACCGGACTTATGGGACACCCTGTATATTAAAATTTAGATCGCTAGGTACTGAATCTTTAAAGGGTAAAATATTTACCGAGCGTTACGAAAATCCATTCTTCCGCGCAATTTAGGAAATGTGAACGTGAAAGCAAATCGAAAATTTGAAGAGGATCTTTTATGTTGACTTTGAAAATTCAAAATTATTTTAATGATGTCGTTCGTACTCACATTTTCGGAAGCATCACTTCGATAAAGAAATAAGATCAGTAAAGAGAGTGTGAAACTTTAACCCATTAGTGCCCATTGGTAGAATTTTCTACCGACAAAATTGTTCGTCATTATCGCATCACCTTTTCTCGTATTCACGCGATGTAAAAAAAAAAAGCGTCATATCGATCACTCGTACCGAATATCGCGTGAATACGAGAAAAAGTGACGCAATAATGACGAACAATTTTGGCGGCAGGAAATTCTACCAATGGGCACTAATGGGTTAAACAAATTAATTTTCAAAATTGTGTTCCACAGACCGTAAATGTCTCGCTATTAAAACTGTTGAAGTAAACGACAAAAAAGTTCAATATAAACAAACTCTTTATAATGAACATTTATCATTTAAGTTTTAATAATAATAATCAAAATTTAATAAATCTCAAAACTATAATTTTTAATCCATTGAAAAGAACGGATGTGCGCTTTGAGAAAGAAACGATATAAAGATAGACAAAGGAATGAAATTCTCATTCACAAAAGCCAAACTTTGAAAGAAATTCTTTCTTTTAATAAATTTTTCCTATATCTCTTACACCAAAAAAAAATGACTTTAATGAACCGAGTAAAGATGGTCATACTACGCACATTTTCTTCAAACTTAAAATAGCTGACCTTTCCTTCTTACAGTTTCAATCGATTTAGAAATGGTTTTATCTTCTCGAAAGGTAAATAAATTACCTTCGTATAAAAATCTTTAAAAATATAATTCTGAAGAGATAAATAAACTAAAAACAAATATAAAGGAAAAGAAAGAATAATCTTAAATGACAAATTAAAATTTGCCAAAATTTCTAGTAATGAATCACCAAATCAGCTATTCTCAAACGGGTACGTGGAGCTCTTTTAAAAAGGTGGTAAGCGAGAGGATTTTAATACGTAATTCGCTAATTGATAAATGCTTTAATTAGTGATAATGTATTTAAAGATTAATATTAGTTGTAGATGAATAACCCGCAATCTTTCAGATTGTGATACTTGGAAGAACAAGGTGGTACGTCGATTTAAAAAGGTTGGGAATTCCTGCACTAAATAATATCAGGTCATCCCATAAGTAATGTCGTTTTTTAGATCGGAATTTGAAGGACAAAAAAAAAAAAACTCAACTGAAACTTTTTAATCTAGTATATATTTTCCATCGGAATCAATGACACACTGCCAACGTCCTACAAGCTTTTCAATGCCATATTTATAAAATTCAGGCGGTTTTAAGGCAAAAAACGTACAAAGACTGGTGTGCAGGTCATCTAAAGAAATATACTGTTCTCATCAAGATAGTTTTGCAGACTCCTGAAGAGATGATAATCTGAAGGCGCAAGGTCTGGAGAATATGGAGGATGTGGAAGTTTTTCCCACCCAAGCAACTCAATTTTTGCTGAAGTGATCCGAGCGGTATGAGTATGAGGACGTGCGTTGTCGTGGTGGAACAAGATTCCTTTCCGATTAACCAAAGAAGGTCTCTTTTCTTTTAGTGCAGTGTTCAATCGATCCAGTTGTTGACAGTAGACTTGAGCGATGATTGTTTGGTTGTGTGGTAAAGTTTCAAAGTGTATTCACCACCTTTATCCCACCAAACACTAAGCAACACCTTCCGAGGGTGAAGATTTGGTTTTGGCTGTGGTGTCGCTGGTTCTCTGGCACGAACCCACTGTCGACGGCGCTTAACATTCTGGTACAGTATCCACTTTTCATCACCAGTCACTAAACGGTGCAAAAACGGATCTTGGGAGTTCACGGGAATGAAGAGCTGTGCTAATGTTTACCCGCACCCTCAGATTGTCGACCGACAATTCATGTGGCACCCATTTTCCTAACTTAGGCACTTTCCCGAGTTGTTGCAAATGTCGATGGATGGTGGACAGGGATGAATTGAGTTTCTGGGCCAATTCTTCGACAGTTGTTGAACAGTCTTCTTCAAGTGCGGCTAACAGCAGGTCATCATCAAACTCAGCAGGGCGTCCAGAGCGTGCTGCATCTGTCAAACAGCAGTCACCATTCCTAAACTTTTGAAACCATCTTTGACATTTCCTCACATGCAGAATATCGTTGCCATAAACGTCCTGAATGTTTCGCGTTGCTTCAGTAGCACTATTCCCTTTTTTTGAACTCGTAAAGCATTATATGCCTGATATGCTCTTCTGATACCATCATGTTTATGAGGGGTTCACATAAAGCAAAACACACGTCTTCACTGGTCAAGGTCTGTAAAGTATGTAGCGAAACACGATAGATCGCCTCTTAGATATAACCTTCGGAATATTTATGCTTAAATCGAGTAGGACTAGTTTAAACTTAATCTATCGTAAAAAACGACATTACTTAAGGGATGACCTGATATTTCGTACACGATCCAAAAGTCTGCGGCTACCTGGCACTTAATCATGCGGATAAGACACGAATGTACTAAAGTAATTTTAGCAATTAAAAACAGTTTTGCTAAAGTAATATCAAATTTATGTGCAGTTTCGAAAAGAGGTCGCCTAAAAACCTGAAATCTCTAAAACTGATAAAAAAAACAAAAACTAATTGGTAGCATCCTGTTTTTCCCTAGATATTTTATTCCTTTTGGTCGAAGTTTAAAAAAAAAAGTCATTACCAATTAGTAAGTCTTGTTTCTAGGCGAATTCTTTTTATATTTTTTTACATCAGAGAAAGAACAAACTTATACCCATTTCGTCGACAAAACCAAAACATCGACACTCTAAAAAACCAAAACATCGACACTCTAAAAAACTAACAACTTAATCTAACGTATATAGTGAATTTTATGTTTTTATTATTTACTCATACTTTTCTTTGCTTTTTGCTTTTATTATCACTCTTTCTTCGTATTTACGCTGATTTCTGAATTCTATGACCGGGTTGAAGGGTTAGCGTGGCCGTCACTGAAATTTAAAACAACAAAGCGAGGGAGTGAGAAATTACGAACGATTATCACTATTTATTGATTTTTATTTACGTTGAAACAATGAACAGGACGGAGAAGCGAGCGGCGAATTTATCAGTTTAATTTGAACGTGGAGAGAGATTAATTAAAGTAAATTTAAAATCACAATCACGTATTTGAAACAACGGCAATCTAATTGAGACACACCACGCCCGAGGACTGGGTTTTGGGTATTTTAATGCCCCCGGCCTCAGCCCACTTAGAGTATTGCCAAATAGTATTTTATATTTCAAACAATTTCATTTTACACATCTTAATTTTATAAAATTTTAATCAGTTTATTATACTCTAAAAAACATTATTAAATTTCTTATTACATTATTATATTTTTTATTAAAAAACCAATACACGTCACTCGCCTCACCCCCTTGAAAACAAGTTTTCAATAGAAAAAGTTATTCATTTGATTTATTTTCTTTTAACAAATTTATTTATTAATTTGATATTTTTTCAAATTTAACAAATTCAAGGTTAGAACAGCCAGGAAATTTCAATGACAAATTCCACACGTAACCTAACTTAATTTAACCAAATAACTTGTCGAGAGAATGCTAAGTAGATCAGATGGTCAGTGATGTAGTCGAGACCGCCGAGACCGAGATCCGAGCACCCGAGACCGAGACCATATGCAATTTTTGCACGTATTCAATATTGTGTAGTGCCTAATTCCTAAGCTCTGTATTTCACATTCAGGAATAAAGATTTTGAAGAGGCTATCAAGTGACAATTGTAAAATTTACTCTTAATTTATTCACAAATTCATAGTTTATGATATTTTTCAGTAGTTAACTGCCTTCTTAAAACAAGATAAGGGGTTCGCTGCATTTGAAGAACATCAACATACTCAGCAGACTACCGAGACCGAGACCAAAGCACCCGAGACCAGCAAAAAGGTTTCGAGAACAGTCTCGAGTACTACATCACTGTCAGATGTCGTAAAGCCGGAAAAAATGTCTGACAAAAGAAGATGCAATTTATAGTGTACACTTTAAACTTTGATTTTATGTTCAAGACTACCCGTTCGAATTCACAATCAGGCATTTTTCTCGCCATAAACTCAATATTCGTTCGTACATACGTGCAAAATCAAATTTTCAAATGTAGGTAAAAAAAAACAGTATTTCATTCTCTGACGTATTGGGTCCACTTTCTTCAATGATAAGCTTTCAAAATATATTTTCCTATTTCCAGATATGAAATACGACTCCAAAGTTCGTTACTGCTGCTGCTTATATATATATATATAAACCGATATTTTTTTAAAGCAGATATTCAAAACGAATCAAGATTTATACAATGGACCTGGGATCCATAGTGACAAGAATAGACGTGGAAGATCAATAAAAGTGTGAGAATCTAATATTAAACACTATAGAGGATTAGATCACACAAGAAAGAAACATCAAGTTGCCTTGTTGCAAAAGTGCAAAAAAAATAACTACACGAGTCAAAGATGACCCATGTACGCTTACACAGTCGGACGTAAATACGCGAGGAAGGGCTAAGAGAGGGTTTATTGCAGTGGGGGTTTGCTAATGTTAACTTTATATTATGTTTCTTTCACGGATAAAGATATTTTATACGCTGCAACAAAAACCATATCAGGCTTCAAAAGCACATTCTGATATATGAACCCTATTATTAACGTTCTTTTCAATTCGTCTACAATTCTACACCATTATAAAACCTACTCTTTCGTAACCTAACTTAATGTTATTCCTCATGACGTCAGCATCGACATTAGCAAAGATCATCTTCGCTACTTATATGAGTCATCGTATAGAATCTTCAATTCCAAGGTTATCGTTACATTTCAACGCATTTTTTTAACCTTTCATTCATACATACTACGATATATAATACGCTACCTATTATATCTTGCTCATTCACTCTAATATATAATATATATAAAGTATATATATATTATATATATATATATATATATATATATATATATTACACAAGTTCGTACACACAATACGTACACACCCACAATTCTTTGCACAACTCTCAGAATTTCATGCTGAGATATAAAATTAAATTGAGTTTTTACATCTTTCTACATTGATAATACACGAGTATATTTACTCTCATATTCATCCCTTTCAACTTCACTACTGACTCCTTCACTCGCCTTTCGTTTCAATCTTTTGTTTCACATATTTCTAAAGGTTAAACTAACATTTTATTTAATAGCAATTTCTTTGCCATTTCAACACAATGTTAATTTACCTTATTAAGTATTCTTTGATATTACACATTTCATAATGACAATGATAAATTTTATTGGCAAGAGACGAGTCCCATTTACTCACGAGATAACACGTAAGATCACGTACAATTTAAGGGGAAAAAAATAAGTTATTTTCCATAAAAAAAATTAACAATTGGTAATATTGTTTTTTCTTTCTTTTGGTATTTTACTCTTTTTGGTGACCAATAAAATCTTGGAAAACAAAACCCAGTTATTAGCGGATTAACGAGGAAATTTTTTTAGGCGAACTTTTTTCCGAAACTGTAACGTTACCTTACACTCTGACTATCTACTTATTCTACCCAACTTTCCAGCCTTTAAAAGTTAAACATTCTCGCGCGCTCACGCATTATTTAGGTCTAGAAGATATCTTTACAACACAATAATACTTCACACTTAGGATAATTAAATACGTTACTTAACCATCTATGAATTAATACGTTTAACCTTTTAATTATTCCGAGAGCCCAGTATAGCCTGAAGCTTAAGGGACCAAATTAAATAAAATAAATATCAACAGTACAATTAATAGTTGTTTAATGTTAAAATTATTATTATATTTATTTTGTTAATACGGAGTTGTCAGTGAGACTTCCTTCCGTCTTACATCAATTTCTATCAACAGTTCCGCACTGATCTTTGCACCAAGGTAAAGCTTCGTGGGATGCGATAAATTACGAACGTTTTGTTTAACTTGAAATTTTGAATATCTTCATTAACTTTCCAATTGTCAATTATATTACTTATTTTCTTAATTTTTTTTTTTAAGAAACAAGCCGCGCCTTCGGCTCCCTACCCGGGCTTGTGATCACTTCGTGATCTTTAACGCCGCTCATCTTGATAGATGCGACCCTAACGGGTGACTGAGCGACACACATTAGCTCCACCCACTTTACGCGAGTCAGCCAATCATAACAGGCGACTGAGCGAGAGAGATATTTCTTACTCCGCTCAAAACCGCACAAAGTTTTTTATTTAAGGTATAGATCCGTGTCACTCCGATTGAGAAACGCCGCTCGAAACCAATGATACAAAAACAAAAAAAAAGGTCACGTCCTTTTTGTATCATCGTGCTTCGATGGGATAAATATCAAATGATTTATACGCTTTAGTTACAGAAATAAAATACAATTGTATCCTCTATTACACTACAGGAAATAATACAGGACAAAAATCATAAATTACTTCGCATTCCAACCTGGAAAACGTGAAATAAGTTACAAAAGGTTATTATTGTACTTTAATGGATAGGAAAACCTTTAATGTACGTAGGAAGGAAGTAGAACGCAAAATTAAAACGGAGAAAGACCGCGATGTTTACTCTAATTAAATGATGTTTACGTTTTATTATTTTGTGAATTTATCAAGTTATGTTTAATTTTATGAATATCTCGGTTATGTCTTAATATTGTAGACGAAGAAACTATCTTTGTTTGAAAATAATGATGCTTTATACGAGATACGTATCTTTGTATTCATTATTCCAAATGTTTCTTAGATAGCCTATCGATTATTTCCCGCATATTTACACCTCTATTCCAGACGACATTATTATTATTTGTATGATAGGCATGAATAGTGTGTTATTTTGTAAATAAAATAGTGTCGACATAAATATCTCATTGCTTCATAGTAAAATAAGAACACAACAATGTGTACAATATAACGAGTCCTACTAATACTTTCTATTCAAGCTGTAACAATTTCTATATACAGTTTATGAAGAGGAAGAAAGAATTTATGTATGTATGTATGTATGTATGTATGTATGTATGTCTGTATGTATGTATGAGTATATCGCGTCTTTCCTCGATTCTATTTTAGCTCCATCGTTTACTGCAATCTGAAGAAACCGAACCATATCATATATGTAAAAGGCTCCTCTTCCAGCCACATACATAATCCTGAAATAAAATTTCAAATCATATTTACGAATAAAACACTAAAATACCCGTTTAAACGCAGAGAACAATTCCCAATGGTCTGGATTTTATCAATTGACTATTTAAATGCTGTTCAGCTCCTAACGTATGCGGGAAGTTGATCATAATATTTGAGTTCACCAACAGAGATTAATTTCTTGAGGAACAAATCGGCATCACTGTCTTTCCAATGATCATCCATCGTCTTACAGTTCGTTTCGTGTAATCAACAAATGAATGACGACCGAACAGACTTCCACTGACTAGAATCACTGCGTAAACTTCATAAAAAAAAGCCTACACTCAATGATTTCTAAACATCACATAAATTACCCATGGCTAAATATTTTTCATTCATAACACACAAACATACAAACAAACAAACAAACAATAAAAAAGTCAGACCACTTTAAATTGCTACAGAGACTAAGTTTCTACCTATTTAAGGTACATTAAAAATATGTACATTAAAACACCCACTTAGCAAAAACACTTTTGCATCAAAGCTTACCTCGTATATTTGGCTGGTCCATGTTCGTATTATAAAATGTAAATAATTTCACATAAAACGATTTGGAACAGCGATTTAAATTAAGGGTGTGAGGCTTTAACATTTACTCTTAAGTTCACGAGCCACTTAGATTTTGACTGCAGCTTCCTAAATCTGGACTTACTGGATATGGATACAAAGCTCAAAATTTTAATAGTTGTGGTGTTTATGCAAATTTACTAACGAACTGACTTTTCGTTGATTTCACACAGAGAGTGAAATTTTGTACAACCGTGGTCCGACAAGATACGAGTAGGTTGTGTGCATATTACAAAATTTCAAGTAAACGTGAAAATTAATTTAATCATTACTATTAATTAATGCATAAATTCCCTATTTATAATTATCATATTATTATTGGAAGGTGACCGACTCAAAACGCTTACTAACAAAATAATGAAAGAGAAATATTAAACTTTTAGCCTGGGATATATATATATATATATATAATATATATATATATATATATATACATTCAACTGCAAAGAACACGCAGTATAAATAACGTAAAGAACGACGCTTGTATAGGAGATATTCCGCGCAAGACGAGAGAGAGAAACGGAACAAATGAAAAAATGAAGTAACCACCTGGGAATCGAACCCGGGATCTTCCGATTGCCGGTCAGACGCGATACCATTACACCATGGACTTCACTCTTTACGTTATATATATATATATATAATATTCCTTTTACTCTTTTTTAACTGTTCATTCTAACGAAGGTCAAACTTGTCATTCCACCTTAGACCTACAGTTTAACGTGGAATCCGAACCACGCCCCACCAGCAGCCCAGCGTCTTAACCACTAGGCTACCCATGGTACCAGGGATGGGGAGTCGGCCAAAAACAACCGACTCCCGAGTCGGTATTTTTAAAAACCGACTCCCGACTCCCGACTCTTTCCTTATCATGCTGATCTACAACCTTATAAATATTGGGATGTTTGTTTCGTAGATGGCGTTTCAAGTTTGAGGCTCTAGTTGGAGCATTAGCATGTTTCCCAGTGTAAGCACTAATTTTTGCATTACACTCTTTACCATCCTTTTCTACTTGACAAATAAAAATACTTTCATCCTCATTTAGCTTAAAATATTGAAAGACTGCTGATTTTCTACTAGGCCCACGACTCATTACTAATAGGGGCTAATTAAATTAATAATTAATATATTGCTAATTTTTATATGGTACCTAGTATCCTAAAATAGAAATATGAAATTCATTTGCTAAGATTTACCAGAACAATAAATCAAATGAGGAAATGTGAATCTAGAATTAGTTCAGGAAGATATTTATTTAGGGCATAGTAGTATTCTGGTAAATTGTTGGCATATAGAAATTGAATCAAAGAGTCGGGAGTCGGTCGTTTTTTACCGACTCCCGACTCTTCAAAAAAGCCCCGACTCCCGACTCCCCACCTCTGCATGGTACCCATTTATCTACCAACCAATTTCTTTGTGTGGATGAACAGCTGGATTTTGCTGTGAGCCGCCTGCTGTCACCGGGTCTCGATCCCGTGGCTGATGGATTCGTAGTCAGCGACGCTAACCACTACACCACCGAGGCGCATTTGTATGTGGAGAAACATTAGAAGTTCAAATAGATTACGGTGTTAGCAAAAGGAACGTGTTTTGTGTTTAGGACGAACGACAAATCTCAATATCTAACGCCTTAAAATTGCAAAACCAATCATCATCATAATAATAATAATAATAATAATAATAAATAATAATAATAATAATAATAATACGAGCATGACAATGCACATTCATCTTCATTTGTAGAGGTGTCAGAATGTCAAAGAAATTGCCACTTGAAATTTTGAAAAACAATTTGAGAGTGAAAAGAAAAATTAATGTTCCATAGACGAGACTTGAATTAGAAGGAAGAAGCGTTGAGTAGAGATCATGGATTACAAAAAGGGATTGAAGAACACTGATAATTACTGTATGTTAATTTACCACTGCTAGATAAAACTGAAAATCTTTACACATCGTGGGAGGAGAGGAGGAGGAGGAGGAGAGGAGGAGGAGGAGGAGGAGGAGGAGTAAAGAACACTTCATTCAATTACGCAAATTAGCACCCTTTTATCTAACAGTCCCACGCAGCCTCTAGGGCTGAAAGCGAAAGACTTTTTAGCAATGGAGGGAACGCGTATAGAAGCCAACACTAAATAAATAGACTTTGGCTACAAAAACGTGGAGAGACTCGCTTCTTATTAAAATAAGAATTTCTGAGTTTAATTATTATTATACAATATTATAATTATTATTATTATTATTATTATAATTATTATTATTATTATTATTATTACATATTAATTATTACATTAAAAATAATTTCTTTAAAAAGAAAAGTGTTTTGTTAAAAGAAGGAAAGGATGACTCTTTATAAATAGAAAGTATTTCAGATTTCACTTTTATTACATTTAAGAAACAGTTTGGCGACGTTTCTCCTCAGAATAACCTTATTTACTCGCAACAAACTAAAATTTAAAGATTCTTTTGACTTTTGTTCGCTAAAACGTTTAATGTAATACATATTTAATCTACGGAAGTTTTATATCAGCAACAATCTACACTTAAAAATCTTCCCGCAATGCAACATTTTCAACAATTTTTACTGACGAGTGGTACGAGAATAATGAAGCCCGAGACAACCACTCGTCACTCCCCATAAACCGCATCGAATACGTTTCGCGGGTAATTTTTGGATCAATCAAAGGAATATCAAAGCCTGAGAGAGTTCCTGGCGAATGGCAAGTATTAAATGTCTTAAAAAAAGCGAATCTAAATAATGAAGTCTGATTTTACCTTATCTTATGTTGTTTCGTGCGTTGGTCTCTCTTCACACGGAGGTCAAGCTGGTGGCCCCGCCTCTAGGTCTGGCTTGGTGGAGGAGCGAGTTGCTTTCTTGCGCTCTCCACCGTACATAGCCAGGCACGCCCGGCTCATCTGGTACCGTCCTGAGCCAGGCATCCAGTCTTCTCTTGAAGACTTCAACTTTGACCCCCGTTACGTTTCTGAGGTCCTTTGGAAGCTGGTTGAAAAGTCTTGGTTCCCTGACAACCAAGCTATTTTCCTTCAGAGTTGAGGAGGTCCCTTGTCGGGCCTTTAATTTGGGAACACTACACATTCTGCCTTTCCTATTTTCCAGCGTTGTTTGAATGGTAATTGGGTTTAGTTTAAGGTTTGGTACCAGTTTTTTTTATCATTTTCCATATGTAGATTATGGTGTACCTCTCTTCTTCTTTCCAGGGAGTACAGATTTAGTTTACGCAGTTTTTTCCCAGTAGTTGAGTTCTTTGCATCCATCAATCTTGGCTGTGAAATGCCTTTGCGTTTCTTCTAGTTTATTAGTTTCTTCCTTTTTATATGGGGACGTCCAAACTGAGCAGTATTCAAGTTTTGGTATAATCAGTGTTTTTAGCAGGGGAATCATTACTGTCCTGTCCCTTCTCTTGAACGTTTTTAGTACCTGTCCCGCGACTCTTTTTGCTTTATTTATCGCTAACTGATTTTGTGTTTCGAATTTCGCATCATCTGTCATTATTATCTCGAGATCGATCGCTTTCATGCTTCCCTGAATTTCCTGTCTATCTGGAGCATAATATGCAGTCTGATTAAGTTCTGTTTGTCTGATTTTATCTCACGAAAACGTTCTACAAAAAAAGAATTAAGAATCTACTTTTCGGCTATCAGTCGAACATATTTTATTCTTTATATTAGTTACATTTATAACACTTTGTTTATACATACGTACGTAAGTACGTACACACACACACATATATATATATATATATATATATATATATACAGGGTGTTTGAAAACTTTCTGTACAAATTGTAATGGGGGATAGGCAACACCAAGACAAACCCTTTTCGTCTATAAGTGTATGTCCGCTGACGTCACCATTTGGCGCGAGAGGGCGCCGCTGCAATTGGCTAAAAGGTGAAGTGGGCTAGACTCGCGCTTGCCGCGGACATTCTTAAATCGGACGTAGTACGCGTAACATGGAGCGCTTCACGACTGCTGAGATGGCTGACATGCATATGGTGTATGGGGCTGCCAATGGAAACGGAAGAGCTGCTGTGAGGTTGTACCGACAGCGCTTCCCAAACAGACGTGTGCCAAACCACCAAACGTTTGCGCATTTGCATCGGCGACTGCGAGAAACTGGAACATTCCATACAAACATGCATGACACTGGTCGGGAGAGAAACGTGCGCACTCCTGACATGGAAGAAGAAATCCTACGGCGATTTGAGGACAATCCAAGCGCAAGCACGCGAGGTGTTGCACGTATCCTCGGTGTGAACCACGACCTGGTCTGGAGAGTGTTGCACGAGCAGCAGTTACATCCGTTTCATCGTCAGAGAGTCCAGGCATTACAAACCCGTGTAGCATGTGGATTTGCGTGCGCCCACACGTGAGAATTGTGCATGTTAAACACACCCTCACGTGTGAAACAGGCCTCATCTGAGAAAAGCACATAAGCCGGAAAATTAGGCTGCACCGCTGTCTGCGAATTCCACACGAAGAGGGTAATCCCGAGGTTGTAATGCCTGGACTCTCTGACGATGAAACGGATGTAACTGCTGCTGGTGCAACACACTTCAGACCAGGTCGTGGTTCACACCGAGGATACGTGCAACACCTCGCGTGCTTGCGCTTGGATTGTCCTCAAATCGCCGTAGGATTTCTTCTTCCATGTCAGGAGTGCGCACGTTTCTCTCCCAACCAGTGTCATGCATGTTTGCATGGAATGTTCCAGTTTCTCGCAGTCGCCGATGCAAATGCGCAAACGTTTGGTGGTTTGGCACACGTCTGTTTGGGAAGCGCTGTCGGTACAACCTCACAGCAGCTCTTCCGTTTCCATTGGCAGCCCCATACACCATATGCATGTCAGCCATCTCAGCAGTCGTGAAGCGCTCCATGTTACGCGTACTACGTTCGATTTAAGAATGCCCGCGGCAAGCGCGAGTCTAGCCCACTTCACCTTTTAGCCAATTGCAGCGGCGCCCTCTCGCGCAGAATGGTGACGTCAGCGGACATACACTTATAGACGAAAAGGGTTTGTCTTGGTGTTGCCTATCCCCCATTACAATTTGTACAGAAAGTTTTCAAACACCCTATATATATATATATATATATATATATATATATATATATATATATAATATATGCGCCTCGGTGGTGCAGTGGTTAGCGTCGCTGACTATGAATCCATCGGCCCCAGGATCCAGAGTCCAGACCCGGTGACGGCCAGCGCGCAGCAAAACCCGGCTGTTCATCCTTCCACACAATAAAAAAAAATTTGTCGGTAGATAAATGGGTACCCTGGATAGCCTACTGGTTAAGACGCTGGGCTGCTGGTGGGGCGTGGTTCGAATTTCACGTTAAACTGTACGTCTAAGGTGCAGTAACAAGCTTGATCTTCGTCAGAATGAACAATTCGGGAGGAAGCAAAACTAAGGAGATTTTATATATATATATAGTGGACCTAGTTTTAGCCGTTTAAGGTGATAATGATTTAATTGTATGCTAGTGATTAATTGATGCAATGACTGATTGCTTATTAATGAAAGGCTGGGTTAATAATTTATGATGTCATACAGTATCACCAATTGAAATAGTAGCTGTATGAGTAGGCCCACCATACTATTGGAAGTGACAGTTATGGCAGCGAGGGTCACCAGCTTGGATTACACCCAAGCAAATTAATATTAAGGTTATAAAAGACCAGTGGTGGGCACCGTTAACCAAAAAGTTAACTTCGATAACGATAATCCGTTAACCCCAATTTTTAACTCCGATAACGATAATCCGATAATTTTACTACAAAGTTAACGGAAGTTAACGATAATCCGTTAACGATAACTATTTCTTTACTAACATTTAAAAAAATCAAGGAAAAAAGCTTTAAAACCCATAGAAAATGTTTATTTATGCAAAATCCAACAATAAATAGGTATTTAACTATTTTTATCAAGTTTTGCAACTTTTTTGCTTAATAACTTTTTTTTTTTTATTTTTAATAAAAAATGTACTGATACATGTTTTGAAACCCTTGTAACCACTAACCATTAACTAAATTTTAATTTACCAGAGAATTATTATGGCGGAACTGAAAGGTAAAATTAAATTTTAGGCACATTTATTAAAGACTGACACAATGTGCTGGTTGCCCTTTAGAAAGACCAACTTCTCAAAGTTAGGCCCAACTGCCAGTCTTGACCTCTTGGGCCTCAGGATGTCCTTGCCGAGAGAGAAGAGCCGTTCCACTGCGGCAGAGGACGGAATTGGCAGACTGAAGTTATGGCGGTTTGAATTCATTCGCGGAGCGGTGATCTTCCGTGAATGACTCCTCGCAGTTAACGTGTTAACGGACTTTAACGGACTAAATATCGAGTTATCGGAAGTTAACTGGTCCGATAACGATAAATGGAAATTAACTTCCGTTAATAGTCCGTTAAAAAGAGTTAACTTCGTTAATTAACTGTTATCGGATTAACGCTTTAGTGCCCAACACTGTAAAAGACCTTACAGTTTTGTATTTTATTATGAAAATAAAGCCGTTATTTATTCACTGTG
>JAJOZX010002739.1:240000-305000 GCA_023014485.1 Bathynomus jamesi
GAGGAACTGTTCACAACTTCCGAAGGTAACCTGTTCCATGTGTCACAGATCTTATACGTAAAGTAATTCCCCACACACTACGTCCTAAACCGTGTCAAAATCCAACTTCCACCATTGTTGCGAGTTGGGTTATCATTTAAACTAAACATACTTCTAAAATCGACATCGTTCAACCCGCGTAAGAGCTTGAAAACTCGAATCAGTTGACCGCGCAGCCTCCGAGTTTCAAGCGAAAACAAGATTCAGGGCGTAACCGTCGATTGTAGCCCATATGACTAACGGAAGGGATTAACTTTGTGGCCCTCGCCTGCACTCGCTCCAGCCTCTCAATATCTTCCTGAGGGTGGGCGACCAGAACTGCCCAGCATACTCCAGGTGCGGCCGAACAAGGGAATTGTACAGTGAGAGCACAATCTCCTTGTTCCGAAACTGAAATTGCCTCCTGATATAACCCAATAGTTTCTGGGCTTTCTTTTCCACCTCTACACACTGTTTCGTAAACTTAAGGTCGCTGCTAATTAGCACACCCAAGTCCTTTTCTAAATCAGTCACCTCGATATTACTACCCAACATCGAGTAGTCCGACTTGGGATTGGCGTAGCCAATGTGCATCACTTTGCATTTACCCAAGTTAAACGGCATTTGCCATTTTTCGGACCACTCTCCTATCCTACCTAGGTCCGCACGCAGTTCCTCGATCGCTTCGGGCGTCCCAACATTGGCCCCAAGCTTGGTGTCATCAGCGAATTTGGCGATCCGACTGACGATGCCACCGTCGATATCATTTATGTAAATGATAAACAACAGTGGCCCCAAAACGGAACCCTGAGGAACCCCACTAGTGACCGAGGCCCAACCCGATCTAGCCCCTTTAATTACCACCCTCTGCCGCCTATTCCTCAGCCAGTTTTCAATCCACCTACCTATTTCCCCACCGATACCCAGCGCGCGCACTTTCGCCGTTAGCCGGCGGTGAGGTACCTTATCAAAGGCTTTCTGAAAGTCGAGATAAAGTATATCAATAGCCCTACTCTTATCGTACTCACTCAACATGACGTGGAAAAACTCGAGCAAGTTGGTGAGACACGACCTATGCCGTCTAAACCCATGTTGGGAGTCCCCAAGCAGCTTGTAGGAATCCAGATGGTCAACGATCCTATCAGCTATTATCCCTTCTAATAATTTACCTACAACTGAAGTGAGACTAATGGGACGATAGTTCCCTGGACTTTCGTGATCCCCTTTCTTAAAGATAGGGGTCACGTTGGCTTCCCTCCAGTCACCAGGCACCTGGCCCATCTCCAACGATTTGTTGAAGACTGTAGCCAGGTGGGGAGCCACCTGGTCGCGCACTTCTCGCAACATTCTGGGGAGAAACTGGTCTGGCACAGGAGCCTTAAACGCGCTCAGTTTGTCTATTCTATCGGCAACGACTGTCGCGGTACATCTAACACTATCCAGGCCAGCACCTTCGTGCCTCACGCCTGGCTCGGGGATGACGCGGGTATCCTCCCTGGTGAACACTCCCGCAAAGTACTCATTAAGCACATTAGCGATGTCCGCGTCGGAGGTCCGCAGAACGCCGCTTCCGTCCTTTAACGGACCGGACCTATCATGCTTCTAATGGGCTTTCTACTATTAACATAACTGAAGAATTCCTTTAGGGTTCCCCTTGCATTAAAAAGCATTGCACGGAGGGAGCCTCCCCTATTCTGACCGCCCCCTAGCACGACCCGTTTCCCGAACAGCCAGGGCTGTCGGGAGTTGAATAGCCCCTCACTAACGAGGGGACAATCTCCGCAGGAGCTTGAGCCCCCTCCAACGTGGAAGGAGAGTCACTACCTGCTGTTGGAGGGGGACTACCTGCTGTTGGAGGGGGACTAACTACTGGGGGAGGGGGACTACCTGTTGTTGGAGGGGGACTACCTGATACTGGGAGGGAGAGAGAGAGAGAGAGAGAGAGAGAGAGAGAGAGAGAGAGAGAGAGAGAGAGAGAGAGGGGGGGGGGGTCAAAAGTCTGCGGGTTCAACGATGTCGATTTTAGAAGTATGTTAGTTTAAATGATAACCCAACTCGCAACAATGGTTGGAAGTTGGATTTGAAACGGTTTAGGACTATTGTGTGTGGGAATTACTTTACGTATAAGATCTGTGACACATGGAACAGGTTACCTTCGGAAGTTGTGAACAGTTCCTCTGTGGATCAGTTCAAGAAAAGGTTAGACCAAATTTTGCACACTATTTGAGTGTGTAGAAAATTTTCCGTGGCACCCGTTGCCATTGGTACCTCCTCGGTATGGGCCGCAAGGCCTTTTGAGGTACTTCTTTTCCTTGTAACTCCATTTTATAATCACCCAATTTATTGTAAATTGAACAAATATATATGATAATTATAAAAAAATTTGATTTTTTTAGTGTTACATTATTTGCTTCTAAGTGTAATTATTATAAATTAGTGACGAAATTAACGATTTAATGGCATAATCTTATTAATAATCCATGACCTCCTTTTGCTTTAATGACAGCTTACACTCTGAGAGGCATAGATTCGACAAGTTTCTGGATAACATCTTGTGCTAAGCCGTTCCAGCATTCTTCTACATTCTCCCAGAGAGAATCAAGAGAAGTTTTTCTTTTTAGCTTTCAGACCCTTCAAACGGTCCCAAAGATGCTCTATTGGAATGAGATCAGGACTTTGTGGAGGAAACTTCATAATTTGTAGAACACCATCTTTTTTCTCGAGATAGTTTATGCAAAGGTTAGAAGTGTGCTTTGGGCCGTTATCCTGCTGGAAAATGAATATTTGACCACGAAGCCTCAATCCTGATGGTATTGCGTGTCTCACTAGTATGGAGTGGTACTTCTCTTTTGAGAGATTGTAAGTGATTCTGTGAAGATCTCCAATTCCAGAATAACTGAAACAACCCCAAACTTGAATGTTGCCTCCACCATGTTTTACTGAATGTTTTATGCAGGGATCTATCAGTTTTTCGTTGGTTCTACGTTTAACAAACTCTTCTATGAGACCCAAAAAGTTCCACTTTTGATTCATGAGTAAAAAGAACTTTTTTCCAGTCGTCTACAGTAAAATTTCGATATTCTCTCGCCCACTCCAATCTTTTAGCCTTATTTTGTTTCCTCAGTAGTGGTTTGGACACAGGAACTCTGTCATGGAGACCAGCTTTTACGAGTCTTCTTTTTATAGTATAGTACTTGTACTTGTACTTGTACTTGTACTTATTGGAGAGTCCCGTTGTTCACTCAACTGTTCCTGAATCTGTGTAGCTGTGGCTTTTCTGTCACGCAATGATGTAACCTTGAATGATCCTCAGAATCAGTAGTCACTTTAGGTCTGCCAGATCTTGTCTTTGAAGAGCACGACCCAGATTCTTTATATCTGCTTATAGTTCTTTGGACGGTCCCTTTTGAAACGTTAATTTTTGCCGAGATCTGGCGTTGGGATATTCCCTCTCTTGAAAGGGCCTGATTAATTATTTTTTAATCAAGTTGCTACAATGTCATTGACTAATTGGTTTTATCAGTTATAATAGACCAGTTGTTAAAATTACTGTATGAATACACTATTTTGAGAATTAATAACATTTGGCTATTGTCTGTCACCAATACCTGGCTTAAAATCGGTGTTGTTATACTGCAAAGAAAAAAAAGTAAGAGGACCAAAAAGGACCATTTTCATTAATGTTATTTCTTATAAAATAAAAGCTACATTACTTACACATTTAGTAGAATATATGAAATACCACATCACACACACACACACACATATATATATATATATATATGCACTAAAATCACAAAATAACACGTGATCTTATTAATAAGCAAACAACTACAGGGAAAAGGAAACACAAAGTCCGAGCGCTTTCGTGATATATTCACATTATGAAGGAGGAACAGATAATGTGAATATATCACGAAAGCGCTCGGACTTTGTGTTTCCTTTTCCCTGTGGTTGTTTGCTTATATATATATATATATATATATATATATATATATATATATATATAAACCAAACTGTTTACTTGAATAATAAATATCGGGAAATATAAATTTCTATAAAAGTTTCCCAAAGTCGTGTAACTTCACTCAGGCATGTTTCCCAACCGGGGGCCATATGGCTCCCTGGGGGCCATGGCACATTTGAAGGGGGCCACAGGAAAATGTTATTTTGTAAAATAGAGTTAAATCTGCATATTACCTACTGAAAATAATGCTTATGGGGGCCACAGGAAAAAATAAGGTTCCTAAGGGGGCCATAAGCCAAAACCGGTTGGGAACCACTGGACTGTAAAGTGTCAACATTTTGTTCAGTGAACTGAATAAAATATATATGACCCTTGTAAATTCAGTGGTAGGCAACCTTTTTTTGAAACTGGGTCAATTTGATTTACTGTTAATTTGATAATGGGTCAGTGTTCAAAATTTAACTCAAAATACACTATTTTCGGGACATTTTAAAATAAACACTTCGTGTAATAATAATTATTTAATATATACTACAATTGACCCGCGGGTCAGAGGTTGCCGACCACTGGGGCCCACTAGTTAAACACACTATAAAAAAAAAATATGCGCGATAATACAGCTTACACGCCTAGTTATAAGATTTAATATTTATAGTATGCATTATTTAGATATGCAAATGCGTGTAGTGTTTTATTTATTAAAGGGCCTATTTGGCCGATATATTAAGAGCGCAACAGGTAAACGAGTATCTAATGAGTATCTGTCCAGCTTTACCAGCCGACTTTTCCCCGACACAACCTTAAGGATTGACGAAATAACTTACCGGTTGGAGTTTATGTTTATTAAAATAAATAAATTATTTAAGGATGTCAAGCCTTTAGGGCAAGGGCGACCGTTAATACATGAACAGCACCGATATATATATTCTGGCAATTTGCGATTAACATTTCTCTCGGGGCCATTTATTAAATTTATTACAAATCATTACAGTTTAATTACCCACTATAACTAATAAAACTAGAGAAACAGGTCTTACCTTCCGTTTCTATTACTACCCATTCTGGAACTGTCGTCAAACTCTTATTTTTTACAGTACAACCATCTACTGAAGTTTGACGCAAACTTTCATCCATTTTCTTTAAATTGGATCAAAATTTCTTGGGAAAAATAATATTTGAAAAGATACCAGTTTATTTTAAATGTTCAGTATACTAAACCGAGTGCAAAAATATAAATGGAGAGGTTAGTTCATTTATGATCTAACTCACGAAAGGAGACTGAGAGAATCAATTTTAGGTGTTTGCAATGTAATCTTTTACAACAGGATGTCTTTTATCTTACGGGTTTCAGTAAAAATCCAACGACAAAACGAAAGATTACAATGAAAACAGTTATAATTGGCTTTCTCAAAACCTTATTTTCTCAGATCACCGACAACAACACTTGGGCCGTTTAACCTTGTTTGTGATGTCTAAGGTCGTATGATCGAGTGGGCCTATAACTTAACGTAAAGTTCAAACCCCTCAACAGCTGATGAGATTAAAAACAATGGAAAAGCAAAGATGACGATACAACGAAAACGCTCTCTCAACAACAACAACAATCATCATTCTATTCAACTGCACAGCTCAACTTGACCGGGTGGAATTAAGGGCTTTTCGTCTCATCAATTCCCCGCATCTTACTGAAACCACGTGTACCTTTTATCTTTTAAAATGCATAAGAAACAAGAATAAAATATATAAACATTCGTGTATATACAGGGTGCTTCAAAAAATGTTACCACTATATGGCACTAATATGTTATTGCTTACAACTTCGTTTTTGTTTTGTTTTTTTGCTTTTGCAAGTATTTGCGTGTTCATTTGCTTGCTTTTAATATTTTTTTTTTCAAGGATTGTGTGAGTGATTAATGAGTGAACCCCATTCAATGGAAATGGCTACAAGGTTTACAATAGAGCAGCGGTTTTCAAACTTTTTCTTCTTCCGTACCCCTTGAATTCTTTCAAGGGATTTTCTGGATTTTCGAGAGAGAGAGAGGATTTTTACTTTCTTTACGACCGTGTGACTCGTGACCGTTTGTTAATCGTATATAAAATTAAAAGGGTTATATTTTCAGGACCCCTTCGCGTACCCCCTAAGATTCCCTCGCGTACCCCAGTTTGAGAACCACTGCGTTAAAGCAACGCATATTTCAAAGCCTTTCCATTTCTTTATAACTGCAAGAACCGTCATAAATGGAATTCGAAGTTCTTCTCCTATCTTCCTATAACTCTTTCCAAATTCTGTGCAGTAATAACAGATCTCTTAAGATCTGCAGACAGTTGTCTACCACGACGACCCATTCCTTACTAATGGCTCGTACGGTCATCCGTCTTCCATGAAGATTCAAAGAGGAAATTCTAGAATCCAGAATTGCCAACAGTCTCTAATCAATAAACAGCCAACTACTGATCAAAATTTTAAATTCTTCAAGCATAAAATGGACACACAAAGTAGTAAGTAATTTTGTAAATAAATTTACGACAACTTTTGCATTTTAACTTTTTTTTTATTTTCCTCAAATTGTTTAAGGTTTTTACATTGTATGTTGGAGTTGAACTAATTTTTTTATTTAAATTTTTTTAAGCGAATGGTAAACTCCTTATAATTATCGTGTGCATGGTACAAAAGCCAAGGACGAATATAACAAATATTTCTCTGTACGAATATAGAATGTATTGAACGCCACTATATATACAGGGTGTCCCATAAGTCCGGCATCATAGGAGAAATTCATATTTTTCTATTTCTACAAACCATAATTATGCTCGGGATGCCAACTTCCCGTCCACCATTCTGTTCAGTGACGAGGCTGTTTTTTATGGAAATGGTGAGGTAAATCGACAGAACACCCGCTACTGGTCTCAAAACAACCCTCACTGGTATACCTCTTCAAAGGAACAAGGTGCATCTCGGGTGATGGTATGGTGTGGCATTTGGAAGGATCGCATCATAGGCCCCCTCTTTTTCGATGAACATGTCAGTGGAGGCACCTACCTACGTATGTTCAAGGAAGAAGCATTTTCCAGTGTCTTGAACGAAGAAGGAAATTTCCCAACATGGTTCCAGCAAGACGGCGCTCCTGCACATTACAGCACCCAAGTAAGGGAATACCCGTACCAAATTCCCTGGTCATTGGATAGGACGTCGAGGGCCTGTGGAATGGCCAGCTAGAAGCCCGGATCTCACGCCACTAGATTTTATCTCTGGGGCCACTTGAAAGCGCTGGTATACGCAGAGAAAAATTAGGAGTGTGAACATTTGCGGCAGCGCATTATTGGGGCATGTAACACCATTACTCCTGACATCATTCACCGTGTGCTTGCTGACTGGGTATCACGTCTGAATTTGTGTATTGAAAACAATGGTGGACATATTGAGCACGTTCTGTAAATAAAAGCTTTTGTTTTGCCTTTTTTTATTATTTTTCCTATGATGCCGGAGTTATGGGACACCCTATATATATATATATATATATATATAATCATGCGGGTTGCTTCTACAGAGCTTCAATTTAATATTTAGGAGAAATCCAATGACAAGGAGAAATGTAAATGCCATGAAAAGTCTTCTTTAATGCGCAACGTTTCGAGCAATACGCTCATCTTCAGGCTGTTTAATAACAATGTGAAATTAAAATCAATATTGAATGAAAAACAAAACAGAAAATTTCTATAACCTATTCGTAAAGACAAATTTTAAAAGACTGAGAAAAGAGGGTTAAATTCTAAGTTATACAGATTTACATATAAAAATTAAGAAGTTATTTTTAAATACATGTAGTAAATGTGAAATTAATACACTGGAAAAATTACAATAGTACACTGGAACAATGGACTAATCTACCTTACACTGCAGTATCCGAGGCTGACTAATTTGAGCAGAGGCAAAGAACGGGAAACACGAAGGATGGCGAGGGCGATTGGGGAAGGGGGATTATAAGGAATTGGGGAAGGAGGAGGGATCATAGCAAATTGAGGGGACGGCGATGAGTCAACATTCAGACTAGGGGACAATGCTTTAATGAAAAGGGATTCAAAATTCTTAGTGAGTTGGGACAAGTATTACAACCAAGAATTTTAAAATTGTCTAAAGTGACATCAATTTTACATTTAATGCTGTGTTCACGAATACTCGACTTCTTTAGTTTTTAAAATTTTACCTGTTCGGCCACTTATTCCCATATGCGAATAAAATCTAGCCCTGAGAGAGCGAACAGTGCTGCCGATGTAATTCCCAAGGAGACACCTGGGGCAGGTAAATAAATATACAACACCGCTACGCAACGAGTCAGGGGTTCGATCCTTCGCTGAGAAAAAGCTACCTAAAGACGTTTTATTAATAAATATGATGCGGAAATCAGTATGATAAAAAAATTTCCTTAACAATTTTGTAAATTTAAGCTTAAATTCCTTATTCAAAGGACCCATTTCAGGTACCAAGAAATATTTTATATCCTTCGGCACTGTAATACATGGAAGTTGAGGGCTATAAACATTATTTAAGAAGGATCTAATTAGTTTGTCTACATATTGAACAGGAAAACTATTATTAGTAAAGTATGATCTTAGATTATTAAATTCATCATTAAGTAAGGTAAAATTAGAGGTCAAATTATATCCTCTGAACAGGAGAGTTTTAATACAAGACATCTTATAGTTGAAATCAGTAAAACTAAAAAAATTCATGCCCAAACCAGTGAAAGTGGGTTTCCTGTAAACTGATGTAGTAATAGAATCACCGTTTTTCGAAATTAAAAGATCTAAGAAGGGGAGGGAGCCATTTTGCTCAGTTTCCATTGTATACGTTATATTGGGGTGCAAAGAATTTAGGAAGTTAAAGAATTGTTGCGCTTGTACCGCATTATCAAAGACTGCTATCGAATCATCAACGAAGCGTCGATAGAAAATTGGCTTGAGATGAGTGGGAGATTGTCTAAAAATTACACTTTCTAAATGAGTCATAAAAAAGTCAGCTGCTAACGGTCCGACTGGTGATCCCATCCCTACCCATCAATTTGTTGGTAAACCTTATTGTTGAAAGTGAAATAGCATTGTTTGAAGACCAATTCTAAAAGTTCCTTCAAATGAGACAATGAAAAACCATGAAAATTATCAACTGAGCTAAAAACCCTATCTAAAATAATGGCAATAGTTTCAGATACAGGTACATTTGTGAAAAGTGACTTTACATCAAAACTGACAAAAAACTTTTTTGAATCGAAGTTTTTACCAAGGAGGTCTTTTTGGAATTCAAACGAGTTATTTATAGTGTAAGCATTTTTCGCAAAGGGGGACAGGAGACGAACAACAAATTTTGCCAATTGAAAGGTGGGTAAGTTATACGAAGCTAAAATAGGACGGAGAGGTGTTCCAGCTTTATGGATTTTAGGCAGACAGTATAATTGAGCAAGATTAGCACCAGATGCGAACAACTGAGAGTAAGTATCATTTTTTATTATCTTTAAGGACTTTAGTCGTGACAGAAATCTATTAACCTGGTCTTCTAACCTTACAATGACTTTATTACAGGTTCTAGAATTTGTTTGAATTTAGTAAGATCACTTAGGATTTCATTAGTTTTGTTTATGTAGTCCGATTTATTCAAAATAACCACTCCGTTACCCTTGTCTGGTCTAGTCACAACAATCTCCTGGTTCTTTGCCAAATTCTTAATACACTGCAAATCACTCTTCCTAAATATGAAAGATTGAAATTTAAGATTTCTAAGTTTAAGAAAAAATTCTTGAGTTAAATTTGAGAACTGACATTTGAAATTATTGAATCCCCACATGGGGAACATTTTTCAAGCCATTGAAAAATTTTTCAAAGTAAAGAAAAAACGAAGGCTTATATATTTGAAACAACGGAAGCTTAAATTGCAAACCAAGTGACAGTAAAAACTTTTCCCGAGGGGAGAGTGTGTAACTAGAAAGATTCGAAATTACCTTCTCTGAATTGAAAAAATTTGGTGAATTCATTCCCAAAGCCTTTAACTTACGTTCATGTGTTTCCAAGATGGTAGAGTGAAATTTTTCTAGTTCACGTTGTACAAGAGAAATTATTAATAAATAGTCCAACAACGACAAGGTATTTTTAAGAGTAGTTATATAATGCCCAAGAGACTTGTTATGCGAATCTGATATTTTGATTTTATAATTAATTTCATTATTTAATAAATATTCCAGGGACGATTGATAAAATTCAGAGTCATATAGATTATCACGGTAGAGTTTGAAGTAAACAAATTTCGGGAAAATCCTGCAAGTCCGACACATTTCAAGAAAATAACAGTCCAGTTTTGACTTGAGAAACTTTCGTGAAGTCTTCCAAACATGGCGATAAGCCCTGAGGCCATCTTGTCCATACCTTGAATATATATAATCATGCGGGTTGCTTCTACAGAGCTTCAATTTAATATTTAGGAGAAATCCAATGACAAGGAGAAATGTAAATGCCATGAAAAGTCTTCTTTAATGCGCAACGTTTCGAGCAATACGCTCATCTTCAGGCTGTTTAATAACAATGTTTACATCAGTTTACAGGAAACCCACTTTCACTGGTTTGGGCATGAATTTTTTTAGTTTTACTGATTTCAACTATAAGATGTCTTGTATTAAAACTCTCCTGTTCAGAGGATATAATTTGACCTCTAGTTTTACCTTACTTAATGATGAATTTAATAATCTAAGATCATACTTTACTAATAATAGTTTTCCTGTTCAATATGTAGACAAACTAATTAGATCCTTCTTAAATAATGTTTATAGCCCTCAACTTCCATGTATTACAGTGCCGAAGGATATAAAATATTTCTTGGTACCTGAAATGGGTCCTTTGAATAAGGAATTTAAGCTTAAATTTACAAAATTGTTAAGGAAATTTTTTATCATACTGATTTCCGCATCATATTTATTAATAAAACGTCTTTAGGTAGCTTTTTCTCAGCGAAGGATCGAACCCCTGACTCGTTGCGTAGCGGTGTTGTATATTTATTTACCTGCCCAGGTGTCTCCTTGGGAATTACATGGCAGCACTGTTCGCTCTCTCAGGGCTAGATTTTATTCGCATATGGGAATAAGTGGCCGAACAGGTAAAATTTTAAAAACTAAAGAAGCCTCGAGTATTCGTGAACACAGCATAAATGTAAAATTGATGTCACTTTAGACAATTTTAAAATTCTTGGTTGTAATACTTGTCCCAACTCACTAAGAATTTTAGAATCCTTTTCATTAAACATTGTCCCCTAGTCTGAATGTTGACTCATCTGCCGTCCCCTCAATTTGCTATGATCCCTCCTCCTTCCCCAATTCCTTATAATCCCCCTTCCCCAATCGCCCTCGCCATCCTTGTTTTCCCGTTCTTGCCTCTGCTCAAATTAGTAGCCTCGGAACTGCAGTGTAAGGTAGATAGTTTCCATTGTTCCAGTGTACTATTGGTAATTTTTCCAGTGTATTAATTTCACATTTACTATGTATTTAAAAATAACTTCTTAATTTTTATATGTAAATCTGTATAACTTAGAATTTAACCCTCTTTTCTCAGTCTTTTAAAATTTGTCTTACGAATAGTTATAGAAATTTTCTGTTTTGTTTTTCATTCAATATTGATTTTAATTTCACATTGTTATTAAACAGCCTGAAGATGAGCGTATTGCTCGAAACGTTGCGCATTAAAGAAGACTTTTCATGGCATTTACATTTCTCCTTGTCATTGGATTTCTCCTAAATATTATATATATATATATACAGGGTGAGTCAAAAGTAGCGCCCGATTTCTGTCAGTTGATTGTTTGTTTGTCATTTGTATTACAGTGTACAAGAAGGTAGAAATAAATGAATGACATGTTTATCTGACCATTTATTCGGGGAAAATTATTACGGAACTGTATCTGCAAGACAATTATTAACAACATGACTTCCCAGAAAGAATCTGACAGCCGAAAAAACAGAAATCGGGCGCTACTTTTGACTCACTATATATATATATATATATATATATATATTATATAATATATATATATATATATATATATACACACACACATCGGGTGTCCGAGAATTATCTGTACAATTTTTGGCTGTTATTAAAAGTCAACCATGAAGTGTAGAAATTCCAGTGTTGTCCCATTTTACAGAGAATCTCATTAAGTTTTTTCTGATAACAAGTTTTGACAAGTTTTTTCTTTTTTGTACGCGGGTGACAGACATTAATGATTTAAAAGCAAGAATCACAGCTGCTATTGAGCGAATTGATGTGGATATGCTGCAGCGTACATGGCAACATTTGGAGTATCGATTGGAGTTTTGCGAATCACTGATGGTGCACATATCGAATGTTTGTAACAACGTTATTTTAATAAAAGAAACTTTTGAAAATACAGATTCTAAATAATCTTGTTTAAGAATTTTACGTGTGTTATCAAGAATTTTATTAAAAGATGAAATTGTACAGATAATTTTCGGACACACTGGAATTTCTAAAAAACTTGTCAAAACTTGGTATCAGAAAAAACTTAATGAGATTCTCTGTAAAATGGGACAACACTGGAATTTCTACACTTCATGGATGACTTTTAATAACAGCCAAAAATTGTACAGATAATTCTCGGACACCCTGTGTATGTATATATATATATTATATATAATATATATACAGGGTGGGTCAAAAGTCTGGCCCTATAGGAGGTTTATGTTCACATAGACTAAAATTTTTGTCTATAATTATTTTTATTTTTTCAGATTGGTAGATCGTCGTAGGGAGTATTGTCAGTGGTTTATGCAACATAGGCAGTTGGAAAAGCGTATCATGTTCACTGTTCAGTGACGAAGCAATTTTTTACCTAAACGGTTCAGTCAACAGACATAATGCACGATATTGGGCTAAAGAAAATCCACACTGGATTGAGGACGGACGCTCGCAGTACAACCCAAGAGTTATGGTATGGGCTGCTATGTGGGGAGATACGATAATTGGCCCATACTTTTTCCCCGACAAACTGGTGAATCATACCTTCATTTGTTAGCAAATTTCCTTACGCCTCGATTGTATGAACTACCATTACGGCATCGGAGAGCTATGTGGTTTCAGCACGATGGGGCTCCGCCGCATTTCGCAAGGGCCGTTCGCGAATTTTTGCAAGAAACATTTCAAGGGAAATGGATTGGTCGACGTGGGCCAATTGAATGGCCGCCCAGATCTCCGGACCTGACTTCTTTGGATTACTTCTTATGGGGACACCTTAAATCAGTTGTGTACGTTAACAGGCCAAGAACAATACAGGCGCTAAAGGATACCATAACAGCAGAATTTGAAGCCATAAGAACGAATATTACCATCCTCAGGAATGTGCAAACGTCTTGCGTCAACCGGGTTACAAAGTGTTTAGAAGAAGGTGGACGTCAATTTGAACACCTATTGTAATTTCTGAATTAAAACATTAAGGTAGGCCGAAATTTTCTTTTCCATTATAAACTTCCTATGGGGCCAGACTTTTGCCCCACCCTGTATATATATATATATATATCTTAAATAGTAGGAAAATCTAATAAATGTAACCATTTTAAAACTGGTAAATAGGAGGAAAACCACACGCAAAACTAAATTCCTTCCCACCAATTCAGACTTTACATTTGCAATTAATTTAAATGGTGAGGGATAAAATAATGGATAAATGTAACACTGTCTCAGATAAGATAAAGACAACGAAAACGAGAAAAATTAGTTTCGATAAGGGTCAACATCCAAATAAGGCACAATGGCGGAAGATCGAGAAGAGAAAATCCTCCCAGTCACATCAACATTACCCCGAGACGAGAGAGATCGTTGGCCGACGAAACGATAACGATTGGCTGGGCAGAGACAAAGCCGAAAAACAACCAAGTGAAAATTTCAGTTTCAATTCTTTATTTATTTATTTACAAATATATATATACACACAGTTTACATATCGGGTGATTTTTTTTTAAACATCTGACACTTAAAAACGTATTTTTTTTATTAACCGAAATAAAAGCATGAAATTTTTACTGTAACTTCTCTACACATGGGGAATTAGTCCTATAGTACCACGTGATGTCCTCCCAGCTCACGATACTTTTGACAGAAGAGTCCTCTCCAACAGATTTCAAGCGGTTTATGATAAAGGAATGTCACTCATGGCCACCAACATCAGATCTAAACCCCTGTGACTTTTATCTGTGGGATTATTTAAAAGATAGTGTGTTTAAACAGAATCCACACACAACAAAAGAAATGAAAGCATCAACTGAACAAGAAATTTCTCAGATTTCGACAGATACTCTGTATCCGGAGTATTGCAAAATTTTGTTGTTCGTGCGCAAAGCGTTAATGAGCTGAGAGGACATCACACAGAGCATGCTTTGCACTAGGGGACAAATTCTCCGTGTGTAGAGAAGGTACAGTAAAATTTTCACGCTTTTTTATTTGAGTTAAACAAAAATACAAACGTTTTTAAGTGTCAGGTGTTTACAAAAATCACCCGATGGATGAGTATAATTTCAATATTACAACACACACACTGTATGCAGTTGTAAACTACCTTTAGCAAGCGTACTCGGTTTAAAGGTTGAAATATACTAATTACATAACTATAAGATTTTTATAAAAGACTTACAGACTCTAGGAACTCGCTGACTAGGAGATACTATGTCATATTTTGAACATTTATTCATATACTGTATATATAATTATATAATCACCAGGAAAAGGAATGCTAAATCCGTGGCTGACAATGACTTAGAAATTAGATATACACACATACACACGCACAAATATTAACGTATTAATTACTGGCAAGATAAGAAAATAAGAAAAGTTAATTGCGCCATTACGATCGGAATGAATTCTGTTGACAATATTTTGTGAATGAAAAAGAAATCATCACTTCATCATGAAGAAATTCAATAAAAAAACTTACCGTTTCATCTTTCCTAATAATTAAGAGAAGCTAATAAGCAATTGAAACCGCTCGTGGAAGGTCACGTACCTGAAACAGAGAGAGGATAACCATTACTTCAATCGAAAACACTACCGTAATCTTTAACACAATCACTATACACAATTTTTTAAGACAAATACGAAAGGCAAACAGAGACGAGTGAAAGTCAAATTATTTAAATTTTCAAATGCAAACATATCAGAAAAATAATAATAATAATAATAATAATAATAATATAATAATAATAATAATTATTATTATTAATAATATATATATAGTATATGCATTTCCCAGTGGATATACACTTCTTGAACATCCTAGTAACACCCAAAGCTGGGCACAAACCGTTAATCCGTTAATCGTTAATTAACGAAGTTAACTTTTTCGTTAACGATTTAACTTTTAAGTTAACTTTGAAAATCATTATCGGACTAATTAACTTCCGTTACATTTAACTTCCGTTAACTCAAGTCCGTTAACCCAAAAAATTCATAAATAAACGTTTAAAAGTTTTTATTATTTTCAGTGCTGAGCAGGTGCGCAATTAATCCGCCACTGTTAATAGTGATGAACGAATTTCCATTTCCGCAGTGCAAAACCAGGCGATATATTTGTTTCCGTCGCCACAATTTGTGTCTTACCAAATATGGTAGTTATTTATGGCATTGGTTTGAGCAAAACATGGTCGACTGTAAAATCAGGCGGAAAGATTTGCCATTTGAGTTGAATGTTTCAACTTCTTTCAAGAAATATCACGAGCATTTTAAGGCACTTTCAATAATATATATATGTAACAATTACAACAAATAACTACATTCGTTTCATTTGTAGTCTGTCTCTTGCGCAACATGTTTGTGCTAGTGAATATTTAAAAATAATCGTTGTCAAGTAAGTCATGTATATTTATAATATGTCTGTGAGTACCTTATTAGTAGTCTCCTTGATACATTTCAAGAACCATAAAACTGATCAGGTAAGATTTCAATTCTCATGTCACTTTGATGACATAAATTAAGTCAATTGATGTCTTACAATGGGAGCGTTTTCACCTTAACCCTTTATGTCCTGGCGGTACTTCTAGGTACCACATCTTTAAAATCTCCATAATTATTTTTCTACCCGGTTGATCCTGCCGGTACTTTCAAGTCCCAATGTGAATTAGTTTCTTTATGAGATAATAGATGGCGTTGAGAAGTAAATGTGAGCGTGTGGCGCCAGAACTTGGTCAAGACCTGGCTGGAGACCAACTCCAAGGACTTGCTGACAGATGCTGCCTTCTTGGGTGAGCAAGTGTTGGTGGACTTGTTCATCAAGTTCAACACAGCCATCCCCTCCAGTGCTGCAGTGGAGCGTTTGTTCTCTATGGGCAAGGACATCCTGAGGGCCAAGAGATCATCCCTGTCTGATGAAAACTTTGATATGCTAATTTTCATGAAGGGCAACCTGCATCTCATGGACAAAATGGAGAACAAGAGGGAAAATTAAATTATATATATATTGTGTTTTTCATTTTTTTATAATAAAAGTTAACGTTAGCGATTTATCGGTAACTTCCGTTACATGTTTAACGAATTAACGGATTAACGGTTAACGAAGTTAACTTTTTGGTTAACGAAGTTAACTTTTTGGTTAACGGTGCCCACCACTGGCTAACACCCTATTCATAAGTAAGCTGCCAACAATTAGAATCCGTTAATTCAATGTGATAAAGGGTGATTTGAGCTTCGTAACTTCAGGGGATTTTGTGATTCTCACGCTTAAGGAGCTTATCGCGTTGCTGATTAGCAGTCTGGTGTTACATCCTCTCTTCAACAACGGATAATATTGCCACTTTACTCTTATCCGTGACTCATCACGGGGTGTGGCAGATTCCCTCTTTTGAAACGAGTAATAAGATCACGTACCATACATAAAAGGAGAAAAAGAATTAATTCTCTCAATGCGATATATATATATATACATATACACATACATATACATGCTAAGGTTAACAATATTGGACAAATTTGTTTTACTTTAAAAAAATAAATTGCTTATTAGACTTTTAACAGAACATACAACCACATGCAAGTGGTTTTTTGTAGGTTAGGTTAGAGTAATTACCTTAGAATATTTGCTTTCTTATGTTAAACATAGGACTAGTTCGTGTAGCGTATAGTCATCAGATATTTAGATATTTGGGAGATTAATTATAGTAGACGAAATCCATATTGGGCTTCAAATAAATCGCCCAACAGAGCAAACACCCACATGTAAGTGTTTTTTTCAAGTTGGGTTAGGTTGGGTTGGGTTAGATTTATTTGGAGCCCAATATGGATTTCGGCTAATATAATCAATCACCCAAATATCTAAATATCGAATAAGTCTACATGCTAATATCTAATGAGTCTATATGCACGAACTTGTCCCATATATTTAACTATTATTTATAGATTTATTTACAATTTCTATTTACCAAAACCACTTAATCATGGCATGAAAAGCTATTTGGAATTTACTGATCATTTTATTTTTTAAGATAAAAACACTGTCCACTATTATTAACTTTTACCATATACTGTATATATATATATATATATATATATATATATATATATATAGATATATATATATATATATATATATATATATATACACACAAACTCAGAATGGGCCCTGAGAAACTTATATGTTAAACACAGACCACGTCGGGCTTGCATCATGAAAAAGAAAAACTATGGTATTTGTCATTTACCATTACTTATTCGGACTATAGTAGATTTAATTTTCCCAGAAGAGTTCCTTGTTCCATGCACGGTCTGTGTTTAACATATAAGTTTCTCAGGGGACCATTCTGAGTTTGTGTATATTAAATGGACGTGTTATGTGCCTTGAAAAGTGGACGCTCAATGTCCCGGTTAAGGTTTAAGTTTTGGTTTTTTTTGGCTAAAAATATAATAGTTACCCCTTTTTCTGTGATTTATTCAATCCGACGTGAATGCAACGAGTCTTTTACTTATATAGAGGTTCTGAATGTAGTGGGACTAGGCTTGCTTTAAACCCTAGATCCATGTCCCAAAGCTGGATCCTGTCTGCTTTGCAGATAGCTGGTGAGGAAGCTATATTTATGGGACCTCTTTGCGAGAGACCCGTTGCCCCGTCGGCTTGCATCATGAAAAAGAAAAACTATGGTATTTGTCATTCCATTACTTATTCGGACTATAGTGGATTTAATTTTCCCAGAAGAGTTCCTTGTTCCATGCACGGTCTGTGTTTAACATATATATATATATATTATATATAATATATATATATATATATATATATATATATATATATACTTATTTTTTTCTTTCTTCCTACATTTTTTTCTTTTCTTATCCTCTCTTTACTTGCATGTCTGTAGTTTGCATGGTATGACAGTGTTTGAGTTAAGACTGTGTTTGCATGGTTTGTAAGCGTTCTTGTTTTACTTCTTTTCATCTTTCACCCCTTTCCTATTCTCTTCGACTATTTTTCCGACTTGTCGGCAGTGGTCGGCGGATGATGATGGTGTCTTTCTTTCTCTTAATGAATGTTAACTCACGAATGATAGGTTTTGCTACGTATTTAACCTCTATTCTATTCTTTTAACCCCCTACTCTCTCCTTTCTCGGGCTAACCTTAGAGTGGATCTTAGAGTCTTTGTTAGCCTTAGCTTCTGTAGATATATATATATATATATATATATATATATATATATATTATGTAGCGGATCGACAAGAAATAGACCAACAAATAGAGAGACAAATCCTTTCCTTCCACGCTATCATCAAAGAGTCTTGGAAGACACGTGGACACGGATTCAGAACAATGAAAGAGTCTGTTTCTTCCCAAAAGGCGCGAACGCAAGCCCTTATCAACGAAAGGACGCGCGGACAAGGCGTCTTAAGATTTGGCGCGAAGTCCTACGTCACAGGAACTACGTATAAAAGCGAGCTTCCACTCTCACTCACTCACTCACTCACACAGACACTGCTTTCTACCTCGTCGAGCAGATCTCATCACGTCAACCGTCCTCCGGCTCCCTGCCGGAGGAGCGGCTTGCTCTTCCTTCAAGGCCTACGATTTATCATCAAGTAAGACCTTCTACAGACCGCCTGCAGAAGCAATCCTTCGAAGCCCAACCAGAATCACTTCGGGCCTACGGTTTACAAGGTCAGCCTTCAAGTTTCTCTACATTCCTTGAGATATATTCAGCACCTCAGGCCAACGCCTACAAAAGCATTTTTAGGCCATCCTGTACCTCGAGAAGCAACAACACTCGGGAGTACGTCGACGAAGCCTACAACAAGCATCTCCATCATCTCGAGAGGCTTAACCGACAACGACAACTCGGAGTGTACGGTAATAGGTTCCTCTTCAACCCGCCTTCAACAGAGTTTACATCGTCCGGGTAAGATAAGTACATCCTATTCTAAGTACTCTTGTGAAACCTACATTAACCTACCGCCGAACGGTAGACTACACCCCAAGTGTAATTAAGCGTTCCAACTGACTCTCGTGAAAGAACGCAGTAGGCCTATTATCCAATTCAAGTACCATTTCAATACCGTAATTCCGCGTATCATTGTGTTCATTTATATGTTTGTGTGATAACTTAATTTCTCTTACTGCAGGCCTAATTCATTTACAGTGTATATTCCCTCAACTATCATTAGGCCTATCCAATAATGCACGTCATTAACTTCCATTATTATGGGGCCGCATCATTTATTCTGTGTCATTACTAGGCCCATTCAATCATCTAGCCTACTTAATCAGTGTCATGTTTTCCATTCAGTGTACCGCCGAACGGTAGACTACACCCCAAGTGTAATTAAGCGTTCCAACTGACTCTCGTCAAAGAACGCAGTAGGCCTATTATCCAATTCAAGTACCATTTCAATACCGTAATTCCGCGTATCATTGTGTTCATTTATATGTGTGTGTGAACTTAATTTCTCTTACTGCAGGCCTAATTCATTTACAGTGTATATTCCCTCAACTATCATTAGGCCTATCCAATAATGCACGTCATTAACTTCCATTATTATGGGGCCGCATCATTTATTCTGTGTCATTACTAGGCCCATTCAATCATCTAGCCTACTTAATCAGTGTCATGTTTTCCATTCAGTGTACCGCCGAACGGTAGACTACACCCCAAGTGTAATTAAGCGTTCCAACTGACTCTCGTCAAAGAACGCAGTAGGCCTATTATCCAATTCAAGTACCATTTCAATACCGTAATTCCGCGTATCATTGTGTTCATTTATATGTTTGTGTGATAACTTAATTTCTCTTAGTGCAGGCCTAATTCATTTACAGTGTATATTCCCTCAACTATCATTAGGCCTATCCAATAATGCACGTCATTAACTTCCATTATTATGGGGCCGCATCATTTATTCTGTGTCATTACTAGGCCCATTCAATCATCTAGCCTACTTAATCAGTGTCATGTTTTCCATTCAGTGTACCGCCGAACGGTAGACTACACCCCAAGTGTAATTAAGCGTTCCAACTGACTCTCGTCAAAGAACGCAGTAGGCCTATTATCCAATTCAAGTACCATTTCAATACCGTAATTCCGCGTATCATTGTGTTCATTTATATGTTTGTGTGATAACTTAATTTCTCTTACTGCAGGCCTAATTCATTTACAGTGTATATTCCCTCAACTATCATTAGGCCTATCCAATAATGCACGTCATTAACTTCCATTATTATGGGGCCGCATCATTTATTCTGTGTCATTACTAGGCCCATTCAATCATCTAGCCTACTTAATCAGTGTCATGTTTTCCATTCAATGTACCAAACGCACGTGCATTCTTTATATCATTTACTAGGCCCATTCAATGTTCCATGTTGCATGCCATTTACATACCATCAATGTATCACTTATTACGTGTCAATTAACCTATTAACATTTCATCTTATTAGCTAAGTCTATGTCATAAGCATAACGTAAAACTATCAATTAATTACTGTCAATTCTTTGTTATATCACAGTGAATAAATAACGGCTTTATTTTCATAATAAAATACAAAACTATAAGGTGTCTTTTATAACCTTAATATTAATTTGCTTGGGTGTAATCCAAGCTGGTGACCCTCGCTGCCATACCTGTCACTTCCAATAGTATTGTGGCCCGGTGGGCCTAATCAAATAGCCACTTCCAATCGGTGATATTGTATGACATCATAAATTATTAACCCAGCCTTTCATTAATAAGCAATCAATCATTGCATACAATTAAATCATTATCACCTTAAACGGCTAAAACTAGGTCCACTATATATATATATATTATATATATATATATATATAATAATATATATATATATTAGTGGTAGACCGGATGTCAGTTTTTCAACATATGCGGATGCGGATCTTTAATTTAAATATCCGCGGATGCGGATATTTAGTTAATCTATCAAGATATAGAATTATGAATATATGACAATTTTTCAAATTTCGTGATATTACTATTATGGTAGGCAATGCATAAGAATTAAAATTAATATTAATGTTTTCATTATGCTAAAAATAATAACTTTCTCAAGAGTTTCAGCCACAGAAAATTCAATGAAACAAGTTTCATTCAATTTTCTGTGTTACCAGCTATTTATATTTTGAGATTTATATATTTGTTTGTTCATTAATAATTAATACTTTACATGAACTGTGCATGATTGGGCCTTAAAGCTACTTTATAAGCTAATTTAATTGTAAATTGCATAATTTATTAGAGGTAATATCCGCATAACATCCGCAGTCAGAAGTGCGGATATATATATATATATATATATATATATATATATATATAATATATATATAACGTAAAGAACGACGCTTGTATAGGAGATATTCCGCGCAAGACGAGAGAGAACGAAACAAATGAAAAAATGAGGTAACCGTCTTGCGCGGAATATCTCCTATACAAGCGTCGTTCTTTACGTTATTTATACTGCGTGTTCTTTGCAGTTGAATGTATATAATGTTACGGCATGCGGGAGGTGCCCCTTGGGGCATTGGTTTCTGCGAGTATGTAGAAGAATTACGGCATTTGGAAGAGTGAGGTCCATGGTGTAATGGTATCGCGTCTGACCGGCAATCGGAAGATCCCGGGTTCGATTCCCAGGTGGTTACCTCATTTTTTCATTTGTTTCGTTCTCTCTCTCGTCTTGCGCGGAATATCTCCTATACAAGCGTCGTTCTTTACGTTATTTATACTGCGTGTTCTTTGCAGTTGAATATATATATATATATATATATATATATATATATATATATTCCGACGGCTCAGTCAGTTGCCGTCTCTTTTCATGATGATAAAGATGAACTCTTCGCTCAAACTTTCGCTTCCTACTTAACCCCGGACGATTCCGATGCTGTTCCTCCATCTCTTGACTTAATTACGTCTGAAATTATCATAGAATCTCTTCCTAAAACGTTTTATCTGCCCAATCTGAGATCAACTCTCGGAAGACGTACGGTTCTGATAGTGTCCCTCCTGTTGTTCTCAAGAACTGTACTTCTGTGCTGACACCCTGCCTAGGTAAACTCTTTCGCCTTTGTCTTTCATCCAGTACTTTTTCTTCCTACTGGAAGTTCAGTCTTATTCAGCATGTACTGTTACCGTGACCAGGATTCCACAACCGAATATATATATGTCCCCTTTACAGCGCGAGGCCGTCCCAGCCAGGAACAGTAAAACATTAGATTACAAAACTATATATTAATATATACAAAGTAAATCAGGCTGCATACACAAGTCATCATTACCCTAACCTAAACTTAACTTAACTTAACTTAACTAAATTTGACAAACTAAACCCAAACTTAACTTAACCTAAACTTAAACCTACAATATTAAATACTTACATCACTGGCACTTATAAAATAATGGGGTTTATTCAGGGCGCTTACAAGCAGTTATGAGATCTGGCTCCCAACTCCGTCCAGGCTCACCAATAGTCTCTCTACCCTTACCAATCTGATTTCTTTGTCTTATCTGAGCAATCACCGGACAACTAATCGCACGATGCCCTGGATCATTACACCCATAACATAAGACCACTCTTTCAGCTCCACTCTCACCCCTAGCACTCGTTATGTCACGCTTTTTATCACACATACTAGCTCTGTGTCCCTGGCTACCACACAACAAACACAAACCTTTCATTTTCCAGCAGTCTTTCATAACATGTCCACTTTTCTTACAATACTTGCACTGCAAATCCCTCTTAGCTTGCACATTCTTAACAGCAGATGGTTGGCCTTGGTAAGCCACCTGCGGTTGTCCGAACTGATAATCCCCTTGTTGGAGTCTATCCTGTTGTAATACACGGCTATACGAGCGTGAAGCGCCAGCTTGTCCTTCCTGTGCAAACGCCCATACCGGTAACGGGACTACCTCTTCCTGCTTCCTATACATCATATCCCCTATAGCATCATCGTCTAATGCCCATGAAACTATATCTTTCCATCTTAGCTTTTTACCTTCTACATCTTGACCCATTTGCGCTCTAAATCTCCTTGCCGTCTCTGGAGGGATCGTAGCCATGAATTGTTCTTTCAAGGCCTGTTTATCTCTCTCCCCCTCAGGCACTGTTGCTTCGTACAGTGTTTGGAGCCGGAGCGCATATTCACCCAACTTTTCATTCTCTCTCATACTTGCTGTCCAAAATTCACATTGAGTTACAACTTTACTATCCTGTCGTTCTTTACTACACCAACTTTTAATTCGAGACACAACTGTTTCATATTTAACCCCCGGCTTATATACACTAAAATACACACGTCTCGCATGGCCATCCAAGAAATTTCTAAGTTCCACTGCCCATCTATTCTTATCACTTCCAAACTGCTCACTTGCATACCTCTCAAAGTCTTCCAGAAAGTCTTCCACCCTTTGCACACGATCCAAACCATAAGGCCAAGGCTTCGAAGCCTTAATACGCTCACGTTCATACTTAGTTTTCTTCATTAATAGTTTCTCACTCTCAATTGCTATCAACACCATCCACCCTGCATCCGCTGCACAAACACCCTTATCTCTCATGACTTTTGAATTTTGGTTGCTTGAAAGCGGACAGCTGGTCTTGAACTGGAAATTGTGGTGATTAAACCGTGTAAAATTTAAAACAAGAAACATATCATCGAAGGTTTCCCCTGTAAAGGAATTTTATTGTATTAGATTTGGTTGGAGAGAGCATACTGTAACAACAGTAACCTAAGAATTGTCCTCTGCAAAAGAGGAGACGGAGTTGGGAGCCAGATCTCATAACTGCTTGTAAGCGCCCTGAATAAACCCCATTATTTTATAAGTGCCAGTGATTTAAGTATTTAATATTGTACGTTTAAGTTTAGGTTAAGTTAAGTTTGGGTTTAGGTTGTTAAATTTAGGTTAAGTTTAGGTTAAGTTTAGGTTAGGGTAATGATGACTTGTGTATGCAGCCTGATTTACTTTGTATATATTAATATATAGTTTTGTAATCTAATGTTTTACTGTTCCTGGCTGGGACGGCCTCGCGCTGTAAAGGGGACATATATATATTCGGTTGTGGAATCCTGGTCACGGTAACAGTACCAAAGAAGGGTGACCACTGTCTTTCATCCAGTATTTTCTTCCTACTGGAAGTTCAGTCACATTCAGCATGTACCAAAGGGTGACCACTCTCAACCCTTCAACTATCGTACAACCGCTTTGATATCTTGCTTTTATGAAGTTTTTGAATCTTCCCTTACTAGGAACATTTTTAAACACCTCTCTTCTCACAATTTTTCAGATCGTCAGTATGGGTTCCGGAAGGGACGCTCTACTGGCGATCTTCTTGCATATATCTAACTCTTGATCATCATCCTTTCGGAATTTCGATGAAACCTTTGCTATTGCGCTAGACATATCAAAGCTCTTGATGGAGTCTTGCACAAATCCTTAATTTTGAAACTACCCTCCTTCGGTTTCTATCCTTCTATCTGCACGTTCATGTCTGCGGTTGTAGATGGCCATTGTTCTTCTCCTAACGTTATTAATAGTGGCGTTACTCAGGGATTTGTCCTGTCGTCCACTTTTTTCCTTTTATTTATCAATGATCTATTGAGTCGCACTTCCCGTCCTATCCACTTCTATGGCGATAATTCCCTTCTTCATTTCTCCACCCACTTCACAAAGCGTCCCTCTCAATAGTCACTCAATGGTTCGCGTGGGACGGCTATGATGCACCTGACCTCTGAACTTTCTCCTATCTCTGACTGGGGCAGAGGAAAACTTGCGACTTTCAATGCCTCTCAAAAACTCAGTTCCTTCATCTGTCCACACGACTATCCCCTTATCTTCAACAATACACAACTCAATTTTTCCTCTTCTCGTAACATTGTTGGCATTTCCTTTTCTTGTCATGTTTCCTGCGAAGATCACACATACAGTACTCTCTAAAACAGCTTCTAAGAAGTTAGGTGTGCTGTCCGGCTCCGCAGTTTCTTCACCTCCACTCAGCAGACATGGAGTCAATTACTGGGTTTCTATTACTATTACTGTTACTTTTGATTTCTTCTATTATTATTACTGTTACTTTTGATTTCTTCACTCATTTGAAAAGGATCTTTATGTCTATTTAAATGCAATTAGAAGCAGTGTGTTAACAAATATTTGTTTCAACCAAATCATTACAATTTCAGAGACTGTACGTCTTCATAAATTTTACTTTATTGAAGGAAAAATGTGCCACAATATTAATTCCCATACATGTTTATTTTAGTTTAGAGTAGATTTAGTTCATTTTTTCAGTTCTTTGTTCTCACAATGTCCCTTGCCACTGTAATAGAAAAGTAATAGACTATTATCTATTACTTTGTCTTTTATTACTATTACAGCCAAAACAAGTACGATATATTACTATTATAGCCAAAAAAGTATGATCTATTACTATTACTTGAAAAATCCTGTAATAGTCTATTACTATTATTATTACCTATTACTATTACCCCATGTCTGCCACTCTGTTGCTGTCTCTGTACGCGGCCCCGTATGGAGTACGCTTCTCATGTGTGAGGTGGTTCAACTCGCACAACTCTACTTGACCAGGTGGAATCAAGGGCTTTTCCCCGCCTCTTACTGTCTTCAGTCCTTCTCTTCGCCGCAATGTTGCCTCACTCTCTCTTTACTATCGTTATTATATCGTACACTACTCTTCTGAACTCTCTAACTGCATGCCTCCTCCTTTAAGGAGAACACGCACCACCAGACTTTCTACACATTCTCATTCATTTTCTGTCCAACTCTCTAACGCGAGAGTTAATCGGTATTTTCAATCTTTCATCTACTCAACCGGTCAACTCTGGAACAATCTTCCTCAATCCATCTTTCCCACTTTCTATTATCTGCAATCTTTCAAACGCAGTGTCCAGGCATCTCGAAAACCTCGGACCTTGACTCTCTCTCTCTCTCCTCTCTCTCTCTTTCTCTCTCTCTCTCTCTCTTCTTCTTCTTCCTCTATGGAGGGGGGGGGGGGGCATTTTTGTGGGCATTTTCCATTAGCCCCTCCTTCCTGCATAAAATATATATATATATACACACACACATCATTCACGTTATTTTGGGGTTGTTTAACCTCCTTCCTTACAGTAAAAGTGATCTGACGGAGGGGACCTCTAAAGTTTTAGGTGGGATCCGAACCACATCTAGACGCAATGGACAATGGACATTCACCCATCCAACTACTACCCAGACGGAATGTTGCTCAACTTCTTTGATTTAACAGGAAGCGGTGTTGCTGCTGCATGGCCAGCATTCAAGTAAACGTATAATAAAAAAGGTCCATCAAAAAATCATCGAGTTTACGTACGTGAGAGAAGCATAATGTGAATATTATAATATCCTTTTCTATTAAAGTTCTGCACATTTCAGTATATGATAGAAACAGTTTCTTCGCAGGGACAGACATACAGCCCATGTAAGCCTTTCCTAAGAAGAACTATAAAACAAGCGTTATACAATTCACACGCGTGATGGCATTCATTTATCAAACTAAGGAAAGTAGACGTATATTCTCACAAACAGATCTTAGAACTGGTTCCAAATAATAATACTAATAATAATATATACATATATATTCCAAAATACAAACTAACTGTAAACAGTTCCATTCAACCACAGGACTTGTCATTTTTGCTTAAAGATTCGGTATGAGACAGAAGTAAGTTCCGAAGCGCAGCATGGAGGTGTTGGTCTTCCGTGCACTACCCCTGACGAAGACCGTAACATAGTTGAACAAACAAGAGTAAATCCCTTGACCAACGCAGAAACCATTTCTAATTTCATAGTGTGTCCGCCACAAAGCCATAGTCAATCCGACATCATAAGGTTCAGAAAACAGAATGTCTTAGTGTTTCATTGAAGTGGACTAATTACAGTAGGCATGTGGAGAGAAATATATCTGTATTTGGAGTTGGGGAAGTGACTGAAATTCACCGACATTTCACTAGGCTAGTGAGTAATATCTTCAAATTTTAAGAGAAAATTATCCTCCTTAGCATCAGAGCAGTGGCGATCCCTGAGCCGCTCATGAAGGTTATTTTATAACGATAACAGCGCCATTCGGAGCATTAACGTTTAAAAACATTATTTAAAAACGAGCCAAATATCGTGCTGCCTCTACGGAGAGCGATATCGCCTGATTTAAATCCCCAAGAAATCGTATGGCCTTGAAGAACACAATGGAATGAGAGCCAAGAGACCCGAGAAATTGAGTGAATTTATTGAGACGTGCCGGGAACATTTGAAGGGGATCTGCCTCACCCCACCAATGCCACGAAGTCTTTGACGCAAGAAGTGTTTACATGAAATACCAGGAAATCATCAGTAATTTACGAACCAAATTGATACAAAAATTTTCATATAAGGATTAAATCTTCAAAAGGTATATTTAATATCTACTGATTAAAATTCCATATTTTGGCGTGTGTTTATTCTTTCCTATCTATTATATGTTCATATTTGAGGGAGATGCTGTGCTGAGGATACAATTCTGTAATAATAATGGATATTAAATCCATATTATATCATTAAATATTTAAAGGGACTTCATTTACTGTCGCTTATTAAGTTTCCCTTAAAAAAAAAAACTCTTCCATATGTAAGGTTGTCCCAGTTCTTTGGAGTGAACTGGGAACATTTTCAATATTTATGACGCGGTTCCATAAATAAATTCATCGGGTTACGAGTTCCAAAGTATTTCCCAATTGGGTACACTTATATCACTGTGTATAGACTGTTTATCTTTTACCCAAGTCACACGTTCGAAATTCGAATTCCTACATTTACCTGAAGAATTTTTAATACGCAAAAGTAATGATTGTAACGGAACTTGCATGACTAATTGTACACAGCGACCACAGTCTCCAATCAATGGGGACTATTAACAATTATAAAAATATATTTCCTATTCAGTCTAGATTTTGTGGCCACCCTGCACAGTACATTCAATATTGTACGAATACAATGACTTAAGTTTGCTAAACTTTTACACTGTCTATCGGCTTCTGAATTTTACACACACACACACACACACACACACACAAAATTGGGTACTAAAGCATATAGTTTGAATACGTGACAATCCAGTACTATAAAGATTTATATTCAGAGAAGTTGATCATTTTTAAATGAAAAAATAATTGCTAATGAATGTTTGAATAATGTTAAAAAATGTGCAAAATCGATCCACATTTCATATAAAGTTATTTTTACACATCCAAAGGATACAGGTTACTATACAGGTTAGGTTATTACATATACATTCATAAAAGCCCGAATTAATAACAAAGATGATTGGCGCCAGCCAAGAATTTGTGATACCGCTTTTGACCTCAGCAAATCCATTGTTTACTTTCGGACTTCTTCTTCAACTATCCTCCGCATTGCCTTCCAATCTTCATCTAATCTGCTCATTTGTGTTTACACCTTTTGTAAATCGTTAACAGAATGAAATTACGCTTAAATTGTCGGAAAATCAGTTTCTGTAACATTTCCAAGCTAAATGGAATAGTTACACCGGTTCGTGCACGAATGCGCGACCAAAAATGATCAACGTATGTTATAAATTACGAAATCCAATCAAAAATCTGTTCCGAAACGCATATGGAATTGAAATTTTATTGCATAATTTGAAGTGAGAACTAGAAAACTGTCAAGACGGCTGAGCCAACTCATTCTGAACAAACGAAAAATCAAGCGCGCTCCCCCCCCCTCTCCCACACACACAAAAATGTCCCAGAATTTAACATAACACTTAAATATAAAAATCAGAAAGGGATGTTTTAAAATTCATTGCTCTCGACAAACACCAATAATAATAATAATAATAATAATAATAATTAGTTTAAAAACTAATTCCCAAAAATATTTCCTGTTCGATTTTTGTAAAACTTTGCACAATAAATACGCATTGTATATAAACTTTACAAAAGATGCAAAAACAAGAATGATAAGCGAAATATTTAATACACTTTACTCGCGAAAGTTTGCAACTAAACGTAAAACCCTTAAGATACACAGGTCGTCTCCAACTTCGGTTTCGGTCGGTTCGCAAAAATTTGTTTACCCCTATAGTTTTGGAAAAAAATTCGCCTAGAAATGTAACACTTCTAAAACGTATAAAATAAATTACTAATTCGTAATACAACTTTTCTTTGAATATTTTATTCTTTTTCAGTGACCGTAATACAATTTCATAAAAAAAAAAAAAAATCATTAATAATTAATAAATTTTTATGCTTTCTAGAAAATTTATTTCTAGGCGAATTTTTTTCCCCAAATTGTACATTTCACAATTCAGTTACGTAAACGGGATTTCAGTACTTCATTAATAGAAAGAACGAACGAGAGAGAGATGCTTCTCGCGCAATTGATCTACGGTAGGTCCACAGAGGACAAAATATTCTTCGCAAATTCACCGATTTTTGGATTACGTACAACTGCTGTGAGATCTCCCAATAAATTTAATTAATTCTATTTGACGAAGATTATCGGTAACCAATTCAAAACACAAAATAAACACTCGGAAAATAAAAATACTAAATTCATTAAACAATTACATTGAAAATAATTCTAATAAAAATTTTATTTCACCCAAACTCAAATATTTTAACTATATTTCCTTTCCTAAATGAAACTGGCACTCGGAAAAAAAAATAAATGTACATAACCAGACAATCAAATGTAAAAATGAGCAATCCACTTAAAAAAAAAAAAAAAAAAACATTCTGAAAATTTTTTTTTCCTCTGCTGAAAGAGTATTAAAAGATTAAAAACGAAGCAAAACCTGCAATTAAAAACGAGATCGTAAAACCTAAAAGGTACAGACTCCCCTCTATTGTAGACGCTATTTGGTTTCAGATACCTTATATGGAGTGTGTGTGTGTGTGTGTGTGTGTGTGTGAGAAGTTCTATTAGGTAATCGTTCATGTAAGAATAAGGATGGCAGTTCTTTTCATTTTTTGGGGCTTTTTAAACGAGGATGCGGAAGAGACGAGAGAGACCTCGCCAAGTGTTCCTTCGACCCATACATTTGTGCACGCATCTCCTTGCCAGAATTAATCAAAATGATTCCCCGCCCCTCTCTTCCCTCGCAGGACCAACCACCAACCACCAGCCAACCAACCAGCCAACCAACCAACCATTTGGGCTCGCATCCAACCTTCACTCAACCAAAGTTTCGGTTGAACCGAGTCGAGTCGTCGTCGTCGGATCAATAACGGCGCGTGGAGCGAACCGCCTCTCGCCCCTCCCTCCATATCTCCACCCCTCCGTCGCTCGCTGGCACCCGATCGGAATGGCGGAGCGCGCGTAAGTGGGTCTCCGTCCATTCAGAATTAGTGGCCCGGCAGGCACTCATTCAGGCTGGCACTAGTCATTAGCGCAACCGAGGCAAAAACGCAAAGAGAAGGAATTTTCTTGAAACACAAAGGAAGGAAAAACGATTTGGGGAGCCAGGAGGCGTCGCAGTGCCGCGGCACCGCGTTACGTTTTGGTCCAGTGAAGGAGAGCATTAAAAAAACCCTAATGCTGACGAAGGATCAAACGTCCAACGACCGCCACAAGCAAAAACACTCCGTCTCGCGAACCCTAACTCCACGTTCAATTTTTAAAATTCATTTCACGAAAATACCGAGTTTGCTTACCTCGGATTCGTCCGTCGAAAAACGGAGTTTGTATGGCAAAGGATTCGTATCCATTCCTTCGAACTTTTCAATAATGGCACGAAACGCCGCTGGTGCGTGATATTTATATAAATGTTTTACCTTTTCCTTAAATACCGAATAAAAATTCCACTGCATTAAAAATTCTTTCTTACCAAAAGAAATTAGAAAAGCATAAATTTAAATGTAAATATTTTCCTACGGTTATTACGACAAATCAATAACCCGTCCACAATTACAATGGCAATACCGTTTTGAATGGTTTAAGCTTCTTCGTAACGGCAAAGGTCAAAGGGAACCTAGCAGCAGCGCTTTGGGTGGGATCCGAACTATCTACCGATCGCTACATCTAAACGCGAAAGACGGTCAAACCATCCAACTGCTAAACATACCCAACGTCGCTTAACCTCGTCCACAATTACGAGAAAAAGGGAGATAAAAGCGTTACATAAAATTTCCTTTATTACGGATATAAAAAAACCGAAATTGGTCCATTCGGTACAAAATTTCTATAAATAAATCTTCTTCAATATGAGAGAGACTAAAACTCATTCCAAAACTACGACATTATTACTTTTCTCCGCTCAAAGATAAAAATGGACGAGGAAGGAAGGCAATCTTTCGAGAAAGGAACAATCAGGGTTAAACGTCACATTTCACCAATAAAAAGTTTTGATTTATGTATGTATGAAAGTATATATTTATCTATTTATTTACGACGTGTCCGTGAATTCGAATTGTTACCCGCATAATCATTAAAAAAAAAAAAATAATGAAGAAAATTGTTCCACCGAGTAAATTTTCTGCCAAAGACTTAGAAACGCATAAATTTAATATAAATACTTTCATACACTTATTACAGTCAACAATTCACAGTTAAGAATAATTAATGCAAAAATGAAACTCGTTAAAAATATAGAGTGCCTTTCTATAACAAAAGAGAGAGTTTAATAAAGCGAGTAACGAGTTCTTTGTATGAAATATGACTAATTAAAGATGCGAATTCGCGTTGGAAGACGATTTGTAAAAGAATTTTATTCCGTAAAATGAGAGAAAAATTAAAAATTTAAAGGAAATCCACGTCAATATTACTTATAAAATAATTAATATAAAATTTTAATACGCCGTAATTAATATAAAATATGAAGAGAGAAAGCTCGAAACTAACTGAAAAGGCAGAGATGCAAATAAAAATGAAAATAAAATCAATTTCGAAGATAAAAAAAAAAAGGAATTTCTACTTAAAAACGTACAGTTAAAAATAATGATCGCTTCGATTTCACTGACTCATATTCTAAATAATGAATCATTAATTGAAAAATAATTTTCAAATCAAATATCAGTAATTGTGATAATGGTTACGGAAAGACATCCGATCCTGAAAAATGATAATAGCTTAGATTTTACGCTCGGAGATGATGATTATATACTTTGCGAAATGATCATTTCCCAAAAATAATCGACTCTTTTCTTCATACAAAAGACTTGAAACGAGCGTGTTAAGTTACTAACGATTTTTTCTTAAATATACTTCAATAATGCGTACCAGGCTTCATACTTAACAATGCAATTACTCCAGCAATTGATGATATTAAAGGAAATATTCCTAAGTCTCGTAATTACGGGCCAATTTTCTCCTCAACGGTAATTTCAAAGATGTTTTTCAATACTGTGTTTACACCAGAATAAAGTTATCGTTCACTGACAAACAACACGCAATGAATTCAGTTCTGAGTGGTCTACGTTTCCGGTACTCTATATGTAAACTGCTTAATAAAAAATCTAATAGCGAGACCTCAATGCGAGTTTTATAGACTACGAATGCGTCTGACGGGGTCAATCTTAGTATCTTGTTACGAAACTGCACGAAAATAGAGTTCCCACGCGGGTATGTTACAGATTTGTTAATTGGTGAAGGCACCAAAAGAGGTTAAAATGCAAAAACATCCGTGTAGCAAATTAGGAATGGTGTAAAATTAGGAGGAATATTACCGCCCCCCCCCCCCCCCATTTTCTTTTAAATTTATATATGCGTAACTCGTGTTACTGAAATAAATTCAGCTAAAAATGACTGAATTTGAAACGGCTGTTTCAAACATTGTGGACCCAAGTCGACGACTTGACGATGTTTGATTGAACGATAAAAAGTTCCAATTAATAACTTTGAATTTCTTATGCTTAAAGAAATCAACTCGAATTAAACATTTATAAAACAACGTAAATTAATTTCAGAATAAAAAATATTGGAAAAAGTACCCCCAAATTATTTCCTGGCTGATGCTAAGACGATACCTTAGAAAATGTAAAATGTTTATATTATGTATTTTTCCATCTGAAGAACGTGTTAAGACGAAGTAAAAAGGTGAAACAGCCTTCGGAGAAAATGTTAGTTTTTGGTATTATTAAATCGTAGTGCCTACAATTATATGGTTCACGCGCGTGGTTGGAGTGAGCGGTGATACGAAAATTTTGTATTGGAAGAAAGTTGTAATGATTCATTCCTCCAAGAATGCGGTGGTGCAATATGTGACACAGCTGCATTAATGACCCTTAACGAATATCTCAATTATTGACATCCGTTGCGGAGATACGTGAACGCCGCGTGTTTATTCTTATGTAAAACTATGCATATACTACATACAACTTTCACCCCCAATGATATAAAGAGCTACGTCACGATTTTCAGCAATGAATACAAATTCACTCGCTAATAATGATTTTAGGGCTTAGAGAAACTACAGAACCTTATTTAAGAAAAGGAATGAAGACCCATCGAGGTAATAAGGATGTTTAATGAACCGATTTTGTATATCTTTTAATCCTTGCGTGTTTTATGACAAACTGTATTAACGTTCATTCCTCTTTGAATCTCTATTTGTACCTTTGACTGCATTTAATTTCAATTATTTAAATGCTTTATTGAATATAAAAGTTTTATTCTTAGTAAACGTTTTAACGAGTCATTAAAGTGCTTTTCCAATATAGTTTTATGGTCGTGCATTGATTTTTATAAATAGATAGTAAAAGTTTTGTCTATCTGACATGAATAATTCCCGTTTGAGACGCGGTTGTTACCCATAATTCAGTAACATTACATTGATTTGTGAATTAATTTAAAATTATTTGCATTTTAAATACAGATCTAATATGCCATCCTTTTAGGTTGGTTATTTGTTGTCATAATTCTGCTTGTATGCCATTCAAATATGTAATTAAAAGCAAACCAATGCAATTAAATTTTCCAAGTATATGTGTATATATACTTATACTGTATATAATATATATACTTGGAAGCTCGAAAAATTAATTTGGACATATTGTGAATTGGTGTGCAAGAGAAGAAATCCAATTGTATAATGTTCTCTTTTCAGGTGGCACTGAATGAAAACAAACAAAATAAAGAGCTTTTCATGCGGTAAAACCTTTCTTCAAACAGTAGAGCAAACAAGCATGGCGAAGTTGTGTAAACTCCCTCTTCGGCAGAAAGGAGAACACTATCCTCGTCAGACCCTTCATAAGAATTGGAGAGGGGAAAACTAAATTAGAAAAGGGAGCCAACTTTACAATAAAAACCAACAAGCAATGTGTGTGTGTGTGTGTGTGTGTGTGTGTGTGTGTGTGTGTGTGTGTGTGTGTGTGTGTGTGTGTGTGCGCGCGCGCGCTCGTCCTACAAACGAATTAAAACTGCAAAATCTACCCTGCAACGAGTGAACGGCCAATTAATATTAATAAAAAACCGGCTGCCATCTCCCACCTCTCCCGAAGGAGAGGCTGAAATTTTTCTCCGAACCTTTCAATCCAATCTTTATTTGTGAGACTCTTTCTATCCCGCATTCCCTCAACGTCATCCAAAAGCCCCAGAGATAATTTTTCTCCCTGCAAACGAGGGGATCAAAGGGGAAGATGCCTACCGTTTCAATAAAAAGCGAACACCTAGGGTAAACGGAACAATATTCGAGGGATTGCGAAATCTTCCTCATGGGGGAATACTGGAACGCCACAAAAAAAAAAAAAAAAGGTCGATATGGACCCTGAAAAATCCAATAAACGGGGGATGATGATTTATCCAAAAACTCGGGACCAAAACCTTCCCACTACAATTACAATCAGCCGAAGAATAAACTGATGAATTAAATAATCTCGTATCACATCATCGACAGAGAAAGACCAGAAAAATTGAAAACAAACAAACAAACAAACTCCGTAACTTTAATTTTGTAGAAAAATTTCCTCGTTCAATCTTCTCTTCTTAAATCTGGAAAGTTGTTCGGTGGGGAAATGAAACCATTTGCGAAAAGAGACTAAATCAATGACCCCATCTACGAGAAGCGCTTCTAGGAAAGGGGTCCCATTTTCGTACCTTCACTTTCCAGTCAACTTGAAAACTGGGAACAAACGTAGACAGGAGGCGATTTAAATTTAAAATCCACTTAAGTAAACTTTGGCCGTGGTGACAGAGCAGTTGTGCCCAACGAACAAATGACCAACAATTCGATTCCATGCGAGCGGTTAACGTTTTTTCCCCGTCTCCCGTCGTCGGCTCTGCTCAAAAGATTTTGAAGGAAGCTGTAGCAAATGAAATATCTACCATCCCTTAAAATACACACACACACACACACACACACACACACACACACACACACACACACACGTGCGCATCCCCGCATAAGAAAGGTACCAACTTTCTACCTCACCTTAGTGCCATCGAATCGAGAAGGGCGTGATAAGTGTTCTGGCGCAATTGAGCTCAGGCTCGAAAGGTGGTGTCTGTTAAGTCATTAGATAGTGAGGTAGTATAGGCTAATCTAGCCTAACCTTAACTAACTCAACCTGGCGTAACCTAACCTAATTAGGACAGACTTCTCTTTTCCGACGATAAAAATGTTTCTACATATTTTTATATAATTTTTTTTATATAATTTTATATAATTTTATATAATTTTATATAATTTTTTATACAATTTTTTTTTTAACCAAAACTGTCTATCTCAAAAAGAAATTTTACTCCACTTCATCGGTGAATTATCGCACACTCGACTTCACTTATGCTCAGTTACCTTCGCGAACACACACACGTCAGTCAAGAAGAGTCTCTGGTTTCGTGATAAGAGGCGGTAGGTAATCAAGTCTAAAAGTGCAATTTCTCTGTTAATCTATTTATCTATCCATCTATTTTCACTAGAATATTAATGATTGAGGACAAAGCGTTAAAAAACCCGGAATCGAATAAATGGCGAGGTTTAATCGATTTATTAAATTAATTTATGACCTTGAAAATAATTTCACCTGAAATACTCGGTCATCTGTTTCATATTTTATATATATATATAATATATATATATATAACTGCTTCTCGGAGATCAGCGAAGTTAAGCGACATTGGGTCTGGGTAGTAGTTGGATGGGAGACCGTCCTCTGCGACCAGATTATGTAGCGACCCGTGGTTCGGATCCCACCTAAAGCTGTAGGTCCCCTCCGTCATATGACCTTAGATGTTGCGAAGGAGGTTAAACAACCCCAATTTAAAAAAAAAAAATATATATATATATATCTTGGTAACTGGTTTTTCTTTTGCTCGAAGATCAACCTTGTTGCTCCACCTTGGACCAACAGCTCAACGTGGAATTCGAACCACGACCCATGGGCGGTCAGAAATTACAAAGTCTTTGCCCGGACTCGATCTCACGACCTCCCGATCAGCAGCCAAGCGTCTTAACCACTAGACCACCCAGGGTACCCATTTATCTACCAACTTATTTTTTTTGGAAGGATGAGCAGCTGGTAAGCTGCGCGCCACTTGCTTTTGCTGAGGATCGAACACAGGGCCGGTGGATTCGTAGTTAGCGATGCTAACTACTACACCACCAAAACACGCGCGGGCATATTATATTATAATATATATATATATAATATATATATATACACAGGGTGATCCGTTTGGGTATGGATAAAATAAAAACGCTGTGAGAATATACCGAGAAGTGATACAGCGCTCATCTGTTGCACGTGTGGTCATAAAATGTGGGAGTTTGTAATAGGCTATGCCATCCGCTGCCAGACGTACGAGCACCATCTGCTGTCAGACTTATGAGACATATGCCAGTTTCGAAGATTGCGGCGAATACACGACAATGTGCGAAGTTTGAGTGTGACAGTTTCGCCGTGTGTATGGTGTTCGAAAAGCTCCTAAATACGACTCCACAGTGCAGTGGTACCGCACATTTGCTGTCACACTCTCAAACTTCGCACGTTCTGGTGCATTCGTCGCCATCTTCGAAACTGGCATATGTCTCATAAGTTTGACAGCAGATGGCGCTCGTACGTCTGGCAGCGGATGGCATAGCTTATTACAAACTCACATTTTATGACCACAGATGAGCGCTGTATTACTTCTCGATAGATTCAGCGTTTTTATTTTATCCATACCCAAACGGATCACCCTGTATATCTCCCTTTAATTGGAGTTCCTATTTCCCCAAAAAACGAGAACCTTTCGAAACCAGTATTTATTACATTGGATGAATGTGCCAAAGAGACTCGCAAGAAGCTTCAAACCCAAACAAACATCGATTCTAATAGTCCGTATAAACAAGACAAGAAAAATACCGCCTTCAAATTCGTGTAAACGGCAAAAGCATCCGGCTGTTAACTTCCATTACGAGAAAATCTCCTTTTTTAAACATGTTATTTTGGTGAGCGATCAAATCGAAATAAAAATTATATTTATTTATTTATTTATTAACAATTCAAATTCCAAGAAATTTCATGTCAAAATAAACTTCTTTTGGGGGGGGTATTTTCAGTTTACTCGAGTCGACAACAAACTTCAAAAATAATTTACTCAAAACAGAAACTCGTTTTTTATATATTCAAAAATTTTGTGTCGAGAGGCTTAGGATTTCAGTTCAGAAATAGATTTTATATATAATTCAATCGTTTATACTGTAGAGTATATACAGTATTTTGGCGTTCTACGTCCGAGGCATAATTCTACGAAGAGAGGAGGAGGAGGAGGAGGGTGAAAATCCTGTTGTAAAGGCATTTATAGTGCCAAATACTTCTTTTGAAGAAATATTTACGAAATATAGGCATTTCATACCAAAATTATAGGAAACTTAAGAGAATTTATAAGAAAAGATAGGAAGAATATAGGAATGTTTCCACAGCTTTTTATATTTTTTCTTCTTTCCCATTCCATTTAAAACCTTAAAACAATTACGCTCAATAGAAAGAGTTTTACATCCTTTTAAACCCATGACTTTAAATTTCATTATTATAAAATAATTATTTATTTAAATAATAATACAAAATTGTACATACTCTAATAAGGGCTAATAAAAGAGAGTCCTTTATGTACAACAGTTAATAAAGCACTTACTTTCAATGACTTGATCTGTAAACCAACCTGTCCTGACAGTTATATATATATATATATATATATATATATATATATATGGGAATGAACTCAGAATGGTTCCCTGAGGTTTTCTATGATACACACAGACCGTGCATGGAACAAGGAACTCTTCTAGGAAAATTAAATCCACTATAGTCCGAACAAGTAATGGTAAATGACAAATACTATAGTTTTTTCTTTTTCATGATGCTATCCCGACGTGGGAATCGGGTCACTCGCAAAGAGGTACCAAAAATATAGCTTCCCTTACCAGTTATCTGCAAAGCAGACAGGATCCAGCTTCGGGACAGGATCTAGGGTTTAAAGCAGCCTAGCCCAGCTACATTCAGAACCTCAACACAAGCAAAAGACTCGCTGCCTTCACGTCAGATTGAATACATCAAAGAAAAAGGGGCAACTATTATATTTTTAGCCAAAAACCAAAACTTAAACCTCAACTGGCAGAATTGAGCGTCCTCTTTTCAAGGCACACATGTCCGTTTCATGATGGGATTTAATTTTGCTAGAAGAGTTCCTTGTTCCATGCACGGTGTGTGTATCATAATATATATATATATATATATATATATATATATATATATATGTGTGTGTGTGTGTTTTCAAAATTACTGATAAAAAAATATTGGACTTTACCCGCCCCACAAATAAAAGGAACGACCTAAAAAAAAACCTAGAAAAATATAGGTACTTCCACCACCTCATCACGTTTCCTACAATCCACAACCAATAACCGAGAGAGGCGTCGAACTGGCTCAAATTCTGCTGTCTGGAACCCGATCCACCGCAGAGATATACGCACAACCTTCCGTCGACGAGACATTCTACTGACACTTATTACTCTAATTTAACCTTGCCTGTTCTAATCTAATGTAAATTAACCCGCAGGACACTCGTCATTGAATGTTTTGTTGGCGGAAAGTCGATGACAAATGTCATTCGTGAGAATGAAATTGCAACCAGGCCACGCATCCATCGGTTGTGGTAATCAGGGTTGTTTGGTTTAAACCAATGGTTTAAATCATTTAAAAAAAAAAACAAAAAAACCAAAGTATATGAAGAAGAAATAAAAATACAGGCAACCTTGCATTTATATTTTGTGCATGCATGTATTTCCATTAATCTAAACATAACCCCACTTGCATGATGGAGATCCATCAGAGAACTGTCTGACGATGTTCAGAACAATGTCTCAGCGTTCATGACTGCAGTATCATCTAGTGCTGCAGTTGAAATAATAATCTCTGCTTTTGGACTGGTACAGTCCAAATTAAGGAATAAATTAGGAGTTCATAAAGCTTCTAAACTTGTATTTATTTATAAATGTTTTAACAAATAGCTAATGTGAAATAAAATAAATTTAGAGGCTATATCTATAAACTTAAAGGCCAAAGAACAATATATTTTTCCTTTGTTTATTTTTCTATTCAGTACTGTACCATACATTAAAGGATTTTTATTTTTTAATATTTGTTTAGCTATATGCACAAAGTCAAGTTAAATGTTTATTTTATTTAGTTTATGGTTAAACTATTGATTTCTTTCTTTTTTCTAATTGTCAGCAATTAAATTATATGAGAAATACTAAAAGTTTTCAATTTCCTCAATTTATATATATATAAGCCTAATGGCTGTATATTAAAACCCCCCAAAAAACATGTTTTTTTTTTGTTTTTATAAAAAAAACAATGGCTTTTGTTTTTTCAAAAAATGTTTTTTTTTACCAACCCTGGTGGTGGTAAATGTATAACACAAATTCTATATGTTGTTTCACTTCCTTCGCAACATCAAAGGTCGTGTGACGGAGGATACCTTCCACTTAACGCGGGATACGAACCACTGGTCACTACATCAACTGAACACTATTTTTATCATTTTGAATATTAAAAGTGTCATTAGCATTACTTGGCAATATTGGAAGAAATGGATTGTCAATTAGGGAAAAGCATTTTCTCAAAGCAATTATTAAAGAAAGCATTTTAGTCATTCCCTTTACTAATCTGGGAAGGTTTTTTTAATCAATCACTTTCAGGAAAGTTGAGTTTCTACTAAGAATTTTTGATGATTAGAAACAAGTAATTAAAAAGATTATAATATAAGGAGTATAATAAGTAAATAAAAAAAATACCACCTAATTTTTATTTTTAATGAATAATATTAGAGACGACGATTTAGTTAGGGAGGACACTTCAATTTTGCATTCTGAAAATAAATTTTTTTTTTCGTTTACAACTTTTTAAAAATTTGACTTACGTCAACTCTCAATATTAAAATATATTTTATTGTATTTTCATTGTTAGTGGGAGAAATTCCCTTCAATTTTTTAATTAATTTTAGAGTAATTCGTACGGTATTGTTTGTTTGATTGATTGGACTGTTTAACCTCCGTCGTAACATCCAAGGTCGCGTGACAGAGGGGACCTACAGCTTTACAATGGGATCCGAACCACGGGTCGCTCGCTACATATTCCGGGCGCGTCTCCCATCTAACTACCACCCAGACCCATTGCCGCTTAATTTCGCTGATTGAGGGAAGTAAAGTGACATCAGCCACGATGTAGCCCGTAATTCCGCTTAACTCAGCCGTTTCACCGTTTCAAAACGTCACGCTTTCCTACCGGCTTAAGCGCTCCAGTAGTTTCTTACTTCCGAGGACTCTGCCTCAGGCGTGAATGAAAGAAGGACAAAGCGAGCTTGACTGCGGAAATATTGAAAAAGGAAGTGGTAGTACATAAACATACCTGACATTATCCTCAGTACATTAAACGCATTGCACTAACCTCATTATTCTTTAAATACTAATACATTTGCAACGCAGAACTTATAAATCAAGAAATAAGCTATTTTTTGACAAACTAAGATATTCCTGGTCGAAGCTGAGTCTGCATTAAGCATATTCTGAACTTTGATCAGCCTCCCTGAACGGTTTCCATCAGGATAATGTTTTAAAAAATATCGTAATTAATTCCAATAAAATCAAGCAAAACATTATCTTCACTCCGTATTATTATTATTATTATATTATATTATTTGCCGTTATTCTGGTCGGGTATTTTTTATTTTTATTGATGGTAGGAAGTGCGTTAAGCTCGCTTCCCGACACCCTTTGTTTCTCATCTTTTGCACACTTCTCAATACTCCCATAACTTGACCTCTGTCCTGACCTCTTTTCATTCGCGCTGAAGATAGTCATAGTTTTGACCGAAAGCGTGCATTTGATAATTTTTTCCATTTTCTATGTGGCTTTGTACGAGCTAGATAATTTCTAGAGATTGGCAAATACCGACCTATTCTACCAATTTCAGTATCTTCTAAAGACTGTAATGGTATGTAGTCAGTTTAAAACAGTCGAGACATACTGACTGAGCCACACCTTACCACGACTTTTGTAACAAGTGTACACACACACACACAGCTTTATGACACTCCCTTAAGCGAGTTAATACGCCAACGCTTATTAAGAACTATTTATAGTGAAGTCTCGTAATTCACTTCACATTTGCTACTATGTGCTGAGACAGTCACAAACGTTCACGACAGAGGAAATTCAATCAATTCAAGGTTTTCCATTTTAAATTACATTCAAACTAGGTACCACTACTGTCTCTAATGTCAACCTCACTTCACTTAAGAGATTTCAACTTTTTTTCAAACCTGTCAATTTCCATGGGGGGGGGCATCGCTAAAATAAGCCGTTCCTTTGCCAACAATAACGGTTAAATTTACAAAGCCCAAACCTAATGTTATTATCTTATTAAACAGGAAATTAACATTATACACGCGAGTAATTTCCTAAATGTGCTTATTATATACCGTCGGTTACCGAAGTCAGGATATACGTGTACTGGGGCCACACCTATACCTAACGTCCCAGTGTATACCGACTTTAGTAACAGACACAAAATTGCATAATAATCTAATGCCATTAGGGAGAGGGAACGCCAAAAAGGATGTCGTGGCGTTTAAATTAAATTCTTTGTCCAAAATCAACACGAATAAGCTACATAATGCATCAAAAATTACATTAGATAAAAGCCCGCATCTGCGCATCTTAACTGAGTAAGAGATGGTAAAAGAGGGATCGTAAAATAAATATCGCGTATAATATCTTATTTCACGGTGAGAAGCGTATGACTCGTATAGCGAGTTAATGACACACCAACTGTTACACCCAGCAGTCCTTCGCTAAAACCAGATAAAAGCTATCTACCTTAACAAAAACTTAAAGATTAAGTATTTTGTCGCATGAATGTAAACAAACAAAAACCTTTATTTAGAAAAAGAATACAATTTACATAAAGTTTTACAATATTTTTCAATATTTTTCTGTACAATTTAGATATCTGATATGACACTAATATATTCACAGCATTCTAATCTGAATATGCCTTTGGAAGCATGGAAGCTTTTTAGGCAAAATTAACGGGATTCACTTTATTTATTACATACGAGAAGTGAAAGTGGCAAATAATAATAATAAGATAAATTGTAAAATTAAAAGTGTTAATAAAATTGGCATATTTTGTATACGGGGCTCCAATAAACCTTAGCCCCCCGCCCATGGCCTAAACCATTAGAGGTACAGTAAAACTAAACATACCTTACAAAAGAGAATTTAATCCTGCATTTAATGAGAAACAATTAAAACTTGGTGTTCCTGCCAGTGGCTTCCAAGACAGCCTGAATTCGCTTTGGGTAGCTTGCCAAAAGTGACGTGAATAGATCTTGATCGTTACGCAAATTTGCTAAAACAGTTTCAATGTGTTGCATCATTGTATCCTTTGAAAATCGATTTGCTGCAGGTTCTTGAAACAAGACACATTCAACCTTGTCCTTTATAACTGATCCAATGTGTTCACAGACGTTCAAGTCAGGAGAATTTCCTGGCCATTCTTCATTTCCAAAGAAATCGATCTCATGGTTCCGCAACAACTGTTGAGTGGCTAATGCCTTAAAGCAGGGGGCCTTATCGTGCAGAAGTGTGACCTGATCGATATCCATAACATTGTTTGGGTTTCTTAGAAAAGGAATGACATGCTGGGATAGAATAATATCACGAAAATACTGTCCATCCCAACTCTGACCATTTGGCTTCAGCACCCACATGAGCTTCTTTGCAGTGAACAAAACAAACACACCAACACAGTCTGACTTTTTTAATAATTCGCGATAATGTTCATTGTCATCGATTCATCTGGTGTTGTGGCCCACACTCGATCATTTTGGTAGTTAGGCCGACGTGTTACGTAAACAAAAAATTCATCGGAGACAACTAAATGCATGAAATCATCCACATCCCAATCTTCAAGATAATGGGCAAACCACATTCTGTCATCGATGTTAAGTTGAGTTTTTCTTGGCTTTGGAAATTCATGCCAAGGCTTTAAACCTTGCCTATGACGGTACAGTCGAATGATCTCACCACTAACGATCTTTCTTCTCAACACTTCGATCTCTCTAGAAAGTTTAGCACAGCTGTTTTTCCACTTACGCGTACCGCTTTCAATGATGTCCTTTGTTTCCTGAGAGTGGGGCAAATTTGGGCGGCCAGATTTGGTTGTATCCATTTCACATTCATCCAAAATTTTATTCCAATTTCTTTTGACGAAGTCCTCACTTCTTCGCAACTTTTTGGCAACCCATGAACGTGTTATAAAGGTGGCTCCAGCATCACGAGCTTCCCGAAATGTTATTGCTCGTATGCGATCTATCACACGTTGCCTCTCCGAATCACCAATTAATTGAGAAACCATTATATTATCACTTTATCAGCTAGAGTAATTTTAATACCTGCAATAAATAAAGAATTTTATATATTTTTATAATCACTAAAAACTATTTCGATATAAGTAAACACGTAAGCTGTAAATGGGGGGGCTAAGGTTTTTTGAACCCCTTACTTAATTATAAAATGAGAAGTTAATTACTATGGTAATAATGACAGTAGTGAACTTGTACAACAGTATGACTAATGAAGTACTTTAGTTATTTGCGAAATACAGTTCAGTGATGAAGTTTGTCTGATATTTAAAGGATTGCATTCCATACATCTGTTGCTTTGAAAGAGTACATTTCCTGCAGTTTCCACTGTATAGTTCAGTTTGTGTATAAAGTCTCTGGGGAGTCAAATGTTATAATGATAAATTTGATGAAGGGGTGATTGCTCTATGAATAGGTGATGTACGTTGATTTTTATTGATAACTTAAATATATTGATAGCAACATTGAATTTGCAAGTCATTTCGTTTTAAAATATTTAGCTCCTTAAACATTGGGAAGTGTGACTCTATCTGTCGTCATTATTCGAGTGTGTTCGCAGACATTTTTTTACGAATTACTTCCAAAGGATGTTTGATGTATTTCTTTGAGCTACCCCATGTTGTAATGCAATATAATAAATGTGAGTGGATGAAGGAATAATATAGAATTTATGGAGTAAGGTGTGCGTTTTGAGGAAGTCTTTTTTAGTATTTAAACTAATATGTACGGAAATCTTGATATTTTGAATTTGATGCGTTGTACAGAAGTTTGGAATTTAGTTTTTCGTCTAAATTAATGTTTTGCGGTAATAATCATATAAGATGACTTTGTCAGGTTCAGTAAAAGTTTATTAGCACACATCAATTTATAAACACGCTCTAATTGCCCGTTGGTTTAATTTATTTGAAGCTCTAAATTATGGTGGGAAGAAGTAAGTGTGGTATGATTAGCATATTGTACACAATTTAATGTGGTTGAGCGATGAAAATCGTTGACGTGAATTAGAAACAGTAATGACCCATCATAGATCCTTGTGGGGCCTCATTGGTTAGCATCGCCTTGTCAGATAAATTATTTTTTAATCTGATGTACTTATAACAATTTGTTAGATACGACTTGAACCAATCAGGGATATTTCCCCTTATTCCGTATATGTGAAGTTTATTCAATAGGATTTTCTAATAGCATGTTTATGTCATCTTCCGTTGTATGTCCAATTGTCCACCTCTAAACCCAAATTGTGTTTTAATTAAAATATCGTATTTGATTAAGAATTCAGTAAGTTTATCGTATATGATTTTTTCAAATACTTTACTTAAAGTTGGCAATACGAAAATGGGGCGCTAATTGGATGGAGTGTTTGGGTTTTCTGACTTAAATACAGAGCATATTTTGGCTTTCTTTAGACTGTTAGGAAATATACCTAGTGTTACTGATTCATTCATTAGTTTACTCAGTGGGATTTCAATTTTATCTGGTACTAATTGGTATATTTTTAGTGGGATCGTATTGATGTAAACCCCTTTAATTTTCAGATTTTTTAATGCTAAAGAGATATCGTTCGGCAAGATTGGATAATAAAAAAACTTAGTTTGGAGTGGATTGTAGAATGTACTGTCGATAGTGAATGTCAGTATTTGGACTCGAGGCTGCAGTATTGGAGCTAATACTTGCAAAGAAGTTGTCTAACAAATTGGCTACGTCTCTGGGGTCACTGTAAGAATTTCCACTTTGTGTGAGGGAACACAAGGGATTTGTTTTCACTTTTTTTGTGTTAAAATCCTTCAGTTTTCCACAGCCTTTCGGGATTCGATCTTTGTTCCATCAATTTTTTTTAAAATAGTTATCTGCTTTCGCTCCTTTAATGACTGCATTATGTCTGTTACAGTAATTTTTATACGTCTGTTCGGTAATAATATCAGTTTTCCATGATTTAAAGAGAGGATGCTCGCGTTTACTAATAAAAATGAGTGCTAGGGTGATCCAATGATGGTTGTATTTAGTTTTAGATATTACTTTTGATTTAAGGGAAAAGTTTGTATTAAATATATTCATTAATAATGGGCTTGAGAATGCTTGAAGTTTTGTTCCAAAGCCACGTATTTTTGGTTATTGATTTGTATGCAAGAACAGGATAATAATTGCATATGTATCACGGTAAAACTTAAAGTTAAAATAAAATCGAAAAACAAAGAATTCTAAACTTTTCAACTTCTTTTTCTCGGAGTGTATTCAGAATAAAAATGAGACAGTCCAAGTCGCTGCATATGAACACACATTGAAAGCGATGAACGAACGTATGCAGTATTCTGATTTTGACGCGTCTCACACCATTAAAGCTTCTCCTACTCGAACGGAATAACAATTCCACCCTGAAGGATTTTAGGGACCTTTCCTTCGGTAATCCTTCGTAATCATACGACGCAAGATTCAGTGTTCGCGCCTTCAAGCGGATTCTCAATAGGGACTTTAATAAAGCAATTTCAATGCTGTTAGGAAGTGCCAAAACTTTCAACTGGTATTTCGATATTCTGATTTTCAATTTAACAACTTAAGACGGATTACATGCACTAAATTGAATTGCAAATGACCCCAGCAGGTACTACGCATAATTATATAATTCAGTCCGACTTTTTTAGTTATTTTATTCATGTTTTCTCAAAAGGAAAAGTCGATCCTACATCGAATATAAACACCCTCGAGCCAAACTATTTGCTTCCAACGGATTGCACCATGTAAAAACGTAACCTCATTGAATTTATAACAACAGTGGTCTACAAATTTTGAAAAAGTTTGTGCTTCGGAGATAAAATGTGTTTCCTATTATGGATTTTGGGGTACTGAAAACGAATATGACCATAAAAACAGTCGACTGGCTACAGTTTCCAAGAAAATCTAAGTTACACATTTTGCGTATATGTATACCATATATTAGTAACATACCTGTATAATGCAGTCACTTACACTGATTCAACCCGTCGCTTCTTTGCTTGTCTCTTGTATTCAACTTCTGGAGCATCTCTTGTTATTGTCCAGCAGTAGTCTGCTAACAATGATGGACTCCATTTCCCCTGGTAGCGTTTCTCCATCGCTGAGATATCCTGGTGGAAACGTTCACCATGTTCATCGTTGACTGCTCCGCAGTTGGCCGGAGAAAATTCCAGGTGCGAATGGAGGAAATGTATCTTTAAAGACATTGCAGCCCATTTTTTGATAGGACAACAGCAGGTTTCCCACCAGCTCCCTGTAATTGTCAGCTTTGGTATTTCCGAGAAAATTGGTTACTACTAACCGGAAAACATTCCACACTGTCTTCTCCTCACCACCTAGGATACGGTCGAACTCCTCATCTCTAAGAAGCTCGCGGATCTGTGGACCAACAAATACACCCTCCTTGATTTTTGCTTTAAAGCTGCCCCGTTTTATCCATAGCCTTAACAAAATTTTTCATGACGCCGTTTGATGTGTAAGGGTGGTAACAAAATCTTGCTCGATTCTACAAGTGGAGGATACTGAACATTTTTTGTTCCAGGTTCCAATGAGTGTCGGAGTGGCCAATCCTTCTTGATGTAATGAGAAGTCCTAGCCCGACTATCCCATTCACACAGAAAACAGCAATACTTAGTGTAGCCCGGCTGCAGTCCAAGCACGATAGCAACAACTTTCAAGTGACCACAAACCTGCCACTGATGTTTGTCATAGTTTATGCAGTTCAAAAGTTGCTTCATGTCATATGTTTCCTTCATATGGACTGCATGACCAACTGGAATTGATGGCAATACGTTGCCAACATGCAACAAAACAGCTTTTACTCAACTTCGATGAATCCATGAACAGTCTCCACTCATCAGGATTGTGAATAATGTTGAGCTGCCATCAGACCATCGATGTCGTTGCAAGCTACAAGGTCACCTTCCATGATGAAGAATGGGACAAAATATTTTTGACGGACACGAAACTTACACACACTAACATTTTCAGCGAGAAGATTCCACTGCTGCAATCTGGAGCCCAACAGCTCTGCCTTACTCTTTGGCAGTTCTAAATCTCTGATAAGGCTGTTGAATTCATTCTGAGTTATCATGTGCGGTTTAGAAGATGTCAAGTTATAAACAAATTCAGGGTCTTGTGAAGTTGAAGTCTCACAAGTTTCGCAGGTTCCTTCATTCTCCTCGTCCTCTGACTCCAGGGAGAATGAGTGTGGGGGCTCAGGAACGGGTAGTCCTTCGCCGTGAGGTACCGGGCGTATAGCAGAGGGTATATTCGGATATTGTAAAATCCACTTTTTCTTCTTGCAAATACCTTTCTTGACTGGAGGCACCATGCAGAAGTAACAATTGCTGACATGATCTGTTGGTTCCCTCCACACCACTGGCACTGCAAAAGGCATAGATTTCCTTTTCCGATTCAACCACTGGCGAAGGTTTGTTGCACAAGTATTGCAGCATGTGTGTGGGGCCCAGCTCTTGTCCTGATCTCCAATCTTACAGCCAAAATAAAGGTGATACGCTTTCCTAATCACGGCGGTTATACCACGTTTTTGTGATGCAAAAAGTCAATTCTCCACAAACATAACAGAAGTTATCTACACTGTTCACGCAATTACGAGACATCTTTGTTCAAATTAGGCTGAAAAAAATTCAGTTTCAAAAGCAAACACTAAAAAGAGTTTGACAAGGGTGCACTGTATGACTTCCGCGAATGAACTGATGCTGTGGCGTAATATGTAGACGCCTGTGACACATCGACGCCTTGACCGTACTGCGCATGCGCGTAGTTATTTTTTTTTATTTTAATAAATTAATGTAATTACATTGCATTTTAATAATTTTAAATTAGGTAAGGTTAAGTTAGGTTAGTATTCCATTTATATTAATATCAAAAACATTATGGGAAGCAATATGTTAAAATGATCCAATCTATTTTTAATAAATAATTTACAAATACAGGGTGTCTCAAAAGTCAATATCTATTTCGGTGACATTAGATGTTTTTTTAAAAAATGCTATGCTGGCATAAAGATATGTACTTCTGGTGCAAATTTGTGTATTTAAAAAAAGTTAATTGGTTTATTATCTTGACATGCTTGAACAATTCCTCGAACCTCAACTTCTTACAGATGGCATTCTTGACACAGTAGTTTTTCAGCAGGATGGAGCACCGTGCCATTATGCAATAATTGTACGCGATTATCTTGACAGACGCTTCCCCGGTCGCTGGATTGGTCGTGGAGGAACACAACCATGGGCAGCACGTTCACCTGATTTAACACCATTAGATTTTTTCGCCTGGGGTTTCATTAAGTCTAAGGTGTACACTGGTAGAAGAATTAGTGATGTAGCCGAACTTCGAAATCGTATTACCGATGCAGTTCAGAAAATAACACCTCAAATGCTGGAAAGTGTGTTCCGGGAAACAACTTATCGCTTTGAGCTCTGTAGAGACACTGATGGTCGCCATGTGGAGACAGATAAATAAATAGCACTAATTCTTTGTGGCACTTACTTTGAAATAAATATATTTTTCATGTCTTAAACCAGTTTTTCGTAATTCCCATTATTTTTCAAAATAGATAGTGACTTTTGAGACACCCTGTACATAATGTAATAGATAAATTTAAAATTACATTTTATTGTGTATATATATGTATATATTTACATTAATTTATTAAAATAAAAAAATATAACTACGCGCATGCGCAGTAGAGGCAATGCGTCGATGTGTCACAGGCGTCTACATATTACGCGACAGATGCAGTCCAGTTAGTAGGGTGCAGGGTTGCCTGATATCTTTATAAATAGAGACAATTGACAATTTTAGGCATCATTTTCGTATTCAGTGACCCAAAATTAGTAAAGATTGACTACTTTTATTTCCGAAGCATTTTGGCTGTAGACCAGTGTAATTCAACCCAATCTAGCTTAGCTATACAACCTACAACTGGATACAAAAACAGCAGTCTATACGGACAAGGTTACGTGGTAGCCAATGTCGTAAAAAAGGCTCCCGTTGATCGGCGAAGTTAAGTGACATTAGGGCTGGAGAGCAGTTAGTTGGATGGGATACCGTCCTCAGCGTTCAGATTATGGAGCAATCCGTAGTTTGGATCCCACGTAAAGCTGTAGGTCGTATGACCTTAGATGTTGCGAAGGAGGTTAAACAACCCCACATTACATTTTTCACCTAGACAACCATTTAAATTTAAAGGAAACAAAAATCCAGATGCAGGCCTTAAGCACTTTTGTATAAATGGTCACACCTCACAAAATAAGTATACTATACGACTTACATTCACAATAATGAACAATGCTTTTAGAAAAAAATGGAATTAGTGTACCTTGCAAGAATATCACGTGACACTGCACGCATACATTTTCTACACGTTAAATTTACTAACGTACCTTTATATTTTATATATATTACACACAGGGGTTGGACAGAATAATAGAAACACTCGCATTTTCGGTGCTGTATTTTCTGATATCATTAATAGCGTTATGTACTTTATTAAATTAATATGTATGCATATAATATTGAGAACATCTTTTATTTTACTATGTTCATATTGGTTTTTCATGTTCTTTTAAAATAAATAAAAAGCGCTTAGGAAAGATGTTACTGCCTATGAAAGGGGCATGATAGTAGGAGCCCGTTTGGTTAGTGTTTCAGTAATATAAAAGTCACATAATTGCTCCTGTATCTCGAGGAACAGTCCTCAAGGTTATGATATGAATACATGCAAAAATAATAAAAAAAGAACATCAAATAAGGAATATAGAGAGCGTAAAGCAACACTGACAGAATGTGACAGAAGAACCTTATATGATAATTATGAGCTGTGAAGAATCAATCAAAGACTGTTGCATCAAAACTTTTTTGTTCAAAATTTAACAATAGTCCGCAAAGACCAGTGTCAGTCATAACTGTTATGGGAACTGTAGTAAAGCCTATTTTAACACCAACCAGTACCAAAGTTCTAATGAATTTGGAGTTGGGGAAAATAATGGAAACAATTCTGTACTTATTGTAGTGTAGTTTTTTTAAATTTCTTTTAATGTATTCATAACTATGGGACTGTTCCTCAAGGTGCAGGGACAATCACGCGACTTTTAATATTGAGACACCAACCAAACGGGCTCCTACTATCATGCCCCTTTCACAGTTAGTAACATTTTTTCCAAGCGCCATATTTTCATTTATTCTACAAGAACAAGAAAAACCAATATGAACATTAAAATAGAAGTTTTTCTCAATATTATATGCAGTTACATATTAATTTAATAAAATGCATAATGCCATTAATGATACCAGAATAATATATATTACTTACTTTTGTTGAGTTTGAATGACGGTTCAGGATCGACCTGCGGTCGACCCCTCTGCAACATCCCGCCTCTTTGCGGGACTTGGTGAAGGAGGGAATTGCTCTCTGATCTCCTCCTGCCCTCGTAGCCAGCCACGCATAGCTGGTCAGGGACTTTGCACAGGAATCTGTCCAGCTGGTTCTTGAAGTTATTCAGGTCGGTGTGCTGGAGATTCCTCCCTTCTTTTGGAAGGACATTGAAAGGCTTTGGGCCCCGTATTCTGGGGGTATTTTCAATCCTCGTTTTCATGGCTCCTTGTCCCACCGCAGCTGGGACCGTATAAAATCTGCCTCTTCTCTCATTCCAGTTTGTTTTTATTTCATTTCTGAGGTTAGGGACAGAGCCCTCAAGTATTTTCCATATGTATATTATTGTGTACCGCTCGCGCCTTCTTTCAAGAGAGTAGAGTTCCAGGGATTGTAGTCGAGACCAGTAGTCTTCACTTTTCGTTTCCTCTATCTTAGACGTAAAAGTCCTTTGTATAGCTTCAATGCTTGCAATCTCTCTTTTTCTGTGTGGGCTTGTAAGTACTGAGCAATACTCAATTATTGGTAGGACTAGACTCTTCCATAATTTGAGCATGATGTTTGCTTTTCTGCTGCGGAAGCTCCTCCAGATGATTCCCATTATTTTCCTAGCCGTTGTGATTTTGATTTTATAGTGCTCTCTGAATTCTGCATCCGACGACATTATTACTCCAAGATCCCTGACTTGTGGATTTGGTGTTATCTGTTTGGCTTGCGGAGTTTTGTACCCTTTTTTCTGTAGCTCTTTGTTATTACCATATCTTAGAAGTTGGAATTTTTCTTCGGTGAACTTCATATTGTTGTCTTCTGCCCACTGGAATAATGTTTCAATGTCGTTTTGTAGTTTTCTTATGTCATCTTCGTTCAATATTTCCTTACATATCTTTGTGTCATCTGCGAAGCATGATACAATACTGTCCTTAATATCTGCATCAATATCTGCAATCATTATTATGAACAGCAAGGGAGCTAATACTGTCCCTTGTGGGACAGAGCTCACGACTTCCGATTTAACTCCGTTTACCACCACTCTTTGCGTTGAGAGATTAAATATCCACCTTCTTAGCTTTCCAGTAATTCCTGTGTCCTTAAGTTTGTGTGCTATGATTCCATGGTCACATTTATCGAAGGCTTTAGCAAAGTCAGTATATATTACATCAATGTTTTGTCCTCGACACAATGTTCCTAATATTTTCTCCTGGTGGTCTAGTAGCTGTGACAGGCATGATCTACCGGCCCTGAATATATATATATATATATATATATATATATATTACACACACACACACACGGTGTTTCAGCTGGAAATGTCAATACTTCGGGAGGTGATAGTATCGGTCATTGTAGGAAAAAAAGTTCATATGAATATGTGTCTAATTCTGAATGGTTACGGAGATAGAGCTGTTTGGATCTGATGCGCGCGCAGCTCTTCCTCACCCCGCGGTGGTCCCATTCAATGGCCATCAAGGTCTCCAGACCTCTCTCCGTTAGATTATTGTTTGTTGGGGTGGATGAAAAGTCAAGTTTGCAAAAGAAAGGTGGATACACGAGACGAATTGCTCGCGCGCATTTTGGATGCTGCTGCCCGCATAAAGGAACGTCAAGATCAACTCAGACGAACAACACGCGATCTTCGCACACGAATTGCAAAGTGTATTGAGGTTGACGGTGGAATTTTCGAAAACGTATTGTAAACTAACAAATTTGTCATTTCTGTATCTGATACCATTCACAATGCCAATGTTTAAACATTAAATGTTAGAAACAGTAATTGGTTTCTCTTTCTTGATTACCATTAACAATGCTTTTGTATTTGCAGATTCAAACAGCTCTATCTCCGTAACCATTCAGAATTAGACACATGTTCATATGAACTTTTTTTCTCACAATGACCGATACTATCACCTCCCGAAGTATTGACCTTTCCAGCTGAAACACCGTGTGTGTGTGTGTGTGTGTGTGTGTGTGTGTGTGTGTGTGTATTTCAACTGCAAAGAACACGCAGTATAATTAACGTAAAGAACGACGCTTGTATAGAAGAACATTCCGCGCAAGATGAGGAGAGAGAACGAACAAATGAAAAAATGAGGCAACCACCAGGGAATCGAACCCGGGATCTTCCGATTGCCGGTCAGATATGATAACCACTACACCATGGTCCTCACTCGATCAGAAGTCGTAATTCTCCTACATACGCGCAGAAACCAATGCCCCGAGGGGGGCACCTCCCGCATGCCGCACCTATATATACATTTCAACTGCAAAGAACACGCAGTACAATTAACGTAAAGAACGACGCTTGTGTAGGAGAACATTCCGCGCAAGATGAGGAGGGAGAATGAACAAATGAAAAAATGAGGCAACCACCCGGGAATCGAACCCGGGATCTTCCGATTGCCGGTCAGATGATAACCACTACACCATGGTCCTCACTCGATCAGAGTGAGGACCATGGTGTAGTGGTTATCATATCTGACCGGCAATCGGAAGATCCCGGGTTCGATTCCCGGGTGGTTGCCTCATTTTTTCATTTGTTCGTTCTCCCTCCTCATCTTGCGCGGCATGTTCTCCTATACAAGCGTCGTTCTTTACGTTATATACTGTATATATATATATATATATATATATATATATTATATATATATATATATATATTCCTAAATCGCCAAATTCCTCCAACATTTTCGTCGGTGGTCATTGAAGTTACATGAACGCGTGATTTATTTTTTCAAATTTTTAATCATTTACGGTATGGAGGTATGAAGGTGCTCCATTAAAACATTAAAAGGTGAAATTTAAAAGGTGAAATTTAAAAAAAAAAAAAATTTCGAATTTCACTCGCGTTAAGATTTTAATTAAAATTCTCTTATTCAAATTAATACTACTTGATACTACCTCACGATTTTACACATCCAGTTTTTGTTTCATTTCATTTCACTTCACTTCACTTTAGGTTAACCTAACCTAAATTGAACCCCAAAATAAACTATCTCCTACAACAAAGTACCAGCTATTTTCGTGTAGGAGAAAAATGGTATAAAGGATAGCACCGAATAAGAGAGAACGTAACGTTTAGCGACATATATAAAACATTTTTCTCCTACTTGAGGTAATTTGAGGTTTTGTGGTACAATGAACCTGTGAAGTATTTCGTAAAACTTGGAAAAGATTTAAAACACACACACCACACACACACACACACACACACACATATATACATACATACATATGGAGAATACACCTAATTTTACCTTTACAAAAAACCTATTCCGGAATCAGTGTCTGCGAAGACAAAAACTCGCTAGAAAATTTTGTTTAAAATATGAACACGAAAAACTGTGTGAAACGACAAAACCACGACCGCAATCTGACCTTGACCTCGCTTGACCGAAAGGGCACGAGTGAATCGTTGAGGGCGAAATGTCTTCGTAGTTCCACGTTTGTAGAAGGGAAACGACCAACCTAGGGACAGCGAATACAAATGACGGTATTGTTTAGAATAAATTCAAATGCCAGTGACCCTGGCACTCTTATCATTCGTCGTCCCCTTCCAAATGCTGATTGTGAATCACAATCTGGGAAGCAATCGAGAACGTAAGTGACGACGTTTCCTTCTCTTTAATAAGCGCAGACCAAAAACTTTAAACGTTTCACATTTGGGGTGCTTTTATGAAACGGGGAAGAAACTCTGGATAAGTTCTCCTTCTCAACTCATATATATATATATATATATATATATATAATATTATATATATATATATATATATATATATATATATATATATATATATATATATATTTACTAGGAAAAAATGCGGGGGTGAAACCCCAAAATTTTATATATTTAATTTTTCCTATACATATAAGAACCACCCAATCAACCAAAATTTTGGGGTCTCACCCCCGCATTCTTTTCTTATTAATATAAAACGTGCACCAAAGAAGTTTTATTAAAATCAATTAATATTTAAGGGTGCCTCATAAGCAGCCATCCCTACTAGGCCAAATCTACTATGCTTTCAGTCCTAAAATGTTTAGTTCAATTCAGTTTCTAATTAATCAGTAGTCAATGTCTATGTTAGTTTATGCTGTTCTTTAACTGCTGTTATTTGCCCTTATAGTGGAACGCTAATAAAAAATTCGTGTATTTATGTTTCAATAAGTAACTAAATTTGAGTCCTTGTGCGGAACCAATAAGAATATTTATATAATTACTTGAGATTTTGCATATTTTGTTTTTTTGTCAAATGGAATATAGTGAGGGTGAGACTGTGAAATTTGCAATTTCACAAAATAAAAACCACCCTTTTATATATATTATAATATATATATATATATATTATATATATATATATATATATATATATATATATATATATCTATATATATAAAACGAGAACAGTGCTTTATCTGATGATCTAACAGAAGTATTTGAAATATTAAGAGCTCAGTACGAATCATCTTTTAGTATCCCAAAAACTGAGAAATTGGTATGCGATAGAAACGAGTTCTTTGAAGAACAACTACAAGGGGAAAGTATAACGGACTTCAACTTCACGACGGATGATATTACACAGGCCATAGGGAAACTAAAAAAACACACAGCGGCAGGACCGGATAAATGGAATGCCACACTGATCAAACACTGCAAGAATGCAATCGCTGAGCCCCTATACTGGATATGGAGACGATCACTAGACACGGGAGAAATACCGGACATCCTGAAGAACGCGAATATAATCCCAATATATAGAGGAGGAGATCGATCCGAGGCCAAAAACTATAGGCCAGTGTGTCGTTTACATCTCATCTGACTAAAATATTTGAAAGAATAGTTAGACAAAATCTGTGACTCTTTGGAAACTCAGAAAAAATTCAATGATAACCAACATGGGTTTCGGTCAGGCAGATCATGCCTATCACAACTTATGGAACACTACAACAACATTATTGATGCACTTGAAAGTAATGAAAACTATGATGTACTATACACAGACTTTGCCAGAGTTCGACAAGTGTGACCATGGAATCATATTGCATAAACTGAAATATATGGGAAAAATAGGGAAATGGATATATAATTTCCTTAGTGAGCGGCGGCAAGTCGTTACAGTACAAGGAGTATCTTCACCAGAATCAGAGGTCCTCAGCTCAGTACCACAAGGAACAGTATTAGCTCCACTGCTCTTCATAATCATGCTAACTGACATAGATGAAGACGTTACCAGAGACAGCACAGTAACATCCCTTGCGGATGACACAAAGATCAGTAGAAAAATAAGAAACCCAGAAGATATAGGATCTCTACAAACCGACATAAACAGAATCTACAGACAACGATATGAAGTTTAACACCGAGAAATTTCAGCTGTTACGGTACGGAAAAAGAGAAGACCTAAAAAATCCATGGAATATTATACCCAAAATGGACAGGAAATTCGGAGAAATTCCAGAGCAAAAGATTTAGGGTTGTAATTTGAAACACAAAATAAGATAGCAGTAAACAGAGCGAAGAGAATAAGGGGCAGATATTGAGAACCTTTAAACGAAGGGATAGGAATGTAATGATTCCTCTATTCAAAACCCTGATAATACCCAAATTGGAATACTGCTCGGTCCTAACATCTCCATATAAAAAAAGACATTAGACAGCTGGAAGGGATCCAGAGAGCTTCACAGCCAAGATCAACGGGTGCAAAGAACTAAATTACTGGGAAAGGTTACGCGAACTAGACCTATATTAACTGGAAAGGAGGAGAGAGAGATACACCATTATTTACACTTGGAAAATAATGGAGAAACTAGTCCCTAGCTTACTCTGAACCCTATAACTCCCCCAAACAACGGTGGAAAGTAGAAACGGTAGACTGTGCCGTATTCCCAAATTAAAGGCTAGACAGGGAACATCCTTAACCCTGAAAGAAAATAGTTTTGTGGTGAGAGGACCAAAACTGTTTAATCAGCTGCCCAAAGACCTAAGAAACACAAAGGGAGTTGCAGTGGACATCTTCAAAAGAAGATTAGACGCCTGGCTCAGAACAATCGCCGATGAGCCGGGCGTGCCTGGCTATGTGAGGTGGAGAGCACAAGAAACCAACTCACTACTTCACCACACCAGGCCAACTCGTGAGGAGGAGCGACAAGCTTGACCTTCGCGAAATGAGAAATCATCGCGCGGAACCTTTGTAAGGTAAGGTAAGGTAAGGTGTGTGTTGTTGTGGTGTGTGTGTGTGTGTGTGTGTGTGTGTGTGTACACAGACCGTGCATGAACGGTCTGTGTGTAACATGAAAGTATCTCGGGGTACAATCGGTTGTCCACGGGTAGAGGACTGACGGATTAGCAAGAACTGGGGCCACCTGTGCTGGAGTGGCCTTGTTCGAAGGACACAAAATCCCCAAAAACAGATCACGAGGAACCTGAAGGGGCGACCATGGCACGAGCCCCACAGGACTGACAAAAACAGGAACAACCTATATGAGCGGTTCTTTCCGTTATGTGCCCATGACATAACACTTGGCCGAATAGAATGAAGCGATATAACAAATCTGAACTTTTAGTTGGTAAGAACCAGACATGGGGTAATAGTAACAGACTATTACAGGATTTTTCAAGTGATAGATCATAATTTTTTGGTTGTAATAGTAATAGAAGGCAAAGTAATAGATGATAATCTATTACTTTTCTATTACAGTGGCAATGGACATATTGTGTGACCAAAGAACTGAAAAATGAACTAAATCTACTTTAAACTAAAATAAACATGTGAACTAATATTGCGGCAAATTTTTCCTTCAATAAAGTAAAATTTATCAAGACCTAGTCTCTGAAACTGTAATGATTTAGTCGAAACAAATATTTTTTCAGTTATTTCGCTGCCGCTCAGCCTCATCCTGGATCCATGAGTGCAGAGCCTTCTGCCTCTCAGCCTAGATCCATGAGTGCAGAGCCCTCTGCCTCTCAGCGTCACTCTGGATCCATGAGTGCAGAGCCTTCTGCCTCTCAGCCTCATTCTAGATCCATGAATGCAGAGCCTTCTGCCTCTCAGCCTCATCCTGGATCCATCAGTGCAGAGCCCTCTGCTTCTCAGTCTTATCCTGGATTCCTGAATCCAGACACTGCTACATCGCCAGCTCAATACCATCTTACACAGGGTGCCCCTCAATAGGCCTTGGTGAATCGGAATGCTGGGAATGCAGTTGGGGGTCATGATGAGGAGGCATCTTGGACAATGGTGGTAAGGAGGGGCCGGAAGCGAGCGACCCCTCCGAGAACTGCAACTACTGCAGTAGCTAATGGTGGTGGTGGTGGTCCCACTCATGCACCGTCTAGAGCAGGGGTGCTCAGACTTCGGAGACCTTAGGGCAAAATTTGCTAACTATTATCTTTGGCGGGCACAAACACCAAAATTTTCCCCTAATTTATGAACTAATATCAGAGGCTGAACTTTTACCACTTGAAACTTCAAAATCGGACACGCTGCCGGTCGAAATAATGCTAAACTTTTAATACTAAATGTGAAAACGTCAAATTACGTAAAAAACGACTTAAAAATAGACAAATTTCAAATTCGCATCCACACACAAGATGACACGAACGGGTGAACGGTCGACATGATGCTAAACTTTTAATACTAAATGTGAAAACGTCAAATTACGTAATAAACGACTAAAATAACACATTTCATGTTCGCATCCACACACAAGGTCACGCGGACAGGTCAAACGCGGAACTAAATATCGATCCGCCCACTCATCTTTATAAAATCAATAAAAATTCGAAAAGACACAGAAAGCCTAGCGAGTCGTTTCTAAAATGCCTTCTGATTGGTTGTATTTTCACGAAACACCCAATCAGCCAACTCGATTCATTATATCCGTTGAAATAGAATCGTCGCTTTAAGCGACACAGAAATTGGCGGAGCAAAGCAATGGTTTCAGACATGTTTTAAACATGTATGTGAGCGCTCTGCTCGCATGTAAAAATTCATTTCTAGTAATTTTTATATTGCCAGTTAAGATTTCATTTAGGCCGGCTATTCCAAAATAAACCAGCGGGCACATTCAAATCCATGGCGGGCACACGTGTGCCCGCGGGCACGGGTGTGAGCACCCCTGGTCTAGAGGGAGTCAGCCTGTGGCAAAGGCTGGCAGAGAACGGCGGGGTATCATAGGGGCTGCCAAAAGAGATCGTATGATGGCTGTACCAACGAAGACCGCAAACATTTTCGTCTTGAGATGTCGACCTGATCTTACGGCCGAGGAGCTGCAGGCATTTGTGCAAGATAAAGTCAACCTTCAGGTTACATGTAGGAAAACTGACTCCAGATGGACTACGTACAATTCCTTTCAAGTTACAGCAGTCTGCGATGGTCCAGGGGTATTTATGGATCCAGTAGAAGGGAAGAAAAACACCTGCAGCGGCTCTCGCAAGTGCTGGAGAGGGTAATTATGGAGACAGCATGCGTCATACTGTGGAGGAAAATCCAGCTGGGTCTAATGCTGTAACACTGCTGTGCCTGGTATAAGTGGAATTCAATATGTAGAGATGGCTGGCAGAACCCCTGCATCTTCCTAATTGCAACATTCAAGGTCATCTCTTATAACTGTAGAGGTCTAAGCTTAGGCAATAACAGCAAACACAGGCGGATCATAATTGATAAGCTGTTAGAGGATGCTGATATTCTCTGTCTGCAGGAAACATGGCTATGGAAACAGGACTTAAAGGACCTGAATAGCCTGTCCAGTAACTTTCATGGGCTAGGGGAGGCCACCAGAGATAAACAAGATGGTTTCCTTGCAGGCCACCCACTTGGTGGGTTAGCTATTCTATGGAGGTTGGGGTATGGGAAATATATTGTTGAATTAAAACTTGGTTTGAATTGGCTAACTGGAAAAGAAATTTGTGTAGACAATAAAAAATTTGTAGTTTTGTGTATCTATATACCTTTTCAGGCAGTTGATAATGAAGATGATTAACTCATTAAATTGGGGCAGGTCAACAGTATTATTGATGAGTTGGATACGACATGTATAGCTATTATTGGTGACTTTAATGATAATGTACTTAATGATAATTCTTTGTTTAGCAACCACTTAAAAGCATTCTGTGAAGATAATAACTTGACCATTTCATCCATGTGCAGTCTTCCTGGTGATAGCTTTACTTATGTTAATGATAGTTGGCACACCATCTTATGGTTGGATCATTGTATTTGTATGTTCATTATACACAGTGATTCACTGGCGTACTTAGTCAGTGCTCCAGGCAATTATCTTCTATGGACCTCTTGTATAATGTTTGTACCTGTTGAGTCTGAAATAAAGTGTTTGTTTGTTTGTTAACACACTGCCTCTAATTGCATTTAAATAGACATAAAGATCCTTTTCAAATGAATGAAGTACCCCACATACAAAAGTAATAGTAATAGATGACCAAGTAATAGTAATATAGGGTGTCTCAATATACATGCAACCCATGTCACTGCTAATAATTCTGCCAATATTAATGTTCTCGTTCTATTTTTTCAGATTTGAAGAGAGGAGACGATAACAACTAATAATTATCAATCAAAATGCCTTGGACAAAGGAGGAAAAAAAATTTGCGTCACTACTTATTTGGAGACGAAATCATTCAAAACTGTGCAAGCGAAATTTCGCAGGAAGTTCAACTTCAACAATTATCCCCAGAAAAGCCAAATTTATCGTTGGGCACACAATTTCAAGCCACAGGATCAGTAAACAATCTCAACAAGAAAGCAGAAACACCCAGATCTGGCAGGAAGGTGACTGCAAGATCTCCTGACAATGTGAATGCGGTGAGAGATTCTGTCGGAAGGAGTCCGAAAAAGTCAATCCGAAGACGTTGCCAAGATCTGGGTCTTTCACGTGCGTCAGTGCAAAGAATCTTGATCAAGGATCTTCAGCTGTACCCATACAGGATCCAGATCAAGCATAAACTCACCTCAGCTGACATGGCAAAACGTGTTGTGATGTGCCGGTGGTTCGAGAACAAGATCGAAGAGGATCCTGACTTTCTTGATGATGTTTGGTTCAGCGACGAAGCACACTTCTTGCTCTGGGTATGTCAATAGCAAGAACAATGTGTTCTGGGGCACACAAGCCCCAGACGAGGTGCTTCAGAGGCCCTTGCACTCTGTGCAGGGTGTCAGGGTGATTGACAACTTCGCTCGTCGGCTTCAAGTGTGTCTGCAGCGCAACGGCGGTCATTTGGAACATGTGCTCTAATAAATGTATACTTTGATCTAGAGACCTCAAATCTTGTTTTTAATTGTTATCATATCAGCTTCCAGGAAATGTAATCTTTTTTGGAGTTTATTTTCTGAGTAATAAATTATTATCATGTCAATGGGTTCCATCTATTTTGAGACACCCGGTAGATGAAAAAGTAATAGTAATAGAAGGAATCAATAGTAATAGAAACCCAGTAATTGACCCCATGCCTGGTAAGAATTAACCAATTAACCAATCGAGGTGCAAGGTCACGAGTTCAGACGGACCTAAAGAATCTTTGCCCTAGAATTTGACTTTGAAAAGAACCAGACGTGGAGTCTATGGTCAAACAAGAATGTTGAAAAAAATGTAAACAGGAAAACCGTCCATAAAAAATTAATGAGGGATAAAGAGACTTGGTTGAACGAAGTGACAACTCATATTATAAAATATGAGTTTGTTTTGAATTAAGGGTCACGATGTCAGCTATAGATTAGGGAGGGAAAGATCTATGGGATATGTGGTCAACACGCACTCCGTGTTACCCATGTGATACTGAAAATCGGAAAGCGTCGAGAGATGTAAAAACTTAACTATTTTTGATTGGGCATTGGAAAAATATATTCGTTATGACATTTCATTCGGCACATGGAATTTTATGACCAATGTGATTTTATATATATATATATATATATATATATATATATATATTAGTGGTGGACCGGATCTCAGTTTTTCAACATCTGCGGATGCGGATCTTTAATTTCAACATCTGCGGATCTTTAATTTCAATACCCGCGGATGCGGATATTTAGTTCATCTATCAATATAATATAAAATTATGAATATATGACAATTTTTCAAATTTCGTGATATTACTATCATGGCAGGCAATGCATAAGAATTAAAATTAATATTAATGTTTTCATTATGATAAAAAAAAAACTTTCTCAAGAGTTTCAGCCACAGAAAATTCAATGAAACAAGTTTCATTCAATTTTCTGTGTTACCAGGTATTTATATTATGAGGTTTATATATTGTTTGTTCATTAATAATTAATACTTTACATGAAATGTACATGACTGGGCCTTATAAGCTACTTTATAAGCTAATTTAATTGTAAATTGCATAATTTATTAGAGGTAATATCCGCAGTCAGAAGTGCGGATGTTAAAAATTATGCGGATGCGGATATCCGGTCAACCACTAATATATATATATATATATATATATATATATTAGGGACCGACCGAAGTTCGGTTTCGGTCTGGAAGTAGACTTTCGGTTTCGGGCCCGAAACCGAAAGTAAACTTTCGGACCGAACTGCCCTTCGGGTTCAGTGGAATCGGAGCGACTCTTTTCATGACATTAATATTTTTGGAATGTTTAAAGAGTTTTCTTTAATTATGTGCTACGTTTTGCATGAATAGTAATAATAAAGCGATTGAATTACATTATATATAACGTATTAGTATTCCATTTTATATTACAATACTTTCATATAAAGTACTCTACTTTCGGTTCCAAAAGTCGAACCAACCTTCGGTTTCGGTTCCAAAAGTGCCGAAGTACTTTCGGTCGGTCCCATATATATATATATATATATATATATATATATATTATATATATATATATAATCGTAGCGCTCATAAGTATTCGTACAGAGAAATATTTCAGTTATATTCGTCCTTTTCTTTTGTGCCATGCATAGGATGGCTATGAAAAGTTTACCGTTCGTTTGAAAAATTTCAACAAATAAAAAAATTAGTTCAACAACATAAAATGTAAAACATCAAAGAATTTCAGGAAAATAATACAGTTAAAATGCAAATGTTTTCGTACATTTACTTACAAAATTATTTCATACTTCGTGTATCCACTTTTTGCTTCAATGACCGCAATGATTCGTTTTGGGTAGTTTTCTACGAGGTTTTAACATCTCTCATGATAAATTTTAGCTCATTCTTCTGAAGAAAATTGTTGCAATTCATTCATATTCGAAAGGTTTTTCTTGCGCACACTTTTCAAATCGCACCATAAATTCCTTGATTAAATTGAGATCTGGGCTTTGACTGAGACACTCGAGAAACTCAAAATTCTTTTGTTGAAGCCTTTCATGGTGCTTTTACTTTTATGTTTTGGGTCATTATCTTGTTGCAGTAACCATTTGCGACACATTCGCAACTCCCGAACTGAAGACAATACTACTACTACTAAAATTTCCTAACATTTCTTCGAATTCAAGATTCCATTAAGACGACAAACTTTCCTGAACCAAAAGCACTAAAGCATCCCCAATGAAACAAACCACCACCATTTTTAATAGTAGGAAGGATGTTTTCTTTTTCTTTGAATGCAGTATTTGATTTTCAACAAACATACCATTGCTCGTTGTTCCCTAACAATTCAATTTTGGTCTCGTCTATCGAAAAAACTTCCTTCCAGAATGTAAATCAGTCATTTTGATGATCCTTGGCGTATATTAAACGAGTTCCTTTGCCCGATTTTCGTAGCAGAGCTTTTCTTCGTGCAATCTTGCACGCAGATCATTCTTTCTCAATGTACGACGTACAAGTAGAGGGATGGACATCGACCTTAGATAGTCTTAATGTTTGGTAAATATCACCCGCAGTCACTCGTGGATTCGCAGGAGGTATTCTTTAAATCCGTCCAGCCGTACGTTCTGATATCTCGCAAGGTCTTCCACACTTTGGTAGTTTTGATTGTTCCAAAACCTTTTCATTTCTTTATAACTGCAGCAACCGTCGTAAACGGAATTCGAAGTTCTTCTCCTGTCTTCCTATAACTCTTTCCAGAGCCGTTTGCAACAATAACGGATCTCTTAAGATCCGTAAACGGCTCTTTAACACGACGCTCTCACCGCTTACTAATGGCTTGTACAGTCACCCGTCTTCCACGAAGATTCAGAGGAAATTCTAGAATTCAGAATTGCCAAGGCTCTGATCAATAAACAGCCAACTACTGATCAAAATTTTAAATTCTTCAA
>JAJOZX010002739.1:310000-332500 GCA_023014485.1 Bathynomus jamesi
AACTTCGCTAATCGATGGGAAGCGGTATTACGACAGTGGCCACGACGTAGCCCGTAACTTGAAATTGAGCCTATATATTTTCCTTATGAACGCAGCAAATCACGAATGTTTTGTTTCACTTGAAATTTGCATGTCATCATTAACTTTCCAATTTTCAATTATCTATTTTTGGCACTTTACTGAAATTCTACGGTACTTCTAGGAGGAACTCGCGTCATTCCAAAACGATTTACTTTTATAAGGACAGAAGCATATTTAACTATAGTAATACACGAGTGTTAATAATAATAATAATACTGCGAAGTATATTTGTTGTATTTAAGTGAAGCGTAACGACACTGTATGAATACTCTTTACGCAAAAGTCATTAAACGATTCTTTAAACCAGAAACATTTCTCAATTGTACGTTGACTAAAAGTTAAAAATTTAAAACTGATGATAAAAGTTAACGAGAAAATAAATTAATATTTATACCTTCGTCTCCTTCCCCAACCCTACCCCTCGTTAATACACGCAAATATATATATACGAGTATATTTTAATCACGTTGTTATTCGTAATTCACTCAACCGTGAATCGAGTTAACCATAATTTACTAATTGTGACCATTGTGCACTTATCCGTGATCATAACAGCGTTAACTGTGATTTGGCGAGGTTTTCATCCGCGGCTCGCCTCCCGCCAGCCCACCATAACACGCCTCACTCAGTGTTTCCGCACGCTCCCAAAGACAATATTAACAGCAATGATAGCAAAGGGAGGAGGGGTTACAATCTTCGGGGACGGATGCTCTTCATGGCTTGTGGTGAGCACAAACTACTTAATTGTATATTATGCCGTAACAGAATAATACTGTGTGATGGCACGCGAAGTGGGAGGCCAATCTGTGGTGGTGGGCAGCGGCGGTTACACCACCCACCCATGGACGGGACATACTGAGTTAATAGAAAAATCGGGTTATTCGTGGTCATGGACCGCCCCTCAATCACAGATAACTGAGTAATATATACTCATTATCATATATATATGATACCCGTGGTGAATCTTGCACCTGAAAAATCATGCACCCTAACCTAATGGGTTAGGGTCTTCACCAGATTTTGGGGATTAAGGGAAAAATATTTTAATCAATAAAAACAAAAACCTGACAAACATCAAACAAACTGACGACATAGGCACGAAAATGGATAGAAATCGGATTGTTCACTGGATTACAATATGTTAATACAGAACAGTGTTGCTTCAAGCGGTGATGAGACACGTAAAAAAAGCCTCATTAGTACGTTGACCCTCTATATACTTGACAATGGTGCTACGAGTTCTTCGTGCCCTGTATGGGTGTGTAAGGGCGGAGGGAGCGCTCCTCCGTGTAAAAAAGTGAAGCTTTTCCTCCCACTTCTACTTCAGCTATTGACATGATATATATATATATATATACTACTTCAGCTATTGACATATATATATATATATATATATATATATATAAATATATATATATATATATAATACACGCGCAAAATGCCAAACAGGAAACCGGAAATTAAGGCTATTTATGCGTTGTGAGGTACTCAAATGAAAATAGCTGAATGAAAATAGAATACGTTCGAGTGTATTAGCAATTCCTCTTGCCTACTGTGTTTTATGGATATAATACAAATAGGATTATATTAATTCATTTAAATGAAAGTTGCATTCGCTGAAAAAACCCTATACGAATGTTAATTGCTTACACACACACACACACACACACACACACACACAAAATGGGTTGATTGTAGAAAGATATTGATTGCTACGTCATTTGGAAGATAATTTTATTCCATTAGTGTAGTTAATTTACATTAATTAAATGGTCTCTATTTTTGAACTGATAAGACGCACGCAGAGGTTGACTGAATGAACGAACAAAACAGCAATGAAGTATGAGGTTTGGAGGTGTCTGTTGGAGGTTTGGAGAAGATGATGATAGAAGATACGAAGGAATGCAGATTTTATTCCTCAAACAACAGAAAACTGACCAAAGAATTTGATTACAACCAACTAGGTTAAAGAACAACGCCAAGTGGTATACTTATGAATAATCTGGTCTGGAAAATGTTGCACAAATGAAAGAAAAGTTTGCAGGTGTCAAAAAAAAACAAAAAAAAAAAAAAAAAAAACAGTAAACCGTTCGTGAAACGGGCAAATTAACCACTAGTGTAAAAACCCGCCGCCGGGTTTTGGAACTACAAACCCGCAGGACTATCCAAGAACCCAAACCTGCCGGATCGAAATTGCCTCGCAAGCATTTCAAAATTTAATGCTGCAGTCGAGCCCTCCAGATACAGATTCATTTCGAGTATGATTTGCGTCTAGCGGAACGTATGCAGGGTACCCCCAAGAAATCTTAACTGGTTTGCGTGGATTTGGTCTTTACTTTTTAACGAATTTCGTCTAATAACCGTGATATCCGTAACCTATAATTCTTTTTACGTTCCTTAATAACGTGCGGTTTTCTTCATAATCGCATTTATAATGTCTCGCGTGTAAGTTAGATTATAATTCGAGAGAAGCATCAAAGGAGATGCAGGAGTGCAAATAAGCTCTCAAACATTATACATAACCTGCGAGATCTTTCTCACAATTATACTGAAGGAATGTTTGTAATTTTGTTCACTGATGAAGAAAGATAGCTTACGTAGTTCAGTGGGTAGCACCGTTTCCATATAAGCGAAGTAAAGCCGCTGAGGTCGGGGGTTCGACTCCCGATGGTGCTGGTAATAATTAATCCAAGAGTTGTGCGCAACGGGCAACATTAATTTGGCCCTCCTCTCACCAATTATTATTATCATTATTATTATTATTATTTATTTCGGACAGAACTTAGGATGACCTCCATCTAATTACACTAAATTTTTTCCCCATAAACATCTAGTCCCTAACCATGCCTACTCCTAATATTACAGACTGAATTCGATATTATCAAGTTACTAGTTAGGCCTACTTTAGCCTATACGAACCGAACTCTGTACAAAGAAATATGTTTGGCCCTCAAGTGGCTTAGTTTGAATACTGATAAAGTAAAAATTTATCACCATTTTCGAGGTTAAGAACTAAAACATTAATGGTCGAAATGGGCAACAAAATTAGGCCTAAAAAGCCGAACACCAAACAACCCGCTTGAATGGAAGCAAATAGATAAGAAGTTCGCTTATCTTCTTTAGTGTTAACAGCAAAAATTATCCAAAGCTTTAACAAAATTCTTCACTCTTAACAAGCATTAAGATCATGTACACTGTACAGTCTATTAAAAAAGGTCCCGTCACTGAACTCCATGTTTCTTATCGATAAATGTCAGTAAGAAGCACGGTTTTCAAGAGGGTTTTTTTTAATGGATTGCATTTCCACTTTTTCTTCTTTTTAGAGAGCTTATACTTGCACCTCAAATTGAATCAGTGGCTAATACACACGCAATATGGAAAGTAGAAAAGGAAGACTGTGTAGTGTTCCCAAATTAAAGGCTAGACAGGGAACATTCTTAACCCTGAAAGAAAATAGTTTTGTTGTGAGAAGACCAAGACTGTTTAATCAGCTGCCCAAAGACCTAAGGAACACGAGTGGAGTTGTGGTGGACATCTTCAAAAGAAGATTAGACGCCTGGCTCAGAACAATCCCTGATGAGCCGGGTGTACCTGGCTATGTGAGGTGGAGAGTACGAGAAACCAATTCACTACTTCACCAGGCCAACTCGAGAGGAGGGGCGACAAGCTTGACCTTCGTGAAATGAGGAGTCATCGCACGGAACATACATTTGAATGGTTGAAAGGAAGGAAAGGTGTGTGTGTGTGTGTGTGTGTGTGTGTGTATATATATTATATATATATATATATATATATACACAGCACTGTGCAGAAGTCAGAGACCACTGTCGATCTGATAACTATTAGACAATTTGTTGTTTGAAAATTGGTTTTGATACTAAAATACATATTAACTAGAACCTCTGGTTCATATTAACGTATAACTAAGTTATTACTTAAGTATATAAAGTTGTATAAGCTGGATGACCCTCTAGTCTGCATAAATTGGACTTGAGGGTTGATTCATTATATTACTTAAGCACACCGGACAAAAAATTAGTCACCCCTCTCAGAATGTACCTAATAACGTGTGACGGCGCCTCTGGCCTTGATAACCGCACGAATCCGGCGAGGCAGAGACTCTACGAGGTTGTGCATGTACTGAACATCGATTTGCTGCCACTCGTTCATCAGCCGGTCCCGAAGTTCCGCCAGAGTCCGTGGGTGTCTATTCCTGCGCTTCACTTTCTGTTTCCAGCCTGAACAACACCGACGCATTCAGGATTAAAGGCTTCATTGGACCTGCGATGTACTCGTCGCCTCCCATCATTGGAGAACAAACAAAAACGGGACTCATCGGACCAAATTACACGTTTCCAATCTGCCGCAGTCCAGTTTTTGTGCCTCTGAGCCCATTTATAACGTGCCAATTTGTGACTTGCTGTTAACAGCGGCCTCTTCCGTGGTACCCTGCTCCAGATGTCCATCGCATGCAGTTCTCGTCGCAATGTCCGTTCGGAAATTGGTCGCTGGAGAACCTCATTGGTTTCTTGGAGCAATTGTTCTCTGGTTTGAAAACGATTTGCAGTTACTAGACGAGAAACATGGCGGCGGCCCCTATTGTCGAGAATTGTTTTCCGGCCACAGTTACGACGTCGATTGTCAGTTGATTGCGAACTACACCACTCTTTGTAAACTCGCTGGACAGTACGCGTTGACACACCAACAAATTGGGCTACTTCAGACATTTTGTGTCCGTGGGCTCTGCCAAACACGATGGCTCCTTTTTGCCACTGAGTAACGTCTGCCTCACGACCCATTTTGCAGACTATATCCAACACACACTTTGTTCTTCACCACCTCACGAAACAGATCTGATCCTGTGTGCTACGTCACCGCTACTTGTCACTTACCAATGCTACATCAGCGCCCTCTGTGTGACCTTGAACTTCCTACTATCGGTGCTATTAGGGGTGACTAATTTTTTGTCCGGTGTGCTTATAACGCATGTGTTTAAAGATCTAGCGAACTATTACTGTTGGATCTGCAGTAAATGCTCCTAAGCTATTGTTATATCAATATTTACAATTAAAAGTATTGACATATTCGCTTAAATTCGGCAAAGCAAATTTATCCAAAACGTTTCTCATTATAATCCTAATTCATGCTTTTGTTTTTCTTTCACAGGCTTAAGAAATGACAAAGTACAATTTCTGATGAGATTAGATATAAAATAATACATTTGCATGGTGAGGGACTGAGTCAAAGAAAAATAAGTGAATCTACAGGCGTTTCCAAAAATGGTGTACAAAAAATCTTGGCTCGTCACAGCTCAAATGGAACCCCAGCTGATCGCCCTAGATCAGGGAGGCCCTCTAAGCTTTCTCCATCTGACCTACAATATCTAAAGATTACTTCCCTAAGAGACAGACGCAAATCCAGCACTTCACTTGGAGCGGATCTCGAAAAAATAATAGGCGTCTCGGCTGATCCCTTTACTGTATGAAGGAAACTTAACTCAGTAGGTCTTAAAAGACGTGTTGCAGCAAAAAAACCACTTTTAAGGAATGGAAATAAAGAGAAGAGAAGAAAATGTGCTTTGCAACACAAGTATTGGATATCTGAGACCTACTGAATTAAGCTTCCTTCGTACAGTAGAAGGATCAACTGAGACACCTGTTGTTTTTTCGAGATCCGCTGCAAGTGAAGTGCTGGATGTGTCTGTCTCGAAGGGACGTAATCTTTAAATATTGTAGATCAGATGGAGAAAGCTTAGAGGGCCTCCCTGATCTAGGGCGATCAGCTGGGGTTCCATTTGAGCTGTGACGAGCCAAGATTTTTTGTACACCATTTTTGGAAACGCCTGTAGATTCACTTATTTTTCTTTGACTCAGTCCCTCACCATGCAAATGTATTATTTTATATCTAATCTCATCAGAAATTGTACTTTTTGTCATATAATGAATGAGAAAATGCATCAGGAGCTCTTATTTGTGCATTTTAATTTTTTACCATATATGTGTGGCTCACCCTAATACAACTCAGAATGGTCACCTGAGAAACTTTTATGTTACACAGACTGCGCATAAAACAAGGAACTCTTCTGGGAAAATTAAATCATGACCCGGTCATGACCCATTGCTCACGAAAAAGAAAAACTTTAGTATTTGTCATTTACCATTATTTATTCAGACTATAGCAGATTTAATTTTTCCAGAAGAGTTCCTTGTTCCATGCATGGTCCGTGTGTAACATTATATATACGAGTATTAGGGATGTACCGGATACTAAAATTCACCGGATACTAAAATTCACCGGATACTAAAATTCACCGGATACTAAAATTCACCGAATACCGAATATTTGGTGCAAAACTATCCGGTCGAATACCAAATATTAGTTTTATTTGGGTTATTAGGCGTCACTATAAAAAAACTGAAAAACTGAAGCCTTTATCAGTTTGACAGCACATAGAATTAATAGTAAATGTGAGCAAAAGCAGCATGTTTTAGCCACCCTAAATCTGCCAGATTCCCATACTCATGAAAAATTTGCAACTGCATTGACTTTTATATTGCAAGAATGATCAATAAAGAGCGATCGTGCGCACGACAATGGCTGTAATATTACTAAAGCTGTTATCACGCAATGGAACTCTACATTCTATATGCTACAACGACTTCTTCAACGAAAAACTGCGGTTGTTGCATACGCCTCGAACTATGACATACTGTAGCAACCTTCAATAACACTAGGCAACAAAGATTTTGTTACAGAAGACCAAATAGGTGCTCCTAGCTAATTTCGGTATGCTGATTTCAAATCTATAATTAGATTGTTTCTATCACGTCTAGATTTTGTGTAAAATGCAAATCACTTTTAGTAAAACTTTCTACCACGTCCAGATTTTGGTTTTAATCGGCTTAATGCTAGTAATATGAAACTTGCTTTTCAAGGTTAAAGCAATTTTTTTTGCCAACTATATACAAATTTTGTACTACGGTGTGTATTTTTTTTATTTTGCACATCGTAATAATTACTTTCTACGTTTTTTCAGATATTGTATGGTAATTCAAAATGGCATCAAATAGACGTGCTTGTGTAAATCACCCAGACAACTTCTGCTTTGTCTGTGGACAATATACACCTAAGCCACAACGTAGAAACATAACAACAAAGATTAAACTTGCCTACAAGTGTTATTTTGACTAAGTTAGGAGACCAACAGAGGGACTGGGCACCACATATTTTGCTGTGCACAGTGCAATGCAATGTTAATAGCTTGGATGAATGGTAAAAGAAAAGCTATGCCGTTCTCAGTCCCCATGGTTTGGCGTGAGCCGAAAAATCACTTCAATGATTGTTATTTTTGTTTGACAAAGATTGCTGGTTTCACAAAGAAAAACAAATCAAAGATCACGTACCCAAACTGCGAATCAGCAATGAAACCAGTACCACATGATGAAACAAATCCACCACCAGTTCCACCAGCAACGATAACAGACAGCAGTTCATCTGAAGATTCTGCTAGTGATATAGAAACAGGGAAAGATGGCATATATGTTCCAGATGCAAATATTTCCCCACATTTGTTAAGTCAAGCGGAGTTAAATGACTTAGTGCGCGATTTGGAATTACCAAAAGAAAAGGCAGAGCTTGGTTCCAGACTTCAAGAATGGAATCTTCTCCAACCAAACACCAAAGTTTCCCATTTCCGCCATCGCCATTTGCAGTTTTCATCATTTTACTTACAGGAAGAAAACGTTTGTTTCTGCCACGATATCAGTGGTCTGATGCAAGGGATTGGCTGTCGCTATGATCCAAAAGAATGGAGACTGTTCATTGACTCTAGTAAAGCTAGCCTTAAAGCTGTATTACTGCACAACGGCAATGAAAAACCTTCAATACCTGTAGCACATGCCACTGGCCTTAATGAGACTTATGAATCGATGAAACTGCTGCTAAGACTCATCAAATATAAGGACCACACATGGAATATTTGTGGCGACCTTAAAGTTGTATCATTACTTCTTGGGTTACAGTTGGGCTACACAAAGCATATGTGCTTTTTGTATCTATGGAACAGCAGAGATGACAAGAACCACTACAAAAAACATGATTGGCCATCTAGAACTGAACATGTTGTTGGTAAATACAATGTGAAACACCCAGCACTTATTGACCCTCAGAAAGTACATCTTCCACCACTTCACATTAAACTTGGCCTTATGAAAAATTTCGTGAAGGGTATGGATCATCAAGGTAGTAGTGGTTTCCAATATTTAAAGGATAAATTCAAAGGAATATTGACAGATGCTAAGCTAGAAGCTGGAGTTTTCACTGGACCACAGATCCGCAGTGTCATCCACGACTCATCGTTTCCATCTAACCTAAATGAGAATGAACTAGGAGTATGGACATCTTTCGTTGAAGTTGTCAAAAATTTTCTTGGAAACCACAAAGCTGAAAACCACCGTAAACTCGTAGAAAACATGCTTAAATCTTATGAAATAATGGGATGCAGAATGTCTTTGAAAATTCATTTTTTACATTCTCATCTTGACTTCTTCCCGGCCAACCTTGGGGCTGTAAGTGACGAGCATGGTGAGCGCTTCCACCAACAGATCTCAGTTATGGAAAACAGATACCAAGGTAATTTCAACCCAAATATGATGGGAGATTATTGTTGGTTCCTGCAGAAGGAGAGTTCGTCATCCTACAAGCGACAAAGGAAGAGGACACACCAAAGTTTCACTTAAGAACAGGAATTTGCCTTTCAGTAGTAACAACAAAATACTAACGCGCTTTGGGTGGATGGTTGGGCGCAGGGGTGGTAATTCCGCTGTCTGTCTTAAGTCAGAATAAAGGAGGAAAGACATCCCTGTTCACTAATTATTATTTAAGTATGCTTAACATAAAACGTGGCACGGAAAAGTAGCTTAGACGGCTTTCGTAATAGAAGCGGGTGAAAAAAAAAAAATGAAAAATAGGGGTTTTCGGTTACACAAAATCTGGACGTGATAGAGAAATTTTGATATCAGATCTGAAATCAGCATCAGCGCTTTAGTAGGAATCAGTAGTTCACGTGTCTGTAACAAAAAAAAAGTTGAAATTTGTTGCCTAGTGTAATCATCAGTGGATTCTAATTCAGTGTGTTGTAAAGCTTCTTAGTCGATGTGAAAACTTAACGAACGACATTTCCTCCGATTCTTCTTGTCTTCACATGGTGTCTCCCGATATAACGGGTCTCGTGGTATTTTTGCCTAACATAACTGATGATGCAGGCGTTCATACTATGAAAAATGATTTAATAGAAAATCTGCAGAATCGTTTCAGGCAGACATTACTCGCATGATTTCTCACGTTTTAGATTCTCGTTTCAAATTTGCTTGTAAAAAATGAGATAACCATTATGTCTGCATCACCTAATGCTAGTCCTGCACGTAATATAACCTATGGCGATGAAGCAACTGATTTTGTTTCACGAGAAGATCAACAATCTTTGAAGAAGAAGCCGAAGGTTAATTTGTGGAGTTATTTCGATGACGTTGTGCCTCCACCTTTCAAAAATGGTCAGAAAAGTTATCAAAAAGAATTAGACAGCGATGCTAATCACTAATACCACCGAGGCGCACATGTATATATTATATTAGGGTGAGCCACACATATATGGTAAAAAATTAAAATGCACAAATAACAGCTCCCAATGCATTTTCTCATTCATTATATGGAAAAAGACCTTAGACCGGATTTTGAGCTAAATCCAATATCCATTAATATTTAAGGGTGGTGCAAGTTTGAAGAAATTTGCCACCCCAAACTATATAACGATACTAAGGCGCCACCTCTAAATATGCACGAATCGATCCAGTTTTTTATTTCCAACATCGTTAGTGGTTGTGGAATATGGGCAAATGTCATGAGAAATATATTTTCATTTCCTTTTTTTTTACCACCCTATATATATATATATATATATATATATATATTATATAATATATATATATATATTATATATATATATACAGTAAAAAAAAAAATAAAGCTCGATTGCAACATCAGATTTACCAGTTGAGAAGAACAGTTTAGGACCCAATATTCCCAGTTATGTAGACGGTGTATCCCAAAAGTCTCTTGACAAAGGGAAGTAGTGAAACTGCATCCTAATGTTCAAAATGTTTCAATTCTGAGCACGTTAATGGAATTAATTCATTAGCGACATTAGTTAGTGCAATTCCCATTGTGTATATATATATATATATATATATATATATATATATATATATATATATATATATATACTTCGGTGTAGTAGTTAGCATCACTGACTACGAATCCACCTGCCCCCTAGTTCGATTTCCTGCGATGGCAGACGACGCTCAACTCACCAGGCTGTTGATCCTTTTATACAAAAAAAAAAAAAAAAAAATTGGTTGGTAGATAAATTGGTACCCTCGGTAGCCTGGTGGCTTAGACGCTGGGCTTGCTGATCGGGAGGTCGAGAGATCGATTCCAGGCGAAGACTTTGTAATTTCTGACCATCCGTGGTAGGTCGTGGTTAGGATTCCACGCTACGCTGTAAATGTAAGGTGGGACAAAGAACTTGACCTTCATCAGAATGAACAATTTGGAACTTTGAAAACAAAACCAAAGTGTAATTGATATATGTATATATATATAGGGGTTGGACAAAATAATATGAACACCTTGATAAATGGCGGTTTTTATTCTTAATATGGAGTTGGTCCTCCTCTAGCGGCAATAACAGCTGCAATGCGTCGGGGAATTGATTCATACAGCTTTTGGACAGTGGCTAGAGGAATCCTGAGCCATTCTTCGAGCAAACCCTGCTCCAGTTCCTCCAAAGACGCCGGCGGTGGGAATCGGCTTCTGACCTGCTGCTCCAACTGACACCACAGATGCTCGAGAATGTTAAGATCCGGGGATTGTGGAGGCCAATCCAAGCGTTCTACTTCACTAACATGCTCTTCAAACCAGTTTTTAACGACCCCAGCGGTGTGGATTGGTGCATTATCATCCTGGAAGACGGCGCCGCCATTGGGAAACAGCGTTTGGATCATGGGATGGACCTGGTCAGCCAATATTGACAGATAGACCTGGGCGTTAACCCTACCATGCAGTACTACAGCTGGGCCAAGAGTATTCCACGATATTGCTGCCCAAACCATCACAGATCCGCCTCCATGCTTAACGGTTGGGGTCAGGCAGTCGGGGTCATAAGCATCTTTAGGCTGTCTCCAGACGTAAATTTTCTGCGCCGCTCAATGTTGATGTGCGAAAGGAAGGGTTTGGCAATTGCAGCCCTCCCATGGTATCCAGCTCCATGGAGCTCGCGACGTACAGTTCTGGTCGATACCGGGCTTGCAAGATGCTGGTTAAGCTCTGCAGTCACTTTTGGAGCTGTGGTCTTATGGTTCTTTGTCACAATGCGCTTTAGCACCCGGCGGTCTCGATCACACAGCTTCTTCTTGCGTCCACTATTGCATTTGTCGGTGCTTGTCTTTCCATGGTTTTGGTATGCAGACATGACCATAGAGACAGTTCCTCTGGATACATTGAACATCTGAGCGGTTTTCGTCACCGATGCACTAGCCATCCGCGCTCCGACAATTTGCCCTCTTTGGAAGTCTGACAGGTCTTTCATAACTGCTAATTCATAATTCACTCAGATCTGTAAAAACAACGTGAGGGTTATAACATGACGTATACACTCTCTGTTACACATTTAAATAGGTTTGCCAGTCATTTGACCGTTTACTTTGTGTCTGAGCAGTCCGTAAAGATAACCGGTGAAATCGGCGGGTGTTCATATTATTTTGTCTAACCCCTGTATATATATTTTCTCTCATACTTTCAAAAACATCTCCATGGTTGCATATTGTTTCTGAACAATCTTGAACACGTTGCCACAATTCATTTATGTTATTAACTTCTCTCGCATAAACAAGATTATTTTAAATAACCCCACAAGAAAAAGTCAAATGTATTTAGGTTCGGAGACCTGGGTGGCCAAGCGACGAGACCATGCTGCCCAATCCACCGCTGAGGATTTTGAGCACTTGCTGTAAATAAACTTCGATAAACTTTAATGACATTTTAATTGGATCGTCCTCGGCAAAAACGCAATGTATCTCGGAAACGAAGCTATTCCGGATTGATGTTCATATGAACTTTCTTGTTCACTTTGACGTCCTGAATATGTATACTAATTTATGAAACAATTTGACAACACCCTATCTATCTATCTATTTATCTATTTAATTTATCTATATCTATTTATATGCACACACACACACATATATATATATATATATATATATATACCGTATTTGACGGCTTACAAGACGCTGCGCCGTGAAAGACGCACCTTAATTTTGGAAAGGTAAATTCAAGAAAAAAGTTTTTGATGCACTTTATTGTTAATACAATGGATATGGAAAATTCAATAAAAAGAAAACCCAAAAGCCAATAAAGAAAGATAATATGATTATTACTCTTATTATTTGTTATTAATCAACTTCAGATTCATTACTGACATTATCATCATTATCCCCATCGTCATCATCATCTTCACTTGTATCACTGTCACTCTCATACAATAAATGATCTTCAGTGCCATCCATTGCATTACTTATAACACATTTTTTAAAGGACTTGACCACAATTTCAGTATTAACATCATGCCATGACTTCAGCACCCATTCACACTTGTGCTATTGATGGACGTTTCATCCTTCCCCACTTTCGGCTTCTTAGACGCAGGGCGATTTTTTAAGGTATTTATAAGGAAAAAAAGTGCGTCTTATAAGCCGACAAATACGGTATATATATATATATATATATATATATATATATGTATATATAGGCTACGTCGTAGCCAATGTCGTAACATTGCTTCTCCTGAGATCAGCGAAGTTAAGCGACATTGGGTCTGGGTAGTAGTTGAATGGGAGACCGTGATCTGCGCCCAGATTATGTAGCGACCCGTGGTTCGGATCCCACGTAAAGCTGTAGGTCCCCTCCGTCATATGACCTTAGATGTTGCGAAGGAGGTTAAACAACGTCAATTAAAAAATATATATATATATATATACATATATATTTATTTATTGGTGTTCAAAAGTATTTGTCCACAAAAATATTTCAGTTACATTCGTCCTTATTTTTCGCACCATGCATAGGATAATTATGAAAAGTTTACTACTCGTTCGGAAAAATTTGTTCAACTTCAGCATATAACGTAAAACATAAAAGAATTTCAGGAAAATAAAGAAGTTAAAATGCAAAAATTTTCGTACATTTACTAACAAAATTATTTAATACTTTGCGTGTCCACCTTTTGCTTGAATGACATCAATGATTCGTTTTCGGATATTTTTCTACGAGGTTTCAACATCTCTCAGTAGAAATTTTTGTCCATTCTTCTGAAGAAAATTGTGGCAATTCATTCAGATTTGAAGTTTCTCTCTTCCGGACAGCTTTTTTCCAAATTTTCCAATTCTCCATTAAATTGAAATCTGGGCTTTGAATGGGCCACTCGAGAAGCTCGAAATTTTTTTGTTGAAGCCATTTCTTGGTGCTCTTACTTTTGTTTTGGATCATTGTCTTGTTGCAGTACCCAACTGCGACACATTCGCAACTCCCGAACTGTAGGCAATACGGCAATACACGCATTAAAGCATCCCCAAAGAAGCAAACTACCACCACCATGTTTAATCGTAGGAAGGATGTTTTCTTTTTCTTTGAATGCGGCATTTGATTTTCGACAATCATACCATTGCTCGTTGTTCCCGAACAATTCAATTTTGGTCTCGTCTATCAAAAAAACTTCCTTCCAGAATGTAAATCAGTCATTTTGATGATCCTTGGCGTATTTTAAACGAGTTCCTTTGCGCGATTTTCGTAGCACAGCTTTTCTTCGTGCAAAACTTGCACGAAGATCATTCTTTCTCAATGTACGACGTAGAGTAGAGGGATGGACATCGACCTTAGATAGTCTTAATGTTTGGTAAATATCACCCGCAGTCACTCGTGGATTCGCATTAGCCATTCTTTCAATCCGTCTAGCTGTACGTTCTGAAATCTTGCAAGGTCGCCCACACTTTGGTACAGTTTTGATTGTTCCAAGCCTTTCTATTTCTTTATAATTGCAGCTACCGTCGTAAATGGAATTCGAAGTTCTTCTATCTTTCTACAACTATTTTCAGACTCGTGTGCAGCAATAACAGCTCTCTTAAGATCTGTAGCTCCAGTTCTTAACACGACGACCCATTGCTTACTTATGGCCTGTACAGTCATCCGTCTTCCATAAAGATTCAAAGAAAATTTTTTAAATCATAATTGTCATCGTCTCTAATCAATAAACAGCTAACTACTATTATAAATTTTAAATTCTTAAAGCCGAAGGTTATATAATTTTGTAAATAAATGTACGAAAACTTTTGCATTTTAACTTTTATTTATTTTCCTCAAATTCTTGGAGTCTTGCTTTTTTTTTTGTTGGAATTGAACTAATTTTTTTATTTGTTAAATTTCTCCAAATGAACAGTAAACTTTTCAAAATTACCCTGTGCATGGTATAAACGATAAGGACGAATATAACTGAAATATTTCTCTCTACAAATACTTATGAGGGCCATTTTATTTATATAATATTTATACAGGGTGTCCCAGAAGTCCGGCATCATAGGAGAAATTCATATTTTTTTATTTCTAGAAACCATAATTCATATTTTTCTCTTTCTACAGGCCATAATGTCTGTGAGCAAGGTAGAACGAATCCAGATAATTCTACTCATAGGAAATCGGAGTCAGAGAGAGGCCGCTGCTGAATTTAAGAGACTGCATCCAGACCGTGAGCCAATAAAACAGAGTTGTGTTAGCAGACTTTTTGCAAAGTTTAAGGAAACAGGATCCATAGAAGATAAACCACGCAGTGGACCTTCAAGGAGGTCCATTGACGATGATCCAGCGACTGCTATCCTGGCTCATTTTAACAGAAGTCCCAATAAGTCTCTTCGGCGATTGTCCGCCGAGACAGGAGTGTCGAAAAGTAGCATCCATCGCATTCTTCAGGCTCACAAATGGCATCCATATAAACTTCAGATCCTACAGAAATTAAGTGAAGATGATCCAGACCGGCGGATGGAATTTTGTGAATGGGCTACGGAACAATATGCTCGGGACGCCAATTTCCCGTCCACCATTCTGTTCAGTGACGAGGCTGTTTTTTATGGAAATGGTGAGGTAAATCGACAGAACACCCGCTACTGGTCTCAAAACAACCCTCAGTGGTATACCTCTTCAAAGGAACAAGGTGCATCTCGGGTGATGGTATGGTGTGGCATTTGGAAGGATCGCATCATAGGCCCCCTCTTTTTCGATGAACATGTCACTGGAGGCATCTACCTACGTATGCTCAAGGAAGAAGCATTTCCCAGTGTCTTGAACGAAGAAGGAAATTTCCCAACATGGCTCCAGCAAGACGGCGCTCCTGCACATTACAGCACCCAAGTAAGGGAATACCTGTACCAACAATTCCCCGGTCATTGGATAGGACGTCGAGGGCCTGTGGAATGGCCAGCTAGAAGCCCGGATCTCACGCCACTAGATTTTTATCTCTGGGGCCACTTGAAAGCGCTGGTATACGCAGAGAAAATTAGGTGTGTTGAACATTTGCGGCAGCGCATTATTGGGGCATGTAACACCATTACTCCTGACATCATTCACCGTGTGCTTGCTGACTGGGTATCACGTCTGAATTTGTGTATTGAAAACAATGGTGGACATATTGAGCACGTTCTGTAAATAAAAGCTTTTGTTTTGCCTTTTTAATTATTTTTCCTATGATGCCGGACTTATGGGACACCCATATATATATATAGGGTGAACCAAATGTAGGTGGACAGTAAATGATAACGTTTATTTTGAGAATACATATTTAATTTTTTTGTATACTATAATACAAAATAAAATTTAAATAAATTTAGTTATAATATTTAATATAATATAACACAAACACCATAGTTATAATGAACACCATAGTTATAATATAATATAACACAAACCGTTTTCAACCTACTGTCCACCTACTTTTGGTTCACCGTATATATATATATATATATATATATATATATATATATATATATATATATATATTATATATATATATATATATATATACACCTTTCCTTATATATACCTTTCCTTTCAAACTTTCAAAATGTTCCGTGCGATGATTCCTCATTTCACGTATATATATATATATATATAACAAATTGTTTCGGCTAAGACAAAGCCATAAACCGTTAATTGCTTACACTGAACAGCCCTGCAAAGCTGACTGGGAAATCAGACTCGTAACGGGGACGTTTTGTTTTATTGCCACCTTTATCAACCTATCATGACCCCAACCTGACGTGACCTGACCTTATTCTTTCATACTCAACCCAAAAACCACTTGCTGATAAACTGTCTCGTATATATCTCATGTTAGAGAAAAAAGCTCGACCCTCTGTGTTCTAATTGTGTAATCCGAGTGTAACTTGGTTGGACGATCGCTACCATGATGTCTCATCGAGGCTCGCAACGCATCTTGCCTGCCTCGCGAGACCCCAAAAAACGTTAACGACGGACTTCCACGCCCGTCGGTAACGCCCGCGGCCCTAACACTCGACTCGAAGTCGCTCTTCCACTCCCTTCGTAGTTCATCTTTCTCCTCTTTTTTACTCATTTCTTTAGTAATTATCCAAACACACACACTCTCTCTCTCTCTCTTTTATTTATATATATTTTTATATTATATATATTTATATTTATATATATTTATTATATATATATAACATTTATATATATATATATTTCAAGAAATGCTTTTATTTTGCCTTTGTCTTCTAAAAACCGTTCTTTTTGGGGGGGGTAGGGGCGATTTTTTCTCTCTTACCAAAACAATTTATTTATAAGGAACAAAATCATATAATTGGTGAATTCTGTAAAAAACATTGAAGAATATTTTGTACGTAACTGTGTTTTATTTTAATTAGACGCGTATTTTAATAAATTATTACATCTTTCACCTTTCCAGACGACTGAGGAATGAGGAAGGTTACGCAGTCAACGCACTGTACCATTTTAGACACTATCCATAGAAAATTAATTAATGCCAAACTAATGATTAATGAATTCCCGCAATAAAGTAAATTCCGTACACTCATAATCCACTGAAGACGGAACGTAATAAACGACCCTACTTTTCGAAATAGGTTATAGTAGTAAGGCTGACAATTTACCACTAGGGTAAAGTTGCCAATGGTCGCGCAGCATCGGTCCTAATGTCGCGCATTTGACTTAAATCCGCGACCGCTGCAGTGTGCGGGGTTCCCATTCTGTCAATGTAAAATCACGCGCGACTCGAGTCGTCACGACCAGAGTCATCAGTCGTGAGTCGCGAGACGATCCTGCGTGCCGACGGCCTTATCCAAATGCTGTCGCGGTAATAAAGTTGCGCAAGTTTTTTAATAACCAAATGTTTTCGCGTCACCCGTGATTTTAAGCGCATTAAATCAAAAATGATTTGTTTACAAAACTATAAAATTACTATTATTTTCACAAAATTACACGCACGCCGCCAATATATTGTTAATTTTCGTTTTCACCGTCTATATTATGGCAAACGAAATTGTTCCAAAGTAGTTTTGACGAGGTAAATTCGTAGGGAAGAATACGAAATCACATCTAAAATGGTAAAACCTTTTCGCGTGAATGTATATTGTAATACAATATTATTTTCTGTAGTGAACTTGCGCAAAAATGTATTTGTTCTTTGATCTCAAAATAAATTATGTTGTAAAAATGTCTACTATTGGCTAAGTGTTAAAAACTTGCTTTGTTCATGCGTACAATAATAAAAAAATATCGCTGGAAAGACTTTTCAGAATTTTTTTATCGACAAACTGTTTCCCGCAACTGTTAAAAATGTGTACGAATTATACGTACAGGGTATAACAAAAGTCCTTGCTTATAGGCTATTTACTTTATTGAATTGCGTATCAGAAATTTGTTTGCGCGTAACAAAAGTCCGTATCCATAGAATTTTTACTTTACTGAATGTTACTTTATTGACCTGATGTAATTAGATTTTTCCTTTAGGAACATCTTGGGTCAAAGGTTTACTCATCACGACCACGCACCATTGATCGTGATGAGTAAGAAAAAGATGAATGAAAAGAATTCGCGAGAAATGCGTCAAAATTATTGAGAATGCGTTCTCCACTGTTGGATCTAGCGGAGTTACCAGAATTCACAGGTGAAAACAACATTTATTTCAATAAAATAACCGTCCTATGAGTAAGGACTTTCGTTACTCCCTGTATAATATCGCTTCAGCTAATTATTTATTTCCCATTTTTGTTTTTATTCTTCGATTGTCAATGATAAAAGCCACTCAAAAGCACGTTTAAGAAGTTTTGATGGTAAAAAAGCGTTCCTTCAACTGGAAACATTTGCACAACGGGCGAGGAGGTCTCTACATAATTAATTAAATTCTGATATAAAAAATTACTTTTGTAATTTGTAAACAATGATCCGTTTATGTGATAATGAAAGAGACTGTCGAAACAAAGCATTGTTCTCTCTCGTTAAATAGCGTGTACACTTTTTTGGGTCGTCTTATTTTCTCAATGTGAATGAATCAAAAACGAAATTCGGGTTACGCACCCCGAGACTCGTCTTAAAACGGGACCGACTTCGAGTTGGCACGGCACGGGTAGAGACGTAGGATTCTTTTCGCGATCAGTGTCATTGCACAGACCCACTGTCGAAACTCGGTTTAAGTCCTCTCCTTTATACTTAAGAGCAGATTGACACGTAATTACACATCGTTTCTCATCCTGTTCCGCGGTTAAACAATTAACAATTATAGAAATAAGAGCTACTTTGGGTTCATCATTCTACAATTAATTTGAGCTGTTTCATCGGTCTTCGAGGCAAGTTAACATACCCATGTACCTATTTATAAGAATTGAAAATATCATCACTATTATTATTATTAATGAATACAACTATTCTGCGTTAAATATTTATCGTTTCATCTATAATAAAAATTTCGTTTCTCGCAAAGGAAACACGCAATTTCGATATTTTAATTCGAGCAAGGAATCAAAACCTCGTTTGAGTTTGGTTTTCCTCTCATTTTCCTGTCAAGCGAAGAAAAATGAAAAAAAAAATTTTGTGGTCTTTTGATGTTCATGGATCCCATCAGCGAAAGATTAAAAAAAAAGTTCGATGCGTTTTCGTTCCAGAATGCAACAAAGGAAAAAAATCGAACGTTTGTCCCAGCAAAATTATTAGTCCCTGAACTTTCTATGAAACAAAAATACGTTTACTAAACGTACAGTTTCGGAAAAAAGTTAGCATAGAAACAATTTCTGAAAAGCATAAAATATTACTAACTGGTAACACTTTTCTTTGGATATTTTATTCTTTCTGGTGAAAGTAATATAATTTCAAAACCAAACGCAATCATTACTAATTAGCAATTTTTTATGCCGTTTACAAATTTCAAGTTTCTAGGTGAACTTCTTTTCCGAAACCGTACGTAAACTCTTCATAAACGACCACCGTTTAAGAGGTTTCGATACTTTAATTAAGAGACTGTCAATTTATCATTCGTTACTACAGTACCACTTTTCTTCACTTCAAAATTAATAACGCCATCGAATATTTAGTTTTTAACATTATATTAGTATGAAAATTCTCAATTAATGAAGTTACGCCATGGCCACGTCGCAACGAGGCTAAGTGACGTTGGGTCTGATCAGTGATTAGATGAGTGACCGTCCTCCGCGTTCAGAAAATGTAGCGACCCGTAGTTGGGTCAGATCCCGCGTAAAGCCGAAGTTCCCCTCTGTCACGTGACCTTTGCCGTCACGGAGGAGGTTAAATAACCCCACAAACGTTATTATTAACCTCAATTAAAGAAGTACAATTATCCGTGAACTCTTATACGAAACAATATCATTCTATAACGGTAAAAAGGAGCGTTTGAATCGATTAAGAACTAACGACTAAAACGTAAAATTGGCTCGGAATTCTTTGCAATTCGACTGCAATTCATAAAACACGAACGTAAAAACAATGCAGAGAAACGTTCATCTCTATACAAAGCTTCTAAATCAGCTTAAATGCCAGCATTATGCCGCGACAGTGCCAAATTTGCATTGCGAATTTTGCTTCTTTTGTGAAAACGATGGCACACTCTCAACGATAATGCGCTCTCATTTGCACATTACATAATGTATTTCCCTCACCCCGACCCACTTGGGCCCTGAACAGTAAACAACCAACAGTTATCTGTGATAATGGATGAAAACAAATGAAACGATAAATGCAAACTAATTGTGTGTGTGTGTGTGTGTGTGTGTGTATATATATATATATATATATATATATATATATATATATATATATATATATATATATATATATACACACCTTTGGTAATAATAACCTTTAACCTTTGGTTAGCTTCCGCCGAATTGTTCATTCTGACGAAGGTCAAGCTTTTCACTCCACCTTAGACCTACAGTTTAACGTGGAATCCGAACCACGCCCCATCAGCAGCCCAGCGTCGTAACCACTAGGCCCCCTAGGGTACTCATTTATCTACCAACAACTTTATTGTGTGGAAGGATGAACAGCTGGGTTTTGCTGCGCGCCGGCTGCCGTCGGGTCTCGAACCCGGGGCCGATGGATTTGTAGTGAGCGACGCTAACCACACCACCACCGAGGCGCATCAAAGAAAATATTGTGACCCCGGAGTGACCCCAACACCCAACCTTCTGAGATATATATATATATATTATATATATATATATTATATATATATATATATATATATATAGTAAGGATGACAGTCCTCAATTATCGTTTTTTAAGACTAAATCATCACTAAAGTTAGAGAAACAAACAAAGCCAAACATGAAAAGGAATTCAAGAGACTATTTTCAAGCCAGAGTATGTAAATAAATGATAGATTTTTCAGATTTATTTTAAAACTGTCCGGTCACCCGTTTTAAATTATTATATATATATATATATATATATATATATATATACCTTGGTTAACCTTGGTTTTGCTTCCGCCCGAATTGTTCATTCTGACGAAGGTCAAGCTTGTCACTCCACCTTAGATCTACAGTTTAACGACGATGGATTCGTAGTCAGCGACGCTAACCATTACACTACCGAGGTGTGTGTGTGTGTGTGTGTGTGTGTGTGTGTGTGGTGTTGTGTGTGTGTTCTCCCTTACAGAGATGATTTGGCCCTGCCTAATGATGAAGCGTTTTTTTATCAAATAAAGTAGAATACGTGAAGGAAAGCATAAAGAAGCAAATGCATCTACTTCACTATCTAGTGCTATCTCCATTGGCACTGATGAATGAGTGCCTTGACCCTGTGTGGTATAGGAAATTCAAGAATTTGAATAGCACTGGAGTAGGACGGATTAGACCATTATACATCTCGGTAAGAACTTCCCCCAGTTAGTCCAAGACGTGGAGGGTATGTTCAACTTCGGATCTAAATGGCCTTACAAGAACTCTGCAAGATTCAGGACAGGCCTTTTGTTTGTCTATGGTGGTAATTTAAGTGTCTTCCGTCCCACTGTCTGGTCGCAATTAGTTATGGCACGGAGCTTCATCTGTATGGAAAATGTAACGATCAAAGTGAAGAATGTCTCACTGGTGTAGGGAACGTAGATAGCTCTCGGAAGATCTATGAAAATGTCCTCCTATAAACACCAAATTGTTTTACTGATGCACTGACTTCCTCCTACAACATGACGTCATCCCGCTACATTTCGCAGTGGACTGAGAGCACCGAAGAGAGAAGACTCCAGATGGACTTTTCTACACACTCACTCGTCCTCCAGGTGTAGACTGCTGAAATCTGGATTTATCCGAGAGCGCCACCTCTTAGAAAGTCAGGTCTTACCATTTCTTAAACGGCGGTAGCAATTCTTTTCAAGTGCGTTTATGCCTTTCAGAAAGGGAAGGTTTCCAGTGTACTACGCGTGTTCTATGGCCAATGGCCAAGGTGGTGATTGTAATCATTCAGGAGAGTCAGAAACTGGAACAGCGTTCAGGCAAGACGAATACGGCCCATTGGGCTAAGTCCTGGGTTATTATTAGCCAGTACTATATACTGTATTTATATAGGGAAACGGCGTTATCCACCGAGTTACGAACCCTTGCTATCTCAACTGTAAATTTGTCTTCTAGAATGTTTCATCCTATTTAAGAGCCCATGCAGAAAACGGGTTGAAGGACTTCTTTCTGGAGAAATCTTTCCATCACCACCGGGTAGTATAGTTAACGTCCATGCACCGATGATGCAAGAATTTCTTCAATTCTTGATTCCAAC
>JAJOZX010002739.1:337500-385000 GCA_023014485.1 Bathynomus jamesi
CGCGGCCGATCCATCGACCAGGGAAAGTATGATTTAGGTATTGCATCACCAGACGGGTAGAATGTGGAGGAGCTCCGTCATGCTGAAAGTACATACCAGCGCGTGTAGCCAAAGGAACATCCTCCAATAGTCCTGGCAATTCATTTTACAGAAATTCTAGGTAACTTTGTCCTGTAAGACGATTCTCTAAAAAAACAGGGCCAATCAACTGATCATCGATGATACCGCACCACACATTGGCAGAGAAGCAATGTTGAAAATTGTTTCCACAGTGGCATTTGGATTTTCGTCTGACCACCGATGAGAGTTACGAGTGTTGTTGATACGGTCACGGGTGAAAGTAGCTTCATCGGTGAACAGTATTAATCGAAGCAATCGGCGATTAGCATTTACCCAATGACAAAATTCCAGTCGCATGGCAGCGTCTCCTGGTTGAAGGTGTTGTACACGCTGTACATGATATGGAAGCAACTTTCAACTTCCCGCCGGCAGAGCTGGGCACTTGCGGTTTTTTTTGCGGTACTGCGGTACTGCGGTACTACCGTGTTGGTCGGTACCGCGGAAAGTACCGCGGGAAATTTGAATGCGGTAGCGGTACTGCTGTACTTTCAGCGATCCTTTGCGGTACTGCGTTATGCGGTACCGGTTTGGTAGTGCGGTAGTAGTACCGCAGTACCGCAAAAAAACGCGCAAAAAAACGCAAGTGCCCAGCTCTGTTAAAATAATAATAATCAAGCCTTCCTCACGTAATGTTCGCCATACTCTCGTGTGTGGTACACCGAGACGTGTAGAAATTCTTCGTGAGCTAGTAGTAGGACTACGCTCTACCAACTGAAGAATGTTTTCCACTTCATTCGCATCTTGTTGACCTTCACGTTCAGATGAAACATGAGCGCTGGGAAGTGTACCAATCTCACGCAATGTGTTGAAAACTTAGGTAAACACTCTTCGATCCGGAATTCTGCGGTTCGGAAACCGTCGACGGTATTCTGCAACAGCAGCTGTTGCACTTCCATCGCAAAAGCCGTAGACATACACCATATCTGCATATTCGGCATGTGTGAAGGTGTGTGACATTCTTAACACTGCTTCAAACACCAATGTCACTCACAACAGTCAGCTGTCGATTGGCTTATGTTACATGCTTACATTACAGTTTACATGGTTCAAGCTTATAGGGGGGGAAGGGGGGGGGAAGAGCTGTGCGCGCATCAGATTCAAACAGCTCTATCTCCGTAACCATTCAGAATTAGACATGTTCATATGAACTTTTTTCTCACAATGACCGATACTATCACCTCCCGAAGTATTGACCTTTCCTCCTGAAACACCCTGTATATATGAGAGAGAAAGAAGGAAAAGAAGTACCTCAAAAGGCCTTGCGGCCCATACCGAGGTGGTACCAATGGCAACGGGTGCCCGGGGAAAATTCCTACACCCTCAAATAGTGTGCAAGATTCGGTCTAACCTTTTCTTGAACTGATCCACAGAGGAACTGGTCACAACTTCCCGCAACACTCTGGAGAGGAACTGGACTGGCCCAGGAGCCTTAAACGCGCTCAGTTTGTCTATTCTATCAGCAACGACTGTCGCGGTACACCGAACACTATCCAGGCCAGCACCTCCGTGACTGACGCCTGGCTCGGGGATGACGCGGATGTCCTCGCTGGTGAACACTCCCGCAAAGTACTCATTCAGCACATCAGCGATGTCCGCGTCAGAGGACCGCAGCGCGCTGCTTCGGTCCTTTAACGGGCCTATCATGCTTCTAATGGGCTTTCTCCTATTAACATAACTGAAGAACTCCTTAAGGTTCCCCTTGCAGAGGCTTGCCACCTGGAGTTCTTCGTTACGTTTGGCTAGCCTAACTTTCGCCTTCACTTCCATGCACAGGCGGACATACGCCTCAGTGTTCTCATGGGAACGATTGGCCTTCGCCCTCCTATACCCAGCTTTCCTATTTCGGATAGCCGAAACGATGTCCCGACTGAACCACTTATCTGCGTTGAAGCAGGGATAACCGGTTTTGAGGGTATGGCAGCAGACTGCACCACCATAAACTGGTCCCGGAATGCACTCAACACTCCCTCAACATCGTCGCCGAACTCTAACCCCATCTCACCTACGCTATTCCGGAGGCCAACAAAGTCCGCCCGCCGTAGATCGAGCTTACTGCCTCTCGAGTTACTACGTTTCACCCGAGGGACGCAGACACAGAACCTAATTAGACCGTAATCACTCCCGCCCAACGATTCGTCAACGGTGAGGCCTGTGACGAGGTTGTCTTCGATCGTGAATACTAAATCTAGAACGCTTTCGCCTCGTGTAGGCCCATTGACCCATTCGACATCAGCAGTCCTTGTCTTCCCAGTTTATGCCGCGACAGTGTATCCTCCTCAAGGAGATGCAGAGGTCTGTACACCAAGATTAACCTATAGTTCGTCCCTCCCAGGTTCAGATCGACGCCAAGCAGCTCCCGTTCCGATCGGAACTGGCAGTGAACCGGACTCAACGTGTCCCTAACGTATACTAGTACCCCTCCCCCCTCCCATGGGTGCGGTCCTTGAGAGAGAGAGAGAGAGAGAGAGAGAATAATAAATGTGCATATATAACTAATTTCTGTTAAATCCTCGTTCCTGGTAATGAATTTGTTGGATTAATTCAAGGATGGTTTTAACGTGGATTTCTATCACGATTCCAATGAATAATTCAAGTATCGTCTGAAATTATAACGAACTGCCAACATACGAATTGTGGTTTTAAATGGAACACTTGTTTGGAATTGTATAAACGCATAATCTATTGAAATACTCGTGTGTGTGTGTGTGTGTGTGTGTGTGTGTACACATACAGTAGACGCCGTTTATAGTGTCCCACTCGGTGCCAAGCCTATATCCACAGTTTGGTCTTTCGAGGGTTGCAAGGTTAAAAATAGTAAATATGTACAACATAAACACCTTTATTATGCAATTTCTCATTAAAATTGTTTTTACAATTCAACTGAAACATCAAAACTCTGTTCATTTTACATTAAAAAAAACATTTTCCTTCCATGGCCATCTAGTAAGCCTGTGAACAGCACGGCATCACAAATACAAGTGAAAAACTAGAGCTGCCAAGTAGACTATACTAGCTGAAAAGAGAGACTATAAGCGTAATCAGAGACACTATCCATAGCAATTACCATGTAAAAGTAACTGTTTCCTAGTTTTGAGACACTCTAAGCGGCGAGACAATATCCGGGGACACTGAATCCGGCGTCTACTGTATATATATGTATATATATATATACAGGGTGTACATAAAGTTAGGATCTATTTTTGTGAAATTATTTTTTTCTATTTTTCTTTTCAGAAGCCCTTAGAATGAATACAGAAGAGCGTGTGGCAATAGTAATTTGGCGAATCGAGGGAAAGAAATACAATGACATCAGAGAGAAGTTTAGAAGGAGATTTCATAAGCCGGGGCCAATAGACAAGACAATACGAAAATTGGTGAACAAATTTAACCCTTTGAGGACCAAGGGACATATTTGTCCCAAGGAAATAATAATATAAATTGTACAATGATGCAACGTTTCTACAAATACATCTACATGTTTATATAGGTATCGTTTAGTTGTCGGAAAATTAACCCAAAATGGGTCATTTAAGTGACTATAATTACTAATATCTAATTGTAAAACACAATAAAACTTAAACTTTTAAGTTCAAAGAAACGTATACTGGTCGTCAAAGGGTTAATTAAACGAACGGGATCTGTAAATGATGAAGCAAGATCAGGACGACCGTGTATGTCAGATCTTACCGTGAATGCAGTACGCGGAATTATCACTGAGGAGCCACGTACGTCCGTTCGTGCTGCATCACACAGACTCGGCCTCCCGACGTCATCTGTGCACAAAATTCTGAAAGTTAATTTGCAGAAGAAAAGCTATCATTTGCAGGTTTTACATGAGGAAGATTTCCCTCGACGAAGTGCTGTGTGTGCTGATCTCGTGGAACAAATCTGGAGTGATAATTTAATGGACAACATTCTCTTTAGTGATGAAGCCACTTTCGATACGTGTGGAAAAGTAAATCGCCATAACTGTCGAATTGGGCAGATGAAAGACCGAATGATTTCGTCCAAAATTGGGAGGATACTACCTAAAGTTAATGTCTGGATGGGTTTAACAAAATCTAAGGTTTATGGTCCTTTTTTCTTTGCTGAAGCTACAGTTACGGGGCTTATTTATCTGGACATGTTGCAGCAATTCCTTGAACCTCAGCTGATTGGGGATAGGATTGTTAGTACCGTCGTCTATCAACATGATGGTGCTCCTTGTCACTATGCCAAAATTGTTCAGGATTATCTAAATGGACGTTTTCCAAATCGCTGGATCGGACGCGGAAGCAACAGATCTTGGCCAGCGAGATCACCAGATTTAACCCCTTTAGATTTCTTTGCATGGGGCTTTATCAAATCGCACGTCTATCAGACGAAGATTACGAGTCTTGAAAACTTACGTACACGTATACGAACTGCTGCAGATAACATAACCCGCAAATGCTCCAGAATGTGTTTAGAAATGCTGCGGAACGATTTGAGCTGTGCAGAGATACTGATGGGCGCCACGTCGAATCCTACTTTAATTATTTAATAAATGTTACCACTATCATTTTATGGTTGAATTCCATATAATTTCCAAGTGCTTCACAAAAATAGATCCTGACTTATGTACACCCTGTATATATATATATATATATATATATATATTATATGGGCTACGTCGTGGCCAATGTCGTAACACCGCTTCCCGAAGATCAGCGAAGTTAAGCGACATTGGGTCTGGGTAGTAGTTGGATGGGAGACCGTCCTCTGCGCCCAGATTATGTAGCGACCCGTGGTTCGAATCCCACGTAAAGCTGTACAGTAGGTCCCTTCCGTCATATGACCTTAGATGTTGCGAAGGAGGTTAAACAACCCCACTTAACCCTTTAAGGACTAGTCTGCAGCATATGCGGTCACTCTTGTTACCAGAACGTATAGGTTTTATTGTTATTCAAAACTAAATATTTTAGTAACTAGTCATTGAAATGATACACACTTTGGGTCCTTTCTCAACAACTAAATGATATCTATATATAAACATGTAGAAACATTTATAGAAACGAGGCATTGTAGGTTAAAATATATATATATATATTTTTTTTTAACCATTAATGGTACCTTAAGGTCCACCAGAAATAATATAAATTGTACTCAATGCCTATATATATATATATATATATTCTATATATATATATATATATAATATATATATATATATTATATATATATATATTATTAAGAACTATGGCAAGAATGTGTTTAAGGTTTATAAGCGTTCCTTCTATGGTTGCTTTACTTGGAGGAGGAAGGCAGTTCGGCTCTAGGACTCAAGGTTCCTTCCTGCAAACAGCGTAACATCTTCATAATCAATAATTCACACACGAAGGACTAAGCCTTACGCCAATCAATATTACCAAAATAAATATTGAAAATCAAACAACATTGTAGCTATTAAGTGTATAAAACTTTCAACTACGTTTGTGCAATACAGGATGGTTGTACTTTACAGTAAAAAAAACAACAGGAAATGGATATACAACTCCGGATCAAAAAAAATAGAAGACCGTCTAAAATGCTGCTCATGACCTTTATAATACTTTTAAGTTATATACCTTTATGAGGAATATAGAGTATCTGTAACATCATTATGATAAAAAAAACGCCTTTGCGTGCCAGTTTTGAAAAAAAAATTAAAATAACAAACACCTTATTAAATAGTGAAACGTTAATGCATAGTGACATACCAAAATATTAGAATATGTCGTCAGGTTTTAAAAAAATAGAATGAATTCATTATGTTTATTAAATACTGCCAATATATTAAACGTTTATCAAAGACTTTTTAACTCTGCGTCTTAGTATTTAATTGGTCCACCCTCAGCCCTGATTACGGCGTCCAACCGACGTGGCATAGAGTCAGGGGCGTCCACACGAGGGGGGTCAAGCCCCCCCCCCTTTTTTTCGTCAACTGCTTACGGATAGATTTTATCATAAACCCAAAATCCAGTCATAATATTTGAAGATAGTAATTGGTTACTATATATATTATTAATATTTTCCCATATTGTTAATATTTACTAAATATATTATTAATATTGTATAATTTCCCATATTGTTGATATGAAGAGAAAATCGTGTGATTAAAATTAAAACATGTAAAATTTGTTGTGAAGAACGCGACTACAAGATCGATAGGAAGGATATCTTGTACATTACTTAAAGAGCTGAATACTGTCTTCAATAACCTTCTCAGTCTCATGACAATTACTTATATGTATATTATGTAAGAATAATAAACTTGTATATCTACCAAGTTATTGTGTATCTGGTTTCACCCTAATATCATGGACATACAAAGGATGTCTAAAAAAATCCTTATTTTTCAGTATTTGAAGCCCTATAATAATTTGCCCTCCTAACTGCCTCCAGAAGGCAGGAAATGCTGTCCCAGACAACGTAAATTTAAAAAATTTCCCGGGGGAGCATGCCCCCGGACCTCCGTAGAGCTCGCAAATATTGTGCCCCCCCCCGCTGTATTTGGAAGTGCCCCCTTACTTAATTGATCCTGTGGACGCCCCTGCATAGAGTCGACAAGCCTATTGCTTTCTTCTATAGTTATCGCATGCCAGGTTGTCATCCAACACCTTTTCAGTTCACTAAGTGTTCCTGGTTTACGCTTTTGGACCTTCTGTTTAACAATATTCCAAAGATTGGTAAATTTATAGTATTACACCCGTCTCCCTTTGGAGGTGAAATTTATGTTTTTCCTATGGTTTTTGATGTGTTTTGAACGAATCTGACCTTCAAAACCGTCGGAAATGACTCGTTTTTGAGATACCCCCCCCTCCCCCCAGACGGCAATCGAAAACGAGTCATTTCCGACGGTTTTGAAGGTCAGATTCGTTCAAAACATCAAAAACCATAGAGAAAAACATAAATTTCACCTTCAAAATTGACCTGACGTAACCTAACCTAACCTAAAAGAAAAACAGGAATTACCTTATTCACGTGCAGGGGCAGGCTGAGGCTCTTCCTGGAGTAGATTTCGCTTGTCTTTAACTGAAGAAATGAATAAATACCTTGCCAGGTATTGGTATAGATATTTTGACCGAATACCTGGCCTCTTAACCCATTCCTTTAAATCCCGCCAAAATCTTTCGATATTCTGTGTGTGAATTTCGATATTCTCGTTATCCACAAAATTTTTAGAATGATTAATAACAAAATGCTTGTAACCTAAATCACTTATAGTCTTGTAGGCAGCCCAGGAATCACTATAAATCACAGAGCCAGGCCTAATGTACTTCTGAATGAGTGGAATGAGTGTTCCATTCCGGTAGCAAAGTAATTCAAATTCGAAATGGATGGAGCGCAGTGATTGGGCAGACATGTAACGCACACACAAACGAACGTACGAACACACACTAGATACACACCAAAAAAATGTTTATATCTCGAAAACGAAGCATTTGCGACGGAAACGCTATAGAAGAAAAGTGTCTTAGAATTAAAAACTCTACTTAATGAACATAACATATAATAATTGCTGGACGTTAGACGGGTGTAATACTATAATAATACCCAAAGATTTTCTATCGGATTAAGATCGGGAAAATTAGCTGGCTATGGTAGTACTTCATTTTCATAGCATCAAACCACGTAGATGTTGCACGAGCCGCATGAGTTGGAGCCAGGTTGTGTTGAAAAATAAATGGTTCGTCTCCATACAGCTGCTCTGCAGACTCCAGCATGACTTAAAGGTATTATGAAGGTCATGAGCGCATTTTATACGATATTCTATTTTCTTGGTCCGGGGTTGTATTTCTCTCTCTGTTGTAGCATATAGCGGTATACCGCGTGGCTACTTTGGTCATTCCGCTTTCAGTCACATCCCGAAAGATAAATTATCCCCTTTCCATTTTATTCACTGCTCCGCATGGACACGCATGAAATTTTGCCTCTTCCACGCCAAAGGCTCGCTCCCTATTCAGGTTTCTAGAGCCAAACATTGCGGTAAGCAGTTTTTTGAGGCTCTTAGCTTCCTTCTACTCGAATACCAGCAACTTATTTGTAATACGTATCTATTTTTCCACCTTCGAAATCCATTAACGCCTTAAAAGGCGAGAAAAAAGCAATTCGCTTAACTCCGTTCAGTGAATATTCTCAATTTGAATTGAAAGTTAAATTACAAGTTAAATTAAAAGAATAATAAATACACGATAGATGGATTTATTAGTAACACCACAAACTTTCGGCTTATTCTAAGGTCTTCATCGGGTCTTCCCACTCGCACCTGACGAAGACGTTACAAGAGACCGAAAGTTTGTGCTTATAATAAATCCACTACTTACGGGTTTTATTCCCTTACCACTTAAATCTAAAACTGAAGGGTTACTTCGTAACACTCGACATTTGGTTTCGATAACCTAAGCAGGTTTCCATTATAAAGTTAATCGGACACTTCTATTCATAAACTTCAATTTAAGGCGACTAAAAGTGGGAAAATCCCAAAACGGGATTTTAAAAATGGATCCGAAAGAAAAATCCTTATACGAGGATTCCACTTCGGATTTCCCGTATTTGACCAAAGAAAAAAAAGATAAAAGCGAGAAGAAACTAATTGTGGCTTTAATTCCTTTTTCCTTCTTCTTCTTACGGAACCCAAATAAGAGGCGGAATCACGAAGGGGAAATCTCGTACGAGGTTCCTCCCAAATTCATTTCCACTTATTCATTTTTCCATTTCGGTCATCACACCAACCAGAGACCACGAGTGGGCTCGATTACGTCCGCGCTATAATTAAATATATTACTCGAATCCGTGGTAAGGTGACTGCGTGTGACAGGCGAGATCAATATTTAGGTTCCGGTGGGTCTACGGAGGGTTGACAAAATTAAATAGACAACACGATGATTGTCCTCAAGAACAAATGGCAAAGTTCATCAATGGAATGCCAAAACGTTCGTCAGCTTTACACAATAAAAGGGGAAAGCAACACTATTCTAAATACATCGATTCAATAAACCCGTTACTATTTATTGACTTTTATTACCAAATCAAAACCTACGGAAAAACCGAAGGTGTCTATTTAATTTTGTCAAACCTCCTGTATAGAGTAACGCGAGGTAAAAATCTGGCTACGTTAAACAAGGTCGGACAAAGGTTTTATTATATCTAAGTCCGCGACTAGGACTCGGTTCGGTTATACAATTAACGCATTTTATTTTGCCGCTGAATAAAAGCTAGTCTTAGATGAAGGAAGCTTTCCTCTATAAACAAGGCTTTTCTCACCTCAAAAATTCCGCTAAGTTCAATTGGGGGGGAGGGGGGGGACCAACCCTCTTATCCGAGTATTTTTATGTCCGCCTTCTTCACAAGTTTATTAATTTAATTAAACTGAATTAAATTCAGTTTAACCAACAAAAATATCATGCATTAATTATAATGTAAAAAATAACAAATCTCAGTCGGAAAAATGCATTTAATAATTTACGTACTAATGAATAAAAATAAAAAGTAAATCTGCAAACGTTGTTGTTAATAATAATAATAATAATAATAATAATAATAATAATAATAATATAATAATAATAAATAATAATAATAAGTGCAGTTTACATGAGGGTCTCGCTCCCAGTAAATAGGCAAAGCATGGTAAAAGTGTTACCTTCTATATTTCCCAATATTGTGTTAATTAATTTCTGTAATGAATAAAAAGTATAAGAAAAAAGCGTCGATATGATGTATTGCAGTTGGTGAATCCTTTTTTGCGGAATGAACACCAGAACCAAAACAAAATCCTAAAGTTAGATTGAGCCATGCTTAAATCAAACTCTAATGAACGGTATCAATGAAGGTAATAAAGCTCACCTAACTGAAGAGATTTGGAGGTCTTGAGGCAGGAGCCCGCAGACGGCTTCCTTCGTCGTTCCCCGAAGTGACTGAGCCACGCCCCTAGCTTATTGGCGGTGCCGGAGGTGAAGGAGCTGAAGGTGGAGCTCTTGTGAAGCATCTTCTTGGGCGAAGTGCTCAGAGAGGTCAAGGAATTGAGGGAGGAGAGTTTCTTATTCATCGGGGACTGCCAATCCGAGGGGTCGACCATAACAACGTTCGGATTCGCGTCCGATAAACTTACGAGGGGGGGAAATGCGAATGAAAACGTGGGCACTTCCAAAACTCTAAATCGACATTAGAGGGGATCAACTCGCGGCTAATGGATGGAAATCTCAAGTTCTTTGAAACTAATAACCGCGACGGTTGGACTAGATAAAAAAAATCTTCAAAGGTCTTCTTTAATAGTTTAAAGAAGGTTTGAAAGAAGAGGGTCACTGCTAACACAGTTGGCACATAATTTTGTCGATATAAAAGCACCTACAATTTCTAATGGAGGGAGATTACCTTGTGATTTGTATGGGATTAAATATGACGTTTGAGGCTATTATAGTATATCATTTCTGAATTAATCACGACTCTCTTAAATGATGTATTAATATTAATACTTATAAATAATGATTTTTATACTTTAAGGACGAGTTTAGAGGAAGGTCACAATGGAGGGAATCAACGTTACCGTGTTAATTCTGTGTTGGGGGGCAGATTCTCTATCACTTCACCCTCTTATCATCACCATTTAACAATTCGTTTCCATTTATAACTGCGCAATGTGATGACACCTCATCGGCATATATCGTTTTACCGGTTATAGGTAGTGAATGTCTAAATGGAATTAGAGTTAAAGTTATCAGTTTTTTCTATATATACATATAGATATACAGTCTGGATAATAAAAACTTTCAAAAAGTCAATATGTACAAATGACTAGCACGATTCCTTTCGAATGGAAAAAATGTTCCCACAGATCATTTTTTATTTTCTTATTCCTACAAAGCAAGAAGCGTTTACACGAAACACTTGTCAGGAATCTTCTTCTCAAGACCTAAAAAAAAAGAGAGAAAACCAACCTTCTAAAATGTCTTCGTTGACAATCGTGAAGCAAAAGCGTCACACTGCGAATCATCACAAATTAAGTGAAATCTGAATGAAATTCACTTATCAATGAAATATTTCATTAGTGGAATAAAATCTTTTTAAACTTTTCTAAGTTTCATTTTAGCTTTATAATAATTCATAAGATTAATGGAACATCAAATTGTAATGTTGAATTATAAACTGAATTATTGGAAAACTATTCAAATTATAGAATTCAGAGGAATATCAAATGTTCTCGGAAAGTATTGTGTAAAATTCTAAAAGTGCAATTCAACTAAAATATTTGCAAAGCAGTGATAACATTGTCTTCAAAACATGACATGTAAAACGTAATTTATATTTATTATATTATATTATATATATATATCTATATATATTATATATATATATATATATTATATATAATATATATATATATATATATATATATATATATAAAATCGTTAATAAATTCGCGGAAATGTTTAATTAAAAACACAATAATAGTGATTCCGCAAATTTATTGACTGGATACCGTATACATATATTTTTTTTCTGCACACACATACTGTAGGGCAATGTACATGAAAGAATGCAAAAAAGCAAAAATATATTAGTATAATATTATGGAAATATAAATTACAAAATGAAGTATTTGCGATTAAAAGATGTAAATCTTTTGTTGTTTTTTTAAGCTCTTACAGCAAAAATTCACGAGTTTCAATGCAAAAGTAGTATTAAAAAAAAAATGGCGTTTAACGGATGCAGTTTACATAAAAATCGCAGCAAAACAGAAGTTTTTAACAAGGCTTTACGTAACGCGCAAATTATGTTATAGTTCGTTTTAAACGTTGGAGAGTTGAGAGGGGATCCATCCGCAGAAAGCGAACTATATAATTTCTCCGCAAAATAAGGAAGCAGAGGCGTGAAGCGAGGCGGGAGGACGCTGAATAATGCCGTACTTTCCAAATCTTACATCTAAGTAATCGGCGATTGATTTTTAGGGGTACGCATTATATCTTAAGGATTTTATAACGTTAAAACCTTCGTATAGCGATTTCGTGGGACGATCCCTCATCCCTGTAAATAGGACTGTGAAATTTAAACATAATGAATTGGAATTTTTTATCGAATTTGTTTGGTATTTTGAAGTCAGTCTGTCTGCCTGTCCTCTTTTCGATACGGAACGTACACAAAAGATAAATGTGAAACTTATTTAGACCACCAAGCGGGCTAGGTTTCTCCGAGTAGAATTTAGTTTTGGAGGCTACACCATTATATAGTTCGTGTCTGAAATTGTAAATCTACGGTTAAATTTTTATCTCACTCCGGTAATAATCGGATCCAAATGAAATATGAAATCTAACCTACGAGTCTCGGTAGAAAATTTAAATAATCTATATTTAATTACGGAGTTTGAATTATTTTAATGCGGCCCAATTTCTACCTTGTTCGCAAATTTAGTCGAACAAAGCGGATACGCAGTGAGCCATTTAACGGAACTTACGACATCGGTATTTAGTATATCCCAAATACCAACGTCTGGCTTACGGACGTTCGTTATTGGGGTACGGACATGACATAATTACGAAACTCTCAACATACTTGATATTAAAAGAGTATTATTTTTATAAGGGTCATTAGAATAAGAGACACGAACACTTCTAATCGGTTTCGTGCCAACTCTTGTTTCACGCTTCTTTCAAATCTATCCACAGATTTTCTCATTTGCGGGAACTTTCATTTAGCTTTGCTGATGGTGTTTAAGAGGCTTGCTATGATCATTGGGAGTGTTAATACATGGCTTTGTTTGTTTCATAAGGCAGCAACTTCAGTTCAAATAAATGAATGAATGAATGAATGAATGAATGAATGGAGTCTGTCTTTCTCACGTCCAAGTGAGTCAGAATTTAGGGCAATGGGACGGAGTGTGCTTTCAGTGACATGCGCAAAACGCCCTTCCTCGAAACAGAGTCCCAAATCTTGTTTCTTTCCGAAATTTTCCACCCTCATATCGAGTCATCCATGAGTCATTCTCGGGTCATCCTGCGTAGTACATACATTTATTGTATATATGTGCAAACATCGCCTTTCACGCGCGTTCGAGAGAGTGCGAGTCTCGAAGTGGGATAAAGTCATCAACTCGTCGACTTGAGTGCAACCAATTAAGGTGAATTCATATCGCGACACAGTTATCTCACGCGGGCCATCAATCGACATGCCGGTCGACAACGTTTCCATTGTAGGCTGTCGGAGCGACTGTTTGTCGATAAAACTAGTATTAAGTCCATCGGACGAGAGGCTAAAGCACGTCTCAGACTGGGGAGGCGTGCGCGCTTCGGATATTTGAAACTTTTCGGCCTTACGACATCTGATCGACTCGACATTCTAGAGACAAATTATTAGGTTAAATTAGGTTAGGTTATTTTTTTAGTGTTGATGTTTTCGTCTTGTCGACGAATTTGGTATTGGTCCAAACCTTTCTTTCGCTGAATATCGTTTTTTGGACAAGATTAGAAAATAATCTTGCTGGTAAACGAACAACTTTGTTTCTCTTAAATCTTAATTTGTAATTTTACTTCATGTCTTCGCATATACACTTATATTCACTGTAATGCTATTCCTCAATTACTTATTATTATTTATTGTTATTACTATTAACATCCAACATTAACTCATTAACGTAACAGGAAAGAGTACATAAACAATTTTCTGTACTTTCAGTTTAAAATTTGAACTTTCTTTGACAACCAATTAAAAAAAAAAATAGTTCACGACAAAGAGTGCCCGAGAATCTCCCCCACCCTCCCCTGATGACGTCACAACTGCGCTAAGTCATGATTTATGAAGGAGAAAAGTTGCTTCAATGTCTGAAGACTAAGCAATCGAAGAATCTCGAGTCCAAGAAGCCACTTGACTTATTTAAAAAAATATATAACTTTTTCATCAGTAATCTTGCATTTGATAAATAATAAACTCGGATATAGTAATACCCGTTTAAGGGTATGAGCAGCTCGCAGCAGCACTACCAAACAAATATGGGGTCAAAGTACTGACGAGGCTTTCGTACGTGGTTCATCATCACTGAAAGCAACAATGCTCCGTGTCAAACTAGTTCAAAGAACATCCATATCCATATCCATATTCAATTGATTGCAGTTTTCGTTAGTTTGTATTACAGACAACTCTAGTTATTTATTATCAGTAATTATCACCTACGTTTGTGTTTCCTTCCCACATATATATATATATATATATATATATATATATATATATATATATATATATATTAGGGTGCTTTTAAAAACTGAAAGTGTGAATTTCGGGTCACGGAACCCCGCAAATGATGAGGTTCCGGGAGCAAATAAAGCACATGATTTTTTTGGAAAATCATCAAATATTTAGAGGTTGCCCAAAGACCCCAAAGTTTTACCCATATGCTCATTTATTTATGCGCCCTTTTTAAGTCACTTCTAGTGTTTATTAGCCCATTGATACACAGCGTCCCCAAAATTAGAAATTGCATTTGTCAATTGCGTTCTGATAATCCATATTTCTTTACTTCAGTATACCAACAAATGAATTTTCTTTAATTCTAAATCGTTTTCTCTTAATTACTCACGTCTTTCGTGCATTTACGTAATGGTGGCCAAGAAGCATCACAGTTCTCATAACGGTAAGTGTTATTTAAATAATTCATATATTTCAAACGTTTTTTTTACTTAGCACTGTAATGGATGGTATTATGAATTGTTTGTAAGTATAATGACTTGTTTTACCGGCAATATTTTTGTTTCCAAAAATAGTTATAAGGTTTAATTTTTACGCGTATAAAATTTTGGACGCTCTCTGCTTCAGCGTATTGCAATCATCTTTTTTCGCATCGTCTGAGTGAAATATGGTAGTGTACCGTAGATTTTTTAAATTTATATATGGATTGGATATACTGTAAATGGTTATGTATGCATGATTTCGCAAAATTATTATAATTTTAATACATATTGTGTTCATGGGTTATTAGCCAATCATTGTTTGAACACAGATTACGGTTACAAAGAGGGTGGCTTATTTCTACACATTTTCCTGAGGTACTTTATCCATGAATGGGTTAAATTAACTTACCAATTTCACTGTTTTGTCTTATTCACAGATAACTGGTGAACGATGGCGGCATGTACAAGATCGAAGAAATCAATCTGGCTTGTGGGGTCATCAAGTCCTACTATTGCCGGTCAGCAATTACCTTCAAGAGGTGATGTATTGAAGTACCTTTTCCATCTCCACAATGAAGAGAAGAAATCCTTAGCTGAGAGTGTGTCCTCGACATCACAAGCCATCATTGAAATCTGGGTGACAGAAGGTTTACCGACGAAACATCCGCACGACGTCAAGAAGCACGTCCGGAAATTGCATGACGAATGGCAGGGTTTGAAGAAGAGAATTTCGCGGAAAACGAAGACCAATTTGGACAACCAGGCTGCGTTCAGGTCAAGCTTGAACAACCTTTTCGACATTGGTTACCAAAATGCCCTAAATCTTATCAAAATTCAGGAGGACAAGGACTTCCTGCTTGCTCAAAGGGAGGAGGGTCGGAGAGGAAGGATTGGAAATGTCGACAAGAAGATTGCCAAAAAAGTCGCAAGGGCCCAAGAAAGAACTGCTCAGGAATTGAAGCGGAAAGACAGGCATGTGCAGGAAATGGAAGAAATCTCTGCTACCGTTGTTATGGAAACCTCATCGTCAGCGTCATCAAGTGAGGAAACAAGTCCCGAAAGAAAGCCAGTTACATCGTCGGCTCCAAAACATCGCCGTGGGACGACGGCAATCAGTTCGGAGGTCGCTGCGGCATTGGACCGCACGCGAATGAGCGACAGGGCAGCTGCTCGTGTTCTCATCCCCTTTGGCATGCAAATGGGTCAGGACATAAGTGAGATGTGCCTCAGTCCAAGTGCTATTCGGGCCAGCAGATCCAGGTACAGATCAGCCCACGAAGCAGAGGTGAGAGCTTCCTACAAGTCTGAATGCCCTCTTGTTCTTCACTGGGATGGAAAACTTATGGCAGACTTAATGGGAGGAGACAAAATCGACCGTTTAGCCATCTTAGTTACCGGGGATGGGATGAGCAAGATTCTAGCCATCCCCAAACTCCCAGACTCCAAGGCAGAAAGGACAGCAATCGTCATCATCGAAACCATCGAAACCATCGAAAACTGGGATCTTGGCCAGAAGATCAAAGCTCTTTGCTTTGACACGACAGCCACCAACACCGGCATCCATGGAGGAGTGTGTGTGCGAGTAGAGCAGGCTCTCGGGCGTGAAATGATTTACTTTGCGTGTCGACATCACGTGCTGGAACTGCTGCTTGAAGCAGTATTTTCTTTCCTTGTTGGAGACCTTTCAAAGGACCTGAGATTACGATTTTCCAGAGCTTCCGTAATGTTTGGCCGCAACTGAAATTGAATGAATACTCCACTGCCGCGGACGAAGAGGACACGGCTGCAGTGATCAGTCCCTGGGCCGAGAAGATGATTCATGAAGCAAATGACCTTCTGAAAGTGAAGCATCCCAGAGATGACTACAAAGAGCTTCTTGAAGTTGTAGTCATTTTCTTGGGAGGAGTACCTCACGGACGTCGGAGTCCTGTGTTCATGGCTCCAGGGGCTTTGCACCGAGCACGGTGGATGGCGCGTGGAATTTACTCTTTCAAGATTTGGATGTTCAGATACCAGTTCACGATGCACATGAACCAATGTCCTTCAACATCTCGTGGAGCAAGTAGCAGTGACCGCCTGATTTCTGGGTTGCGGGACTTCTGTCTCTTCGTTGCTCAAGATTACGTCCTTCCGTGGTTTTCAGCAAGAGAAGCAGCAAGCGCTCCACGAAGCGACTTAGCCCTCCTTCAAAAGTTGCAAAACACCAACGCCGCTGGGTACAAGAGTTTTAATCGGCATCTCTGGTACCTCAATGAGGTAAACGTGGGCCTTGCACTATTCGATCCTGCAGTCGATGATGATGATGATAAGCGGAAAATGGTAGAGAATATGAATTCCGTTGAAGGGTCAGAAGCTCCCCCCCGACGAGTCTGGATTCCAGATCCAAGAGGAAAGACCCTGGCAGACTTTTGCTCTTCCAATACGTACAATCTGTTCACCCTTCTAGATCTTCCGGTCGATTTCCTGCAAGAGGATCCATCAAACTGGGAAAACAACACCAGCTTTGGTTCAGCAAAGATCAGGGTGGATTCCTTAAATGTAGTGAATGATGCAGCAGAGCGAGGCATAGCATTGATTCAAGAATTCACGAAGGCTGGAAGGACTCGGAACGAAGAGCGGATGCAGTTCATGATTCAAATCGTCGAAGAACATCGTAGTCTTGCCGACAGCCTCCAAAGCCACTTTGATGAAAAAATGAACGCCAACACTCGAGGTGTCATGTACTTTAATCGTTAATTATGAATTTAGTGAATATACTCACACGATATATTTGTTCTGAATACTTATTGGAGATGTATATTGGAGATGCAATTTATCATTTAAACTGAGAATTAAAATTTCCATTGCCCTATAAATTGAAAATACCTATCAGCTGTGGGCAACCTCTAAATGTTGTTGGATTACAAAGAAATTTTGCCTGTTCTGTTTTCTCATGTATCCTCACAAAATAAAGGGTTCCGCTCCCTTGCATTTTCATTTCGCATTTTTCACCATATACCATAAACACACCTAATATATATATATATATATATATATATATATATATATATATATATATATATATATATACACGAGTCCTCGAGAATACCTAATGCAAGCAAAGGTTAGATATCTGATCTTAGGACCTAAAGGTTCATACATGCATTCTGGGAAAAAGTTCACCTACAAACATGAAATTTCTAATAAATAAAAAAAAGCAGCTTACTAATAACCAATAATGATTGGTGTTTGTGGTGGAAATTTTATAACTGACCAAAAAAATAAAATATTCACAAAGAAAAAGACTACTATTTTTTTTTTTTTTTCACTACTTATCTTTGACGAACTTTTTCCCGAAACTGTACACTTTCGCGAGGTAAAATTACGTACAGTTACGTAGAAGTCGAATTTCAACCGCACAAAATAAATAACATGAAAGAAAAAAAATTACAATGAGCAAAAATAACTAAAATCGAAAGAATAACAATGGCTATCTGGTAAAAATGATTACCGAGGTTTCTCATTTACAAAAACTCTAATTTCTGTAATGGAGTTAAAGACACGCTAAAATAAGTAAGTACGAAGCTTCTAAAGGTGTATTATATACGCAACGAGAGATTTACAAATAAAGAAATCAGATTTTACATATATATATATATATCAACGTAAAGAACGACGCTTTGTATAGGAGAATTATCCGCGCAAGATGAGAGCGAAAGAACGAAACAAGTGAAAAATGAGGTAACCACCCGGGAATCGAACCGGGATCTTCCGATTGCCTCGGAAGATCCCGGGTTCGATTCCCGGGTGGTTACCTCATTTTTTCATTTGTTTCGTTCTTTCGCTCTCATCTTGCGCGGATAATTCTCCTATACAAAGCGTCGTTCTTTACGTTAATTATACTGCGTGTTTGCAGTTATATATATATATATATATATATATACAGGGCCGGTCCTAGGTGGGGTGCGGGGCCCCCTCAAAAATATCAACTAATTGAGATATCTAAATAAAAGAGAAATTTAATACATACAATTTTATTTTCATGTTTACTTGGTGTCAATATTTAGACGTATACAGCATTATCTTAACACACCATCATTTAATACTCTTAACCCTGATTTAGGTCTCATGAATATCTTTAAATACCATAGAGAAGGTTTACAATCCAAAATACAATCAATCCCAAATAGAATCCAAAACATCAAAATGTCAGAAGGTTTAAAATCCAAAATACATTTAATCCAAAATGCAATCCTAAATATCGGAAGGTTTACAATCCAAAATACATATTGAACAATGATATGCAGTCTGTTACTGTATGTTATATAATTTATATTCGGTTCATTTTCTAAAATTCACCTTCTTCGGCTTCCTTGCAGCAAACTATCATATCGTGATAATCCAAATTTGATGAAATTTTTCTCTCGATAGAAAGTATAGCAAGTCCACTCAACTAATACTAAGCGGGGGGACGGGGCAAATGTCCCGGTTCCCCATACCCTAAGACCGGCCCTGTGTGTATATATATATATATAAGATTCACGTTCGCTCCTATTCGGTGCTGTCTTTTGTCTCACTTTTCTCCTACACGCAAAATAGCTACTACTTTGTTGCAAATGTTTTTTGGGGGGTTCAATTTAGGTAGGTTAGGTTAGGTTAGGTTAGTAACCTAAAATAAAATAAGTGAGAGATAATTGGGTGTGTAAAATCCTGAGGCAGATGAAGTCGTACTAATTTGATTTAGAGTTTTTTAATTAAAATCTTAATAACGCGAGTGAAATTTGAAAAAATAATCGTCGTATACAATAAAAGAGCGCATTCTCAACCTACTTTAACGCAAGCCTAAGTGATTAAAAAAAAAAAAGTAGCAAGTGGGAGCTAATATAACTTCAACGACCACCGACGAAAATGTAGGAGCAATTTGGCACTCTATATAATATATAATATATATATATATATATATTATAATATTATATATTATATATATATATATATATATATATATATATATATACAGTGGTGTAGTGCTAAATAAAGAAGTGAGGGAACGCATTTTGAAAGTGTTACTCAGATGCGGGGGAAACAATGGCGAGCACGGCGAGCCCATACAGCTGGGGGTCCGGGGGCACTGTAGGCTCCCGGAAATCTTTTGAAATCTGACCAATTTCAAGGATATTTTGAGGTCATATACACTGGATATTAGGATATTTCCAAGGTTGAAGATGCAGTATTTCCAGTGTCATTAGATATACGACATCCAGTACGATCAATAAAAATAGCTAACAACTGGAATGATTAACTAAAAAAAGTTAACAACTGGTACGCCGTGGTGACTGTTTCACCAGATCTTTATAGGCTAGCATTGCCTCAGTCGAAACTAAAAGAAATGAAACAGTTAATGATTCTTTCTCATATTTCTTCTAGGGGTGGGAATTAAAATTTCATGACGTTAGAGATTTGTAAGTTCGGATTTATTTGAAATAGTGAGGGAACGCCGTTCCCACGCGTTCCCAGCACTACACCACTGTGTATATATATATATATATATATATATATATATATAATATATATATATATATGCAAAATTGTATGTCCATTCCTGTTACAAAATGGTATTCTATTTTAAGTAATTTGTAACTTCCTTTGAACTAAAATATTTAAGATGTTTAACCGTTGTTTCAGACACAAACGCTGTTCTTTATACTTGTATTTACTATAAAAAAAATAAAATAAAAAATAAATAATAATAATAAAATAACTCGCAATGAAAGGAAACTTTATTCCGACAACCATACTAACAGCAACAGTAAATTTTCAATTAAAATTTTTACAATGATTTTAATACTGTTAAGAATTAACTTTTTTAAATATCTACCGACTCCGCTAAGTATACCACCCACGAAACACACACACACACACACACACACACACACACACACAATATCCCTTCGAGAATACATGAACCTTTTTCTTTTAACGAGGATTAATACAGCTTTGATGCAATTCCTTATTCATTAATTATCATCGAATAACTTTTTCCACGAAATAACAAATTCATAAATAAATGTATGTATATTTTCACCGACAAAGATTCATTCATATCGAATGTCTTTTTTGAGCTTCCGTTCTAAATTTATCTTTAATAGTTTTAACTAAAGCTTTAAAAAAGGTTATATATGAAGCAATCCATTGAAGCAAAATATAAAAAAAATCCTACAAAAAAACTAGTTTTAATTTTCATCAAGATCGAAAGCAAATGAGAATAAAAATGTATTAAAAACGTGTACACGTAACTATATTATAAAATAAAATTACTGTACATAATTAAGAACGTATATATCTCCTATATATATATACTATTGAGCTAAAATGTGTGTGTGTGTCTGTCCACTTTCTTCGGAACCGTGCACAGACTAAACGGCACATCGGAAAATTCTGCAACCACCACCAACTGATAGCCCATGAGCTGCCGATGTGCTCTGTCAAGTTTCCCGGTCCTAGGTCACTCCGCGGCCGAGCACGAGCTATTTAATGTCTATTACAAGTGAATGCAAGTACTTCGAAAACGATACCCAGGTTGAAGAGCACTGTATAATTACACAATCTTCCAAGGTAGTAGTAGTATGACCGCAAAATGTTCGAGTGCATGTATGTAGTTACAATGTTGATCAATTGTTGCAAGGTGCCAGTCCCCTTCCCCCTGGGGGTAATGGGGGAGAGGGGTGGGGGTAAATGGGAGGAAGGGTGGGGGGTAATGGGAGGAAGGGTGGGGGGTAATGGGAGGAAGGGTGGGGGGTAATGGGGGAGAGCAGTTTGGTAGTCATGATAATAGTTTGGTAGTCACGGTATACAGCTAGCTGTGACATATAATGCTACATATACTGTGACATATACTGCGACCTGCTCGGATGGCGATAGCGAGCTACCGTGTTACATCCTAATTACATAAAATAAATAAGTATTCCCCAAATTACTTTTTCAATCATTAATCACGTCAAAGAAAATTACCGAGGTAATACTTTATTATTACTATTAATATTAAATTCACATTTATATTATTATTATAATAATTAATAATACATTCGCATTATAATGATATATTTCTGTTATTTTCCTCCAAACCAAAAAATTTTATAACATTAGCGAGACAAATAATAAATAGAGCTTTTATACGAGTTTCATGGTTTCAAAATCCTTCAGATAAGTGAAAATCATCCGCTGAACGTACTTTCTTTAAAAATTTCAATGGGATAAATTCTTCATCTCGCCTGGCCAAATATGAAGAAACGAGAATTGGTGCCAGATTTCAGCACAAGTTGAAAAATATGAACTTACAGCTGTGTTTTTTTATAAATGTGGCAACACATTCGAAAAAAAGCGCCCTCATTTCTTAATTTTGTGTATACTACCTGTATGGGAATTTACAATTAAACCCGTATAAGGCGTATATCTCTTTATACATGTATACTGTATATAAATTAATAAATAAAAGAGTTATATAAATGTAGTCAATGAAGGAAGTAAAATTAATAATTAAAACTAAACATCGAAAATAACAAACTGGATACAACAGTAAGCACAGTGAAGAGAATGGCTTAAAAGTAAACTTTGCTTCGCGATGACCACGCGTGAAGTAGGTTTTCTCAACCGGATCCCACAATCCTGGGCAAAAAATAACCTTAAATCCCTGGACAAGCGCACCAAATTCCGGGATTTCCCAAGTTTTACAAAGTATTCTAAAAACGTTATTTCGTATAGTTTTACGTTAATTTACTACTGTATCTAGAAAATACAAAGACTATGATGACAAATTTATAATAGCAAGAATCACGTTGCGCTGTACAACTCAAATAGTGCCTATAATATGCCCCGTATGATATTGTGTACGTATAATATGACTTGATATTTTTGATGATTGACTCGGACTGAAAACCAGTCTTTGATTTCCTTGAATCGAACATTTTGTGTTTTAGTGGATTTTAATTTCGGTTATTATTTTCAATTCAGTGTGACACCTTTTGCTTTCTTTTACTAAAAAAATAGTTCGAAGTATATAAAAGGTGTTGTGTTCGTGTAAATTACACTATAATATAATTTATTTTTGTTGAACTGCAAAGCTGCAAATTAGCATTGTAGACAGCCGGCTAGACTATATATCGTATTTATGTTTCTAGTGTTTGAAACTCGGCCTAGGCTCTATCCTTTATTATATTTATCATTACTGCGTTTAAAATATTTATATATTTATATTAATTAACTAATCTAGATTTATCTAATGCTTAAACATTAAGACTATCATCATTATTTTTTAATAATTAAAAAGCGAGCGATATCTGGCATGTATTGTTCTTGATAATATACGTATTTACAATAAACTGGGAAATCCCGGGATCCAGGAACGATGGCCAATTTTGTCCCAAAACCGGGATAGTGAAAACCCCCCGAAAACGAGAAACCCTAGCGTGAAGGTACTCAACTAAATGGGTAAATTTGACTTACAAATTCAAACTATGGCACTGGAAATGTAGTTGTAATTTTAACAAGTTGCTCAATAACGTAGAATTTATGGCTATTTTACACATCACTGAAAAATGAATTATATTTTTGTACGTAAACTTCCAACAAAATCTGGAGATTCGAAGGTTGGCGGGGGCGGTTCTAAACTAAGAGCGACTGGAGTGAGTGGGTGGTGATGTGAGAAGCAGTGGTCCCGTATTGGGAATTTGGTTGGCCTGCTCAAAGGGCGTGAGGTACGAGAGGAAATGCCTCTATGTTCATCCAAACGAAGCTTACTCTGGGGAGCGGAGCTCCCGCAACATGGTATGTATTAATACTAGGGATGGGCCAATATAGAAATTCTGGCGATATCCGATACCGATATACGAGCCCATTCCTATATTTTATATATATATATATTATATATATATATTTTTATTTTTTTTTAACTGCAAACAACACACAGTATAATTAATGTAAAAAACGACGCTTGTATAGAAGAACGTTCCGCACAAGAGGAGGAAGAACGAACAAATGAAAAATGAGGTAACCACCCGGGATCTTCCGATTGCCGGTCAGATATGCTAACCACTACACCATGGGCCTCGATCAATCAGAAGTCGTAATTCTCCTACATACGAGCAGAAACCAATGCCCTGAGGGGGCACCTCCCGCATGTCGCACATATATACATTTTAACTGCAAACAACACACAGTATAATTAATGTAAATTACGACGCTTGTTCTTCTATACAAGCGTCGTTCTTTACATTAATTATACTGTGTGTTGTTTGCAGTTAAAATGCATATATGTGCGACATGCGGGAGGTGCCCCCTCAGGGCATTGGTTTCTGCTCGTATGTAGGAGAATTACGACTTCTGATTGATCGAGGCCCATGGTGTAGTGGTTAGCATATCTGACCGGCAATCGGAAGATCCTGGGTTCGATTCCCAGGTGGTTACCTCATTTTTCATTTGTTCGTTCTTCCTCCTCATCTTGTGCGGAACGTTCTTCTATACAAGCGTCGTTCTTTATATATATATATATAAACAATTTTTTATGATTTTCAAACGGATATAACCACATTTTAAATCTAATTTAATTCTTTATTTTAATATTATTTTAGGAGAGAAAAATACGACCCTAACAATAAAACCTCTAATTTTTGTAATTTCATAATTTTGGTAAATTTGTAAGAACTTAAAATATCGAGAGTATCGGTTGTATCGACAAAATTTTGCCGATACACATATATCGACAAAACTGCCGATACCGATATATCGCCCCGTCCTTAATTAATACAGAATTCACGAGAAGGAATGTTGATAATGAATGAAGGCAAAGTCATTTTTACATTTTCTTAAATACGGTTCAAAACGGTCTCACTATTGTATGCTGATTAATTAATTAATTAATTATTAAAGCTAGAAGTGATCCCAAAGAATAATGGGCTACAATATACTGTAATAAGGAATGAAAAGGTATTTATTACTTGTTTCTTTAAACTGAAGGTATAACTCTCGATATATTTTTATATAATTGCGTAACATTTGATTTCGATAAATGGATCCAAATATTTAATTTCACGTTCAAACTGAAGTGCAGCATGACGCACAAATGTTAGCTCGCGGTGAACTATTCATTTGATATTTGTTCCGAATACAACTTAGAAAATACATACCCAAACTGGGTTTGCGATACTCTGTCGTGGAGAAAGCGGAACCTCTCTATAAGCGGGTTATAAGAGAAATGGAAATTTTGTCATTTCTCCTCCTTAATAAAGTTAACGTGTTCTAGAAATTACTGTGAACGGGAGGTAGACGGTACAAATGTGTCAACTACGTAAGAACTAAACGTGAAAAAATGAAGTGTGCTTGTGTGAATGATAATGCGAATTAAGAACAAGAGGTATGCGATGCAAATGAAATATGATCAGTTATGCGAGTAACGGAAAACGCTTTGATCGGGTTAGCAACAACGGGAAGACATTGAACTTAGATGGGAATGTAGACGAACTGGTGGATTTTCTGCAAACAAATAACGTATAATAGCTTACATCGTTTTAAATCATTCATCATTCGTACGAGTGACCAAATATATACCTAATTAAAGTGCATCCGAAACAAGGTCGCTGTTAATATAATATTAAAAGGACGAAAGGAAAACCTCGTTCGCTAAGAGAATATTATAAAGTAGATATGGAGACCGACCGTGTGTGGAGGTATGGGTAAGAGCGCTTGCGGGCAACAGAAATGGGAATGACCTATAGAGTAAAAGAAATATAGGTCAGTTATTTGAAACTGATTAACCCGAGTAAAGCCGCATATTTCTCGCATCCTTCGAGATGGAAAAAAAAAAAAAAAAACATTTTCGACTCTGCCCTTTCACTGTTTTGTACCGTGTTCATTTTAAGAAACCTAAAACTCCAAACATATATTGGAATCGTTTGAAGTGGATGTATTACAAATAAGCGAAGATGTAAATAAAAAACAATAAGCCAAAAATGAAACTTAAAAACAAACTCTCATTCAAAAACAATTATTATTAGCCATCCCTCAACTTGAAGTAAATATCTGTTCTAGAATCAACGAGAGAGCGAGTTTGGCGCACGCTTTATATATATAAAATATTCCTTAATTTTAAACGAAAAAAAATAATAAATCCCGTGATGGGTGGACAACGAAGGATAAATAAATCTGTTCCGATTTCCTTGATGATTCATGGCTTATTGTCAGGCGAGGCGACTGTTCCCGTAAAGGCTTTACTTTTCGTTCCCCGAGGTGCCCCAGGACACAGACTGCTCATTCAATGGAGGAGGAAGAGTGTTCCGTGCACAGGTGCGCCCAAGGAGCCCACCAGAGAAAGTTGGACCAAGGATGCTCGCCACGCCTCTCAACAATGCAAAGCGAAATTAATCATATTATATATATATATATATATATATATATATATATATACAGGGTGGGGCGGAAAGTAGCTCCCTATTTTGGATTGGTAAAAAATACGTATATTATCCATTTATTTCAGAAGAAATAATATGAAAAGGTAGGCATACATGGTAGGTTTTCTCTAAAATTCAATGTGGGCTCCAACTCTTTCCACCAGCTTCTGGAGCCGCCCAGGAATGGCGTCCCACTGACTTTAGCAGGAACTTTGGCGGGATGGAGGACATGACTTCCCGAATTCGGTCCTCCAGTTCTTCCAATGTCCTCGGTTTGGTGCGGTAGACTTCTTCCTTTACCCACCCCAAAAGAAAGAAGTCGCACGGTGTCAAGTCGGGGCTCCTGGCTGGCCATTGATGTGGACCACGACGACCCATCCAACGCCCAGGGAAGTGGGCATCCAGCCACTCACGGACAACAAGAGCGAAGTGCGGAGGGGCGCCATCTTGCATAAATCAGATCGTCGATGTTCTCCCATGTGCTGACAACCGGCCAGACCTCGTTTCGCAACATAGCAAGGTACCGCTCAGCATTCATGGTGTTGCGCAGAAGGAACGGGCCCACAACCTGATCTGAGGTCATACCACACCACACCGTTACACTGAACCGATTCTGCCGTTTTTCAGCGGTAACCGTGCGACTTTTTTCTTTGGGGGTGGGTAAAGGAAGAAGTCTACCGCACCAAACCGAGGACATTGGAAGAACTGGAGGACCGAATTCGGGAAGTCATGTCCTCCATCCCGCCGGAGTTCCTGCTAAAGTCGGTGGACACCATTCCTGGCGGCTCCAGAAGCTGGTGGAAAGAGTTGGAGCCCACATTGAATTTTAGAGAAAACCTACCATGTATGCCTACCTTTTCATATTATTTCTTCTGAAATAAATGGATAATATACGTATTTTTTTACCAATCCAAAATAGGGAGCTACTTTCCGCCCACCCTGTATATATTATATATATATATATATAGATTATATATATTATATATATATATATATATATATATAAAACCATCATTTTTATGGAAATGCAATAATTCCCCCGCGAAAAGATCCATCCTCATCATTATCATACATTCTCTGAGAATCGTTGACACCAATATATACAGCACGTGTACCGTACTGTGTTAGCGTAAGGATAATTTTATAACTGCATAGCTACCGGTTGAAGTCTTAAATGTGTGAAACGACTTGGAAGCGCCATTTGTCGGTAACGCAAAGCGGACAGCATTATCAGAAGGAACTAGAGTCGCAGTTGTATTAGTAATGAAGGTCAAAGTTCGGGTTAAAGCAAACGCAGTTTTGAAACAACTAAGCCGTAAAAAATGGTTTATCTAGTTCCTACTAAGAAAAAAATATGACAAATGCGGTTGGGTTCTTACATGATTTGAGGCATTTAAGAAAGGATGCTCGTACCAGTCCATTCATGAATAAAGATGAAATCAACCAAGTTTTAACTTTCTCAAACAATTCTAAAACTTGCATCGTAATTTCAAGTGTAAATTATCACAAAATGTGTATTAAGGAAAATGAAAGGGAGAGAATAGCGAAGGAACAATAAATGAACGCTTTAAATCTCCGTATATGCGGGTCCTATATTAATTAATTAATTAATTAATTCATCTCTCTCTCTCTCCAATAATGACGTCATTGGTAATTCGAATCCTTCCTCGCAGATCTCCTTAAGCAGAAAGCCTCACACGAAGCTATGTAGACGCACTGAACACGACTCGAGAAGCTGCTGCTGCTGCTGCTGCTCTTTTCCATTTGGAAGACCAGTGGTGACGTCACGAAGGCCAAAAAAGATTATTTTGCCCTCCTACTGCATACGTCATTGCAGTTACAATCTGCCTGTGGGACAGTCGAGAGGGCAGAACCCCCGGGGGTGTTCGAGTTTCTAGTGTCTGGCTTTCGCTGAAAACGGAATTCTCCGAAGCGATTCGTTACCCAATAAGCCTCGAATGGCGAAATTCTAACCTTGGTTCCGGAACAGTCGTTCATTAACAGCGATTTAAGGCTCGTATTTTTCATAGATTTAGTCGTTTGTAATGCAAAAATGTGTGCAAAACAATCAAGACTTTTTGCCTTTCTTTAATGTCTGTTTGCCCGTGCATATACGCTCTCCCCGCCCCCGACTGCCCCCCTTCCTGTTTCTTCTCATCAGTTTCATTCAGTGGTTCACGAGTTCCCAGAACACTCGAACCAGACGTAAATTATACTCTCATCCGAGCCCGCTCGCTCCCTTCCATAGCACGCCGTGAACTCCGATTACACTATCGTGTTTCTCACTGCCTCGTACATGATATACCATGCCCTAATGCCCTGTGGTGAAGGTCGGGCATTCCGCTCTCTTGCCACATAGGCCCCCTCTAATAAATAAATAATTAAAAAAAGCATTACATTAGGGAAAAAACACACGGCATAACGGAATCTCTCTCTCTCTCTCGTGTGTGTGTGTGTGTGTGTGTGTGTGTGTGTGTGTGTGTGTGTGTGTGTGTGTGTGTTTGTTTTGTAAAATAGAAGACCATAAGCGAGTTAATATTCTTCAAAAATAGAAGACTTTTAAAGTGTTTTATTGATCTGACGATCATTATGACGCACATGAATGATATTCACACTGGTTGTGCAATAAAGTCAACCTTACAGTTAGAAACATTATCAAGATTCACTTGATAAATGTATACTCTATACGTGTATCAACGTTTTGGACAAGTGTTTTAATATGCAAGTCGAGGACTGAAAACAAAGGGTTCACCGCTTTTAGAAAGTGTCGCTCGTGTATAGCGAGAAATAATTATTCCCTCGTTGGCTGTCCTATCTCCAGTAGTAGGGTGGCATAAAGTGCGACGGGGGAAATGATGGAAAAGGGGGAGTGGGAAGGGAAGGAAAGGGGAAAAAGCAAAATTTTAATCTTTCAAAAGGGAGAGGGATAAGGGTGGGTGGGTGGGTGGGTGTGTGTGTGTGTGTGTTTTTTGTAAAATAGAAGACCATAAGCGAGTTAATATTCTTCAAAAATAGAAGACTTTTAAAGTGTTTTATTGATCTGACGATCATTATGACGCACATGAATGATATTCACACTGGTTGTGCAATAAAGTCAACCTTACAGTTAGAAACATTATCAAGATTCACTTGATAAATGTATACTCTATACGTGTATCAACGTTTTGGACAAGTGTTTTAATATGCAAGTCGAGGACTGAAAACAAAGGGTTCACCGCTTTTAGAAAGTGTCGCTCGTGTATAGCGAGAAATAATTATTCCCTCGTTGGCTGTCCTATCTCCAGTAGTAGGGTGGCATAAAGTGCGACGGGGGAAATGATGGAAAAGGGGGAGTGGGAAGGGAAGGAAAGGGAAAAAGCAAAATTTTAATCTTTCAAAAGGGAGAGGGATAAGGTGGGTGGGTGGGTGTGTGTGTGTGTGTGTGTTTTGTAAAATAGAAGACCATAAGCGAGTTAATTTCTTCAAAAATAGAAGACTTTTAAAGTGTTTTATTGATCTGACGATCATTATGACGCACATGAATGATATTCACACTGGTTGTGCAATAAAGTCAACCTTACAGTTAGAAACATTATCAAGATTCACTTGATAAATGTACTCTATACGTGTATCAACGTTTTGGACAAGTGTTTTAATATGCAAGTCGAGGACTGAAAACAAAGGGTTCACCGCTTTTAGAAAGTGTCGCTCGTGTATAGCGAGAAAATAATTATTCCCTCGTTGGCTGTCCTATCTCCAGTAGTAGGGTGGCATAAAGTGCGACGGGGGAAATGATGGAAAAGGGGAGTGGGAAGGGAGGAAGGGAAAAAGCAAAATTTTAATCTTTCAAAAGGGAGAGGGATAAGGGTGGGTGGGTGGGTGGGTGTGGTGTGTGTGTGTTTTGTAAAATAGAAGACCATAAGCGAGTTAATATTCTTCAAAAATAGAAGACTTTTAAAGTGTTTTATTGATCTGACGATCATTATGACGCACATGAATGATATTCACACTGGTTGTGCAATAAAGTCAACCTTACAGTTAGAAACATTATCAAGATTCACTTGATAATGTATACTCTATACGTGTATCAACGTTTTGGACAAGTGTTTTAATATGCAAGTCGAGGACTGAAAACAAAGGGTTCACCGCTTTTAGAAAGTGTCGCTCGTGTATAGCGAGAAATAATTATTCCCTCGTTGGCTGTCCTATCTCCAGTATAGGGTGGCATAAAGTGCGACGGGGGAAATGATGGAAAAGGGGGAGTGGGAAGGAAGGAAAGGGGAAAAAGCAAAATTTTAATCTTTCAAAAGGGAGAGGGATAACGGTGGTGTGGGTGGGTGGTGTGTGTGTGTGTGTTTTGTAAAATAGAAGACCATAAGCGAGTTAATATTCTTCAAAAATAGAAGACTTTTAAAGTGTTTTATTGATCTGACGATCATTATGACGCACATGAATGATATTCACACTGGTTGTGCAATAAAGTCAACCTTACAGTTAGAAACATTATCAAGATTCACTTGATAAATGTATACTCTATACGTGTATCAACGTTTTGGACAAGTGTTTTAATATGCAAGTCGAGGACTGAAAACAAAGGGTTCACCGCTTTTAGAAAGTGTCGCTCGTGTATAGCGAGAAATATTATTCCCTCGTTGGCTGTCCTATCTCCAGTAGTAGGGTGGCATAAATGCGACGGGGGAAATGATGGAAAAGGGGGAGTGGGAAGGGAAGGAAAGGGGAAAAAGCAAAATTTTAATCTTTCAAAAGGGAGAGGGATAAGGGTGGGTGGGTGGGTGGGTGTGTGTGTGTGTGTGTGTTTTGTAAATAGAAGACCATAAGCGAGTTAATATTCTTCAAAAATAGAAGACTTTTAAAGTGTTTTATTGATCTGACGATCATTATGACGCACATGAATGATATTCACACTGGTTGTGCAATAAAGTCACCTTACAGTTAGAAACATTATCAAGATTCACTTGATAAATGTATACTCTATACGTGTATCAACGTTTTGGACAAGTGTTTTAATATGCAAGTCGAGGACTGAAAACAAAGGGTTCACCGCTTTTAGAAAGTGTCGCTCGTGTATAGCGAGAAATAATTATTCCCTCGTTGGCTGTCCTATCTCCAGTAGTAGGGTGGCATAAAGTGCGACGGGGAAATGATGGAAAAGGGGGAGTGGGAAGGGAAGGAAAGGGGAAAAAGCAAAATTTTAATCTTTCAAAAGGGAGAGGGATAAGGGTGGGTGGGTGGGTGTGTGTGTGTGTGTGTTTTGTAAAATAGAAGACCATAAGCGAGTTAATATTCTTCAAAAATAGAAGACTTTTAAAGTGTTTTATTGATCTGACGATCATTATGACGCACATGAATGATATTCACACTGGTTGTGCAATAAAGTCAACCTTACAGTTAGAAACATTATCAAGATTCACTTGATAAATGTATACTCTATACGTGTATCAACGTTTTGGCAAGTGTTTTAATATGCAAGTCGAGGACTGAAAACAAAGGGTTCACCGCTTTTAGAGTGTCGCTCGTGTATAGCGAGAAATAATTATTCCCTCGTTGGCTGTCCTATCTCCAGTAGTAGGGTGGCATAAAGTGCGACGGGGGAAATGATGGAAAAGGGGGAGTGGGAAGGGAAGGAAAGGGAAAAAGCAAATTTTAATCTTTCAAAAGGGAGAGGGATAAGGGTGGGTGGGTGGGTGTGTGTGTGTGTGTGTTTTGTAAAATAGAAGACCATAAGCGAGTTAATATTCTTCAAAATAGAAGACTTTTAAAGTGTTTTATTGATCTGACGATCATTATGACGCACATGAATGATATTCACACTGGTTGTGCAATAAAGTCAACCTTACAGTTAGAAACATTATCAAGATTCACTTGATAAATGTATACTCTATACGTGTATCAACGTTTTGGACAAGTGTTTTAAGCAAGTCGAGGACTGAAAAACAAAGGTTCACCGCTTTTAGAAAGTGTCGCTCGTGTATAGCGAGAAATAATTATTCCCTCGTTGGCTGTCCTATCTCCAGTAGTAGGTGGCATAAAGTGCGACGGGGAAATGATGGAAAAGGGGGAGTGGGAAGGGAAGGAAAGGGGAAAAAGCAAAATTTTAATCTTTCAAAAGGGAGAGGGATAAGGGTGGGTGGGTGGGTGTGTGTGTGTGTGTGTTTTGTAAAATAGAAGACCATAAGCGAGTTAATATTCTTCAAAAATAGAAGACTTTTAAAGTGTTTTATTGATCTGACGATCATTATGACGCACATGAATGATATTCACACTGGTTGTGCAATAAAGTCAACCTTACAGTTAGAAACATTATCAAGATTCACTTGATAAATGTATACTCTATACGTGTATCAACGTTTTGGACAAGTGTTTTAATATGCAAGTCGAGGACTGAAAACAAAGGGTTCACCGCTTTTAGAAAGTGTCGCTCGTGTATAGCGAGAAATAATTATTCCCTCGTTGGCTGTCCTATCTCCAGTAGTAGGGTGGCATAAAGTGCGACGGGGGAAATGATGGAAAAGGGGGAGTGGGAAGGGAAGGAAAGGGGAAAAAGCAAAATTTTAATCTTTCAAAAGGGAGAGGGATAAGGGTGGGTGTGTGTGTGTGTGTGTAACGCGGTCACCATTCAATCCTGTGTCTTAGACATAACAGGGATGTTACACCAACGGGAGTCGAACCCCCAACCTCAATATGAGTGTGGTAGTTATGTTTTAATCATCGACAAATATATATTGTTGTAACGGCAAATTTGTAAGTCTCATTACCAAAATAAAAATAAAAATGGCAATCTTTGGTGTTAAGAGAGAAGTTAGAATAAAAATTTTAATTTTAATATTTTTGTTGTTTAAATCTGAAACAAAGTGGTTCAGATTATTGTTTATTGAAGAAAATGTCAATAGATTTCATTCTTACTATAATTTCCAATGGTGTTAAAACAATAAATAAAAGGGAGGGAATAAGTATCGCATATTGTTTAAAATTAATTTTAATTTAATTTTTATTCCCTCAGCTCGTTAGAGCAAGTGGTCAAAAGTAAACTTAAGATGTCGGTACAACCTCACGGGTCAGACTTGTTGTGTGAAGATTTATTGTATGGTCCTGAAATCCTTCTCTCTCTGTTCGAGGGGGAGGTAAAACTTATCAGGTTCAGATGTAATGTAGTTTGTTTTTTTTGTTTTTTTTGTTTTTAAACTTTCTGAAACTGACCACGCGGAAGAATGAAATTCTGAATCTTCATCATATTGAGCAAAAACAAAAATGGCTAACGAAGTTTGGTCTCATGTTCTTCAAACTCACTTGTTAAAATAAAATGCCTCTGGCCCACAATGACAGTTGTAATTTATTCTCTAGTCTGATGAAGCAGAGGTGGATTTCGTTACAACTAGAGGAAAATGCAAAGTTGAGAAGAACAGGTGGTTTCGAGGAAAGTACTTAAATTATTTTAAGTTGATTTTTAAGGAAAAGGAGCAGCTTTCTTTTCAAGGTATGTTAAGAACCAATCAAAGGACAGTGACTCTCATAACACCCAGTGAGGGGAAAGGAAAATTTCTTTGATTTTCTACGAGTAAAAACTTTTGTATGAATGAGTTCATGTAATGAAAGTGTTTTTAATAGGTCATTCAGGGTACTGTAAGACGGAGTCCTTGTAATCTTAAGGTGTAACTTAGATTTATAAGGCAGTTATAGTTCTGTCCTCTGAAGTTGAAGTGGCTTTAAAAAATTTTAGCTCTGTGGCACGGTTGAAAACATTTCTAAGCCGATTTTAAACTGTCTCACATTGCTCGAAAAATTTATATTTCATTGTTCACTGTCCCATACTGTTTTGCAAAAGTTTAATGATAGTCGGCAAGAAAAGAACTTTGTGAAAATTTCTTTGAATTTAATTATTGTTCACATGTCAAACTTTTAACTTGCTAGTTTGCTGAATATTGTGTTTCCTCAGGGAATATTTATAGTTTGTGTGTTCAGCAAATATCTTGTGGTGATCTTGTTACCCAGTAGAGTTCGCGCAGGACTTTAAGACTAAATTTCCAAAATTTGTGCAAGTAAACTTATTTTAAGGAATTTGAATTAGGTGCTATTTCTTGAGTCACATATAAATAAAATTCCTATGGTATAAACCTTTTGAGACAATCTGAATAAGGGCAATTTTTTTTTAAATTTAAATTGTTTTTGAACAAAAAATTGTAACTATACATCTGTTAATTTCTTTTGTATTTATGTCCCATTTTGAGTGGAACCAAATAAATGTATAAGAAGGAGCGTGTTGTTTCTATGCTACCTTGCAATAGACCCCTCTTGTAATCTAAGGGTTTCAAATAAGGGTTTCAAAGTGGGCTTCAAATATGTTTTATATATTAAGTTTTTTAATCGGTATTAAACTGCTTTTGTTTTCACAATTAACAGAAAAAGCACCACTATTTTTAAAATCTAGTAAATATATTACACGCATTTATGCCAAATAAAAAAAGAAAACTCATGATTCAGAAGTAGAGCTCCACCTATTGGATTTTATCACAGTCAAAGTTGTGTATGGCACTCGAATCACTGCAAATAAATCGACTAATGAAAGCCGGTGGATTTCGGCTGGCTTACATATAGTATAACGATGTGTTGAAGCGAGGCCCCCCAAAACAAACAGATATGTTGAACCTTACACGGTTAAGTACTGATGATGGAATAATTCTAAATTATGTTCTGGATATAATTCCTAAAACTCTTCAAAACGGTTCTCGCAACTTTTCAAATATAATTATTTATATGTAAAGGAAGAATATTATGTAAAATGCACGTTCAGTCATTATGATTATTGACATAATCGCTTGCTTGTTCATTCCTGCGCCTAAGACAGCGACCCAATTTGTTTAATGGCGTAATTTTGTCTATACATAAAATACCCTCTTTTGCCAAAACCGTGTTATTAACTTATATATATATTGTTCGATACCCAATGGTGTTAATAATACTCTAAATATATTAGAAATGTTTAATAATTATTATGTTAAATATCCACTTCCCTTTCTCCAGACACAAATTAATTACCCTTCAAATTAGCATAGTAAATTTCTCTCTCAAACTCTAACATATATATATATATATATATATATATATATATATATATATATATATATATATATTTGAATTATATCACTTATGTCTAATACAGATTTGAAAGTGGCCTTTAAGCATTTAATTTTAAAGAAATTTACTATTGTGATCAGTGTAAAATAAAGCGAAACAGTGCAGTAAAAAAGGCACAAGTAGAGAATTGATTTCAGCATACATGCGCCTTTCATTGGTCACTTGGATTCGCTAATATGCATGTATACAATTGAAATTGGGGAGTTTATTGTTAGTAAACAAAAACATACTAAATTAACATAATCTGTTCGTGTACGAAATATTGCAGAAAATGAATAACTAAATAAATAAATAAATATATGCGCCTCGGTGGTGTAGTGGTCAGCATAGCTGACTACGAATCCATCGGCCCCGGGATTGAGATCCGGTGACGGCAGACGGCGCGCAGCAAAACGCCAGCTGTTCATCCTCTCACACAAAAATTGGTTGGTAAATAAATAGGTACCCTGGGTAGTCTAACGGTTAAGACGCTGGGCTGCTAATCGGGAGGGCGTGAAATCGAGTCTGGGCGAGGACTTTGTAATTTCGGGTTCGGATTCCACGTTAAACTGTAGGTCTAAGGTGGAGTGACAAGCTTGACCTTCGTCAGAATGAACAATTCGGGAAGCAAAAACAAGGTTAACCAAGGTGTGTGTGTGTGTGTGTGTGTGTATAGTGGCGCTCAAGTATTGTACAGAGAAATATTTCAGTTTTATTCGTCCTTATCTTTTGTATCATGCAGAGGATAATTATAAAAAGTTTACCTTTCGTTTGGAAAAAATATACAAATAAAAAAAATTAGTTTAATTCCAACATATAATGTAAAACTCCAAAGAATTTTAAGAAAATAAAATTTTAAAATGCAAAAGTTTTCGTACATTTACAAAATTATTTAATACTTTGTGTGTCCACCTTAGGCTTCAAGAACTAAGTTTTTTATCAGTAGTAGGCTCTTTATTGATTACACTGGTATGCATCAATTTTGCTGTCAAGGGTTTTGTAAGTGATTCTTAGAGAGTTTTTCCTGCTGATTTCGAATCTGCAATCCGTGTTTCTCAATCAGCTCAGGTTATCCGGCTATGGCCTCATAAGTAAAATAGAATTTTTCGTGATTTTGTCAAAGCGGAATTGGAACAGTAACATCTATCATCACTTGTTTCACTTGTATAATATCTTTTTTTACTTTTCAGGCATATAGATAAAATATTTCATAATGAATAGAGAGAGCGTGTAAAAATGATCCGAATAGATTCTGCTACATATGTGGGACGGTTACCATGCCAAATAACCAGTCCCAAATCACTAAATTTGTGAAGACAATGTATAGAGCATACTTTGGAATTAAGCTAGGGGACCAGGACAAAAATTTCGCCCCTCATATGTGCTGCAAGACGTGCATTGAAAATTTGAGAAGATGGAGCAAAGAGAGCGATATCTTTGCCTTTTGGAATTCCCATGATTTGGGGAGAAGGAAAGGATCACGTGACAGATTGCTATTTCTGCATGACAAACCTCCAAGGTGGGCTTATAAATTTATTTTTCTTAAATATTTTGAAATCCTCGTATGAAACTTGACATAATATTCACCATAATGTAATATTCACTATATATAGCATAATATTCACCATAATGTAATATTCACTATATATAGCATAATATTCACCATAATGGTAATCATACATTTACATATACATAGTTATAGAAAATACATTTACACATACATATTGTTATACAAGTTACATTTACATATACAATGATTGTATATTTTCTTTCTTTTTCATTCATATTGTCCCCGAAGGGACAATATGAATGAAAAAGAAAGAAAATATACAGACTCCATCGACCTATTTCATATCTTACAGACCGCAGCCTTCCCTCACGAGCCGCCACTGTCTGAATACTTCTTCTATTTCATATGCAAGTTTTATATCCATGTTTCTGTGTTTCTATTTTCAGGAGTTAACAAGAAGAATAAACACATTGTTGTATACCCTGACATTCCTTCTGCTATGAGACCTGTACCACATGGTCCTGGAATTCCAATACCCGACCCACCTCAAACCCTGGACTTCAATGATTCTGATGATGAATCAATGACCAATGCCAATGACCAGTCCAAGTCGTATATACCTACAAATACCGCTTCAAATGAGCCGAGGCCTCTCAACCAGGCCAAACTTAATGATCTTACCAGGGATTTAGGACTTTCCAAATTAGCTGCCGAGATCTTGGGCTCACGACTTCGAGAGGACAACTTGCTGGCTCCGGGAACAACATTCTCCTGGTATAGGAAACGAGAGGAAGAATTCCGCAAGTTTTTTGCAGTGCACGAAAATACCTCTTCCTTAGTGTACTGCTGCAATGTTGAGGGGCTAATCGAATCCTTGGGCCTGCCACATAACGCATCAGAATGGAGGCTATTTATAGACTCGTCTAAACGAAGTTTGAAAGCAGTACTTCTCAACATTGGGAATAGGGTTGCATCAGTCCCTGTAGCACATTCCGTACAACTTACTGAGAGCTACGATAACATGAAAATTTTACTGGATGCTCTCGTATACGACCAACATAACTGGAGGATCTGTGGAGATTTGAAGGTAATACTAATATCATAAGTAAACTATTGCTATTGACTATGTTGTTTTTCCAAAGGTTATTTGAGAGCGTATAAGAACACTTAACTTCCCCACAGAAGTGATACAGTCCAATGTATAGATTTTTTTATCTGATAGAACAAATTCTCTAAATTCTTTAAATATTTTCATTTTTTTTCAGATTGTGGCATTTGTATTGGGAATGCAAGGGGGATACACGAAATACCCATGTTTCCTCTGCAAATGGGATAGCCGAGCGGATGAGAAGCACTATGCACAGCGTGAATGGGCATCCAGAGAGAATTTTGAACCTGGGTCGCATAATGTCAGTAGTATAGCCGCAAAAGGGGAGAGTGCAAGAATGTTGCAAGTGGTGACGTAATGTTGCAAAAGGGGTGGGGCCGTTGCAAAGGGGGGTTGCAAATTTTTTTTAAAAAAAATTACCCCAAAGGGCCCTTTGTTGCCGGTTGCAAGGGGCATGCAACTTGGAGGCGGAGTTCTCCACCAAGCTATTCCCCCCAAAGGACCAGAAAGGAGAGAAAGGAGGAGAGGTGTTCACCTGGCAGGAGCCAAGTGCATATTAAGACTTCAGCCGAGTAGGCGTTGTTTTATAGGCTCCTAATCAGCCAGTTGGCTGAGCCAAGGGGGGAGGGGTACACCTGAAGGAGAGAGAGAGAGACACCTAAAGAAGAGAGAGAGAGAGTAGTTGCCTTTGAATGCAAGGCATGCAACTTGTAGGCGGAGTTCTCCCCCAAGCTATTTTCGTTTACCTAACCTAAGAGGCCTCTAAGGGGTTTTCCAAAAGGGCCAGAAAGAGAAGGACCAGAGGTCCTTGCCCGGCTGGGAGCCGAGCTTGAATGACTCCGTCAATCGTCTCTCGGTCTTTTATAAACCTCTATTCTGGCTGAGTTGCCAGATAGCGCCATGTATTCAGTTGCTGAGCAGTCAGATCACGCAATGTATTCAGTTGCTGAGTTGCCAGATCGCACCATGTATTCCAGATAGCAATATTTATTAAATTGTTCAAATAAAGGAATCCAAATAATATTTCCATTTACTCAGTTTTCCCAAAATATTATTTAAAATTAAGTGTACTAATTTAAATTTACTTTCTTTTCCCAGGTTAACTATACCCACAATTATAATAAATAATAATCGAAAAATGGCAGTTTGTTTCTAGTGAGAAAGGAAAGCCAATGCTCTTAGTGAATGGGTTTTTATATGTAAGAGACCTAACCTAACCTACGAAATACATCTCGTCAGGGAGTCGTTGCTTACTCTTCCACATTTCAACATAACAGGATTATTGAACCGGATTTAAAATAACAGGATCATTTGACCCGTCAGTAGTATGCCCGAAAAACATCGTAATGCACGATTTTTTTTCTATGGAGCAATAATAATTAACACTTTCTCGCCGAATTGGTAAGCTTTTCACCCGACCTTAGACCTCCAGTTTAACATGGATTCAGAAATATCTCGTCGATGGGGGTCGTTGCTTACTCTTCCACATTTCAACATAACAGGATTATTGAACCGGATTTAAAATAACAGGATCATTTGACCCGAGGCAGTAGTGTGCCCGAGAAACATCGTAATGCACGATTTTTTCTATGTAGCAATAATAATCAACTCTTTCTCGCCGAATTGGTAAGCTTTTCACCCGACCTTAGACCTCCAGTTTAACATGGATTCAGAAATACATCTCGTCGATTGCTCACTATTTCATCGAGATAATTAAAGCTCAGGACCTGCATTGTCTATAAGATCTGCGGGAAACTGAGTAAATGGAAAATTCTGAAACCGGAATCAATACCAAAAGTTCTATAAGAAACACCAAATAGTTTTCGTTGTCCCCTAGCGCAATTTGAATTGGAAAGGTTTTCACCCCGCCTTAGACCCATAGTTTAACGTGGATTCAGAAATACATCTCGTCGATTGTTCACTATTTCATCGAGATAATTTAAGCTCAGGACCTGCATCGTCTATAAGGTAGAAACTCTGAGTAAATATTTTCTCGAAAACTATGGGTGATAGAAAATTCTGAAACCGGAATCAGTATCAAAAGTTCTATAAGAAACACCAAATAGTTTTCGTTGTCCCCTAGCGCAATTTGAATTGGAAAGGTTTTCACCCCACCTTAGACCCACAGTTTAACGGGGATTCAGAAATACATCTCGTCGATTGCTCACTATTTCATCAAGATAATTAAAGCTCAGGACCTGCATTGCCTATAAGATCTGTAGCGCGTGGAACATGCAGCATTCAGATGGGAACATCTGCTCTGTGGATCAGTTCAAGAAAATGGATACCCTAACCTTGACACACACACACATATATATATATATATATTATATATATATATATATTATATATATGTGTATAGGGTGATATGCACAAAAGAAATTTTTCTATGTAGTAATAATAATAATAATTATTATTATTACCCCCCCCCCCCCCCGAATTTTCCAAAATTGCTGAGTGTAATGAGCAAGAACAGCTTCAGAATTCATTCACACCATGCGTACACTTATCTCGTGTACTCAGTGTACACCTCCCTCATTGTGGCTAACAACACAAAAGCTCTCTCCAAAATTGTTGTGAAAGTGTAATGAAAAAGAATAGCTTCAGAGTTGATTCACACCATGCGTACACTTATCTCGTGTACGCAGTGTACGCCTTACAGATTGTGCACGATACACTATTTTTCTTCTACGCTAGAGAATACTCTGAAATCCACGGCTTGCACCGCTCAACTGAGTACGCAGGCGTAGAGATATCCCCAGGTAGTAGCAGGAGTCACTTTTTTATGCGTAAATGGCTTGTTCAGGTTGAGTTGTCAGATACCACTTTTATTTTAATTGTTCAGGTATACATTATTAGGTAGCCAGATTGAACTATTTATTTAATTAATTCTTAAAAGTTGGCTTACAATTCCGCTAGTAGGTTTAGAAGGCGTAACATGATATAATTGTTTACAACCAGAAGAATTAAGTAAACAACATTACATCATCCTGTTTATTATAAATATATAAAAAATAATATACATTTTGAATGATGAATTAAAAATAATAATAATAGTTTAAAAATATGAACGAGGAATATGCATATAATCAAAAAAATATATCCGTCAATATAACAGTACAGGAGAAAAAAAAAAATATATATATAATATATATATTATATATATATATATATATATATAATATTATTATACACCCAATTATGGATATATATAGAAAATAAATATACATCGGAATGATCAAAACTAAGAAATAATATAACCATCAACATAGCAGAAATATATACACACAACTAAATAAATAAACACATACACTTTATCTTCTACCGCGCAAAATAAGAACTCGTATAGCCATCAATATAGCAGAAAACACACACACACACACACACACACACACGTTAAATATATAAATACATTTAACTTTTTTCAAAATACTAAACTCGCACTTAACCGAGTCTACAATTACATCATTATTGCTCTGCATTACGCAGTATACGCGGTTTAATAATATTTCACCGCTTAAAGTATACGGAAACCTGTACTCGATATGAAAGGCATTCATATCGTTCAGTACTATTTTTGTTCCCACTTTACAACCGGTTGGTAAGTTATCTTTAAATACGTCTAGAATACAATCAAAAGCAAGCACAAAGAGTTCATCGTTAACCACATTACTAAACAAGTTTATAAACACGCTTTTCCAATCGAGGGTTTATTTCTACCGACCCGAGCTTTTCAATCGCGAACTCTTCACTCAACATAACAGCAATTGAAATAATCTTCTAAATCGTTACGACAACTGCGCGTTATATAAAGAAATAGTTCTTCAGGATAATTTTCACGAACTAGGCACATTTTATAATGTTTTACTAAACATCTTCACACTCCGGCACACTATTTGAGAGGAACATATGCTCATATTTTTCCTTTCTGCCCATCAAACGATACTCATCTCTAAAGTCTGTTAAAAACTCACGCAGGGCACTAGCCACAACCTCACTACGAACCTCGTCATGATATACATTAATGTAGTGATAAAAATACTTAAGATTGTCCATGATCGCGAGATTCACATTTTCAGTCGTAGGGTATGAGTAATCGACATGGTGTAGCATGACGTAATACCGCTTGTCACACCACCCATCCGCAAGACTCATTATCCATACCTGCTGCTTCTCTTCTGCACACGTTGTTTCTTTTACTTCACGGTATATGTGAGACTTTATAAAGTTTAGCTCTGCAACATACTTCAGCACAACGTCTGTGCAACGAAAGCCTTCAATGGTCTCACCAGAACATCCGTAGAGTATTTGTACATCTTGGAACTTCGCACAATCCAATGTGGTTTTAAAAGAGGCGTAGGAGGGGGAATAGGAAGTTTTCCGGTATCCACCACATCCTGGCACTTTGCTGAATACCATTTCATAAACGTTGTACACGCAATATTAAAGGTAGCCATTTGAATACACGTCTGATTTTTCTTCTGAATACACGTCTGATCTCTCGGGCTTACTGCAGTCGACTGACCACGCAGGGAATCACAGATAGTAGCATGACTCACGGTCTTACAGTGGGCGGAGCTTAGAATTTTCACCTGTGCACACACAAAGGAGAAAGTGAAACGCTAATTGAAACATGAGTTATTTAATAAACGATATATTCAAGTTATATATATTTATAAATACGATTTAATAAACGAGATATTCAAGTTATAGATCGAATCCACATCAACACAATTTTAATCGCTAAAATAGCAGCCTGAGTATTGTTCATGTTCTAAATTATCTTTGATTCGTTTTGGTAAAATTGAGTAAACTGCAGCCTTTGTTTCCTGATCAGAAACTCTCCGTCTTTTTCTGGTATGGTGCAAGGTTTCGTTGCAACCATATTCACTGCTCGAGTCTACTTCACAGTCGTTGCCTTCTAATCTAGATTTACGCTCTTCCCTATTGCAATCAACGGGTGAATAATCATCTTGGTTGATATTATTGACACCACAATCGAGAGGGCTCACTGGGGTAACGGGCACTTCAGGTAATGGTGCGGGTGCTTGAGGTGGGTCGGGGACAATCTCCTCAGGTTGCCCTTGTGGCGGGGAAAATATTGTGTGGAGGTAATTATGTGCTGCTTCTAAGTAAACAAAACGGGCTTTTTGTAACAGTGGCAACTAATAATGATTTATGCAAAGATGCACCAGCTCTTCTGGAACGTCTGGATGCAATTTTACCGAGCGATATATTTATCAACTTGTGTGCTTCAAACCCGTTTGGAGCATCAGATATCATGTTCACCACCTAGGAATTGGTCAAGGCACAGAGAGCTAACTAACACGACTCTATCCTCTATTTCCAATCTTGTAATGAGTTAAAGTGAAAGTTTCGCCTGCCTTTATACAATGTCGTTTTGACGTCGTTATCAAGCTCCACGCATGGAATTTCCAGGTAGTAACATGAATCACGTTGCCGTTCTTTCACCTGTACGCACACGCACACGCACACACACACACACACACACGAGAAAGTGAAACATGATTTATTTAATAAAAGAAATATTCAAGCTATATATATTTATCATACACGTGTAAGTTAACAATAGGCACATCAAAGATTATATTCAAGATGTATATATATATTTACAAACGTGATAAATAAGTTAATTGAATTTGTTAACAATTTCATTTAACTTATTTATTACACGTTTTTAAATGTCTTGAATATAATCATTGATGTGTCTATTGTTAACTTACACGTGTATGATAAATATATATAGCTTGAATATTTCTTTTATTAAATAAATCATGTTTCACTTTCTCCTTTGTGTGTGTGTGTGTGTGTGTGTGTGTGTGTGTGTGTGTGTGTGTGTGTGCGTGTGTGCGTGCGCGCGTGTGCGTACAGGTGAAAGAACGGCAACGTGATTCATGCTACTACCTGGAAATTCCATGCGTCGAGCTTGATAACGACGTCAAAACGACATTGTATAAAGGCAGGCGAAACTTTCACTTTAACTCATTACAAGATTGGAAATAGAGGATAGAGTCGTGTTAGTTAGCTCTCTGTGCCTTGACCAATTCCTAGGTGGTGAACATGATATCTGATGCTCCAAACGGGTTTGAAGCACACAAGTTGATAAATATATCGCTCGGTAAAATTGCATCCAGACGTTCCAGAAGAGCTGGTGCATCTTTGCATAAATCATTATTAGTTGCCACTGTTACATAAAGCCCGTTTTGTTTACTTAGAAGCAGCACATAATTACCTCCACACAATATTTTCCCCGCCACAAGGGCAACCTGAGGAGATTGTCCCCGACCCACCTCAAGCACCCGCACCATTACCTGAAGTGCCCGTTACCCCAGTGAGCCCTCTCGATTGTCAATAATATCAACCAAGATGATTATTCACCCGTTGATTGCAATAGTGAAGAGCGTAAATCTAGATTAGAAGGCAACGACTGTGAAGTAGACTCGAGCAGTGAATATGGTTGCAACGAAACCTTGCACCATACCAGAAAAAGACGGAGAGTTTCTGATCAGGAAACAAAGGCTGCAGTTTACTCAATTTTACCAAAACGAATCAAAGATAATTTAGAACATGAACAATACTCAGGCTGCTATTTTAGCGATTAAAATTTTGTGTTGATGTGGATTCGATCTATAACTTGAATATCTCGTTTATTAAATCGTATTTGTAAATAGTACCGGGTGTTTCAAAAGTCCCTCACTAATTTGATTTTCAATTTTCTTTGCAGCTAATCGACCAACGACGTTCATCTTATGGTAAACTCTTACTCAGTAGTTGAGAATTTTTTGTCTACATTTGAAGTTTTGCTCCGTTTTCTTCTGCTACCATGCTGACTCTAGAGCAGAGGTGTAAAATCGCTGCATGGCAGGAGGTTTTTCAATCTGTGGTCGAAGTGCAGCGACGATTCCGGGCAGTCTACGGACAGCATTATGCACCGGATAGGAACACCATCGTCGCCACCCACCGAAGTTTATGGAGACCGGATCCGTAAAGGACAAACCTCGATCAGGAAGACCTCGAAGTGGGCGGAGTGAGGAGAATGTCGAAACTGTCCGTGAGGCGTTTACTCAGTCAAGGAAAGTCCATTCGGCGAGCTGCTGCGGAACTGAACATCAGCGCGACATCTATCCAACGGATTTTGCGGCGTGGTCTCAAGCTGTATCCGTACAAGATCCAGGTGGTTCAGAAGCTGGAACCTCAAGACTACGATTGCCGGGTGGAGATGTGTGACACTGCTGCATCACTACGAAAGAGACCCATCGATCCTGGAGCACATGTGGTTCAGCGACGAAGCTCTCTTCCACCTTTCTGGTCACGTCAATCGGCACAACACCCGCATCTGGGGAACTTACAATCCTGCGGAGATCCGTGAACATGAAAGGGACACGCTGAAATTGGTCGTCTGGTGTGCCATCTCCTCAGCTGGGCTGATTGGTCCGTTCTTCTTCCGGGATCAAGATGGAAATTCCGTGAACGTCAACGGAGACAATTACCTACGTATGCTTCAGGAGTTCTGCATCCCCAACTGTCAGCTGTAGCTGACATGCAAGAAGTCATTTTCCAGCAAGACGGTGCCCCTGCTCATTACTCGCGTGAGGTTCGCTCATTTCTGAATAAGCAGTTCCCGGATCGGTGGATTGGTCGCCGTGGTCCCATCGAATGGGCTGCTCGCTCGCCTGATCTTACCCCATGCGACTTCTTTTTGTGGGGCTACATTAAGAGCAAAGTGTACGCCACCAAGCCGCGAGTCCTCCCCACACTAGAAGAACGGATCAGGAATGCGTGTGCTTCTGTTACTCCCGAAATGTTGTCCAATGTCGGCCAAGAATGCGTAAAACGGTGGCTCGCTTGTTTCGAAAAAGACGGTGCCCACGTTGAGGTGTACCAGTGACTTTCCAGTAGACTTATGAAGCCAAGTTTAGTGCCACCAAAATTCTCATGAATCGTAGACTCAGCAACCAAATTGTCATTTGGTTCCTCTTGTAATTGCTATTTTAATAAAATTTTAAAAATAATAGGGACTTTTGAAACACCCTGTATATATAACTTGAATATCTCGTTTATTAAATAACTCATGTTTCAATTAGCGTTTCACTTTCTCCTTTGTGTGTGCACAGGTGAAAATTCTAAGCTCCGCCCACTGTAAGACCGTGAGTCATGCTACTATCTGTGATTCCCTGCGTGGTCAGTCGACTGCAGTAAGCCCGAGATCAGACGTGTATTCAGAAGAAAAATCAGACGTGTATTCAAATGGCTACCTTTAATATTGCGTGTACAACGTTTATGAAATGGTATTCAGCAAAGTGCCAGGATGTGGTGGATACCGGAAAACTTCCTATTCCCCCTCCTACGCCTCTTTTAAAACCACATTGGATTGTGCGAAGTTCCAAGATGTACAAATACTCTACGGATGTTCTGGTGAGACCATTGAATGCTTTCGTTGCACAGACGATGTGCTGAAGTATGTTACAGAGCTAAACTTTATAGTCTCACATATACCGTGAAGTAAAAGAAACAACGTGTGCAGAAGAGAAGCAGCAGGTATGGATAACGAGTCTTGCGGATGGGTGGTGTGACAAGCGGTATTACGTCATGCTACACCATGTCGATTACTCATACCCTACGACTGAAAATGTGAATCTCGCGATCATGGACAATCTTAAGTATTTTTATCACTACATTAATGTATATCATGACGAGGTTCGTAGTGAGGTTGTGGCTAGTGCCCTGCGTGAGTTTTTAACAGACTTTAGAGATGAGTATCGTTTGATGGGCAGAAAGGAAAAATATGAGCATATGTTCCTCTCGAATAGTGTGCCGGAGTGTGAAGATGTTTAGTAAAACATTATAAAATGTGCCTAGTTCGTGAAAATTATCCTGAAGAACTATTTCTTTATATAACGCGCAGTTGTCGTAACGATTTAGAAGATTATTTCAATTGCCGTTATGTTGAGTGAAGAGTTCACGATTGGAAAGCTCGGGTCGGTAGAAATAAACCCTCGATTGGAAAAGCGTGTTTATAAACTTGTTTAATAATGTGGTTAACGATGAACTCTTTGTGCTTGCTTTTGATTGTATTCTAGACGTATTTAAAGATAACTTACCAACCGGTTGTAAAGTGGGAACAAAAATAGTACTAAACGATATGAATGCCCTTCATATCGAGTACAGGTTTCCGTATACTTTAAGAGGGGAAATATTATTAAAACGCGTATACTGCGTAATGCAGAGCAATAATGATGTAATTGTAGACTCAGTTAAGTGCGAGTTTAGTATTTTGAAAAAAGTTAAATGTATTTATATATTTAACGTGTGTGTGTGTGTGTGTGTGTTTCTGCTATATTGATGGCTATACGATTTCTTATTTTGCGCGGTAGAAGATAGTGTGTTATTTATTTAGTTGTGTCTATATATTTCTGCTATGTTGATGGTTATATTTCTGTTTTGATCATTCCGATGTATATTATTTTCTATATATCTCCATAATTGGGTGTGTAATATATATATATATATATATATATATATATATATATATATATATATATATATATATATTTCTCCT